>JAPWTK010000188.1:282500-842132 GCA_029963805.1 Aromia moschata
TTTTGGTGTTTTTTTTTTTCTTGTTTTGTTTTTTTTTTGTCTTTTTTTTTCCTCTTTTTTTTTTTTTTTTTTTTTACCCTTTGGGTTAAGGTTTGTAAGTTTCTAAATACCTGCGACACGCACGATTAAAATTCTTGCTTGCTTTTCTTTTGCATAAATGCATACTATATATCGCATTTATTCATAATAAAATAAATTATGTCAAGGCATATTTTAGACGATATTATCAGTTTTACACACAATTTTCAGGAATTAACTGTTTGAGAAGTTTGTAGATAAGTTAATTATCAATAGTAGAATTTGTTTGTTTGTTTCCAAATAACCAAAGCTTATTATGGTAGTTTTACTTAAGTAACTATACAAACTTTTATTTTGAAAATGAAATTGCATTCAATGGAAAAACAGTAAAAAAAATTTAAAACTGTTAACTATATCGACATAAAATAAGTATATCTTATATGTGTAAAATAGATAAGTAACTAAAACTGTCGTACAAACACTGAGAAAAAAGTTATGACCTATTTTTATCAACCAAGAGTACATTTTGTAGCGCTATCTAGCGTATATAGCAAAGTTAAGTAAAGATTCGTTTTTTTTCGTCCCGGAACACCCCCGTATCCAAATTTTCAAAGTAATTCTTTGAAAACTTTCTAAAATTTCAAGAATTTTGAATTCAAAATTTTAACTTCATCTCCCTGTAATCTTCTCATTATCCAAAAACGGGCCAATGTAAGGAAACTAAGCTTGTTCTGTTTCCCATTAATTTCAGGACACCCAGTATAATCAATACCCTGTAAAAACAATGGAAATATAAATAAAAAACGGAATGAAATTAATTTTGAAGAATTCTTAAGAAGAAAGGACTTACTTTAACTTACGTACCTACACACCATGCGCCCCTAAAATGTCTTCCCTCAGTCCTGACATGTCCTTGTTCTCAGTCCTTCATAAAAAAACTCTACCACATGTTTCTTGTGTCAAAATAAGCCGATTTAGCTAATCGTACCTTAATCCAAAATTGCTTAGTTTAGACATTAGAGGGCCTCGATGTTTCATTTTTTAAATTCTTGTTTTGTTATAGTAAATTTAAAACTACTTATGCACTGTTGCTATAATTTGATATCTTAACATAGTTTTATGGTACAAAAAATCTAATAATAAAATTACAATTTATGGCATTCCATGGTCATAAAATTTGGTTTCTTATATTTAAATGTTTCAAATTAAGTTCAAAAGTGTATTATTTAGCACTTTGGAACTCTCTATCCCCTAATCAGCTTATTTTGAAAGAACATGTGGTGTTCTTTCACTTTATTACCAATTCTTATTATAACGTAACAGTCAGCATAAAAAGTATTAGGTATTATTAAAAATTTGTCAAAATTAGCTAAAAGTCTACTAAATATATCACAGTTGTAAACAATATAAAATCATAATTCATTTTCAGTGCATTCACTGCTCAATGTGAAAATTAACATTTTTTTCTTTTCATTTCAGGTAGACTTCGGCGAAGTGTTCATACCTCCAAACCTAGAAGTACCTAAACCAAGAGTTCTCCCCGAATTCAAAAGACTTGCTCACGGACTTCGTTCAGATAACATAAGCGTCTTAGACGCCAAAACTTTTTACATTCCTAACTTACACTACGATGGAGCTGGCCCGGACGCATACTTTTGGGTCGGAAACGGTTCGGAACCCACACCATACGGCATAAAAGTGCCCAACGAGGTGGGATCACTGGAACCCCTGAGAGGCTACCAGGGAGAAGACATTGAGATCCAACTTCCCGGATCACTCACCGTGTACGATATCGACTGGTTGGCCGTGTGGTGTGTCCAGTACAGACACAATTTTGGGCACGTCTTGATACCGAAAGACCTCGATGTTCCACCAGCCTTGGGCCAAACGAAAATATCGGTAAATAAAACTGCAGCGACGAGCAATCAGGGCCGTAAACCAAAAAATCGAAAACGCAAACGTAACCGTACTAATATATTTTCGTTTTGGTAAATGTTCGCTAAAACTGACAATTAACATCAAACCACACAAATATGTAACTTTGCAACGATACTAATTTCAATTTCGTTTCGATTCATGATACTTAATGATAGAAAATACAGAGAGCTATTATTAGTATAGATACCTCACTTGAATACTTTACAATAGCTAATATTTCATTACTTTGTGTGCTTCCTATACATTTTGACATTGCAATCCTTTTTTTTTGCTGTGGTTGTACTTCCATTTGTTTAAAAGTTACGGCTTGTTAAATCTTGTTAATTTTAGTTGTTACATGTTGTTAACATGTCACACATGGGGTCCACATCCACACACATACATATGTTGCAAAATTAGGAATTAATGCAATGTTGAGATATGCAATTACAGACCAGCCCAAAAGTCGCTTTTATTCCGAATAAACTATGCTACTTTTCTATCAACCGTCGATTAAATTATAAAAATTATAAAATTTCAAAGTTTTTCCACCAAAAAAGCGAAAGGTGTTAGTTTCGCTATATTGTAGTAAACATCTTTACTTTTTCCTCACTGTTAATTTTTTTAACGTATGAAGAAAAATAATTTCATCCAAGAGATTATTACTACGACAAGGATTTAGCAGTTTATTTACAACCAATTTACATTTTAAAAATTTGTTTGATCTGCCACTGACATATAAATTAATGTGTATTTAATTAATGTCGTATTGTTTAGTACTATGTAAGATTGCATATAAATTGCAATTGCAATATAAACACACACACTATATATACATTACTTTTACACTCTACGCAAGCGTTTCGCCTACCAGATCGGCATGATCAGAAGATTATTAACAATGGTGACTGAAACTACTAGTTTTAATGGTTTGCTGATAGTGCCAATCTGTTTGGCGAAACATTCGCGGGTTGAAATACTAATGTTTCGGTGTTGTGAAAAAGTATTTAAACAGGTATGCGTTAAGTGCTGCAGGAAAGAAATAGGTGGGATGGGTGTACCTACTCGTCGAAGCGCTGCTTCCAGGAGGGCAACACTCTGTACGTTCTATCATCAAGTACCCTGTCGAACCCTGTCTTCTTTTCGAAATTGAAACTTTTGTTGATTCTTTTCTGATCATTATCGAGTTTAAATAAAGAAATACTTTTGCTTTACCTATTTAAAATTAATGATTGGAAATTATCTTAGTTGGGGAAAATAACTGCAGTTGTCTACCCAATATCTACTTTTATTTAGAAAAAGTACAGTTAGCTGTTACATAAGGACATACATATACACTAGTTATTTATTACATCAGTGTTTTAGAAAATGTTTTATCCACGAAAAAATTAAACTTTTTGTAAACTAAAAACGAAAAAAAAAGATATTTTGGAATTGATTTAAAAATCAAAAATATATATTTTTCTAGTTTGATTTTCTAGAACAACTGGAAAAAAATATGTTACAGAGTTTACGTCAACGACTATCAGTCACATGAGTCCTGTAAAATTTTAACGAGCCAAAAAAAATGCCATCAAAGTTGGCTGAGCAAAAAAAGAGTATTTCTATTCTTCATTTTAAGTTTATAACCTTATCGAATTATCAAAATTGTCATATTATGTGATAGTCATTACTGATTTTACAATCGTGACAGCTATTTGTAAAAAGTTTGACAACAACAGTTTCACTTCGAGCTTCGACATAACCGCTATTTCCATCTCTCTCGTTCATAGCCAGATTTGACGAACTTTTTTTTAATGGTTCGTTAATTTAAAAATATGTATATGAAATGTACAGTGGTGTGCAAAATAATACGTGTGAATAAACATATAAAATAAAATTGACTAATATTATGTCAAAATGTATTACGTGAAATTTCTCTATGAACTGAAATAATTCATTTATTAAGTAGGGGGGTGGTCTTGAGGGGGTGCTTGAGTTGTCAAAGGATGAAAGCGAGTTATGGCATCCACACCAATTTATTTGGCAGCATTTGGATCAATTGAATCGCCCAACAGAGGCCAAACCATGAAAAACACAGTGTAAATGCAAAGAGACGGTTCACGGGGTCTGGAAATGGGTTGAGGAATAGGACAGTGACCAAACGCTCAGAACTGGTTGGGAAGTTCTTCATGTGTGCCAGGATGGGGTTTTTACCTCACAGCGTCCTTCTCAGTTCATCCTGGAGGTCTATGAAATTGCCATCAAAATCTTGTAAAATCAAATTTCGACATGGGGTTGATTTTTGGGGTGTGGAAGGCTAACCGTTTAAGCCACAGCGGAGCAACTTTGAAAAATTGAAACCAACCCTATAAGCTGCCGAAATTTAAAAACCGCAAGTCTCTAACCAGAATATACTTGTTACCATCTTACCATACATCTTAACCTCGCTCCAGAGGTTTTCTATGGAGTTATGATACTGAGGACATTTTGGTAGCCATTTAAACGACTTAATTTTATTTTTTATCGAACCATGCCTTGCTGCTTTCGTGATGTGTTTTGAGTCGTTAGCTTTTTGGAACAACCACAACAACGGCATGTCCTCCTCACAGTAGGGTGACGTAACATTCTCCAGAACGTCAACATAAAGATGTTGAGATAAAATTTCTCGTATCCAATATATAAAGTCTTACCATGCCAGGAGAGATATTCCCACAACATAATATTTCCGCCCCCGTGCTTGATTGTCTTTAAAGTGTTTCAAGGTGAATATTTTCAGAGCACCTTACATGTCGAGAGGATCCATCGGACCCAAACAAATTTTTGATTCATCATTCCAGACGATATACCTTCATTTTTGTGATGACCATGCAATTTGATCTTTGGCGAATTCTAGTCATTGGCAAACATGTCTTCTTTTTAACAATGGTACACTTCTGGACGATCTCGCCTGCATCTCGCCTGCATTCTAGTAGTCTTCGTCTTATAAGTAGGGTTGCCACCTCTCCGGGCCTCGCCCGGAGTTTCCAGGCCTTGGAGGCAATCTCCGGGTCTCCGGCCGCAAATTTCTCCGGGCCAAGGTGATTTTCTTTAATTGTACTTAAAAATTTTTTCGGGAAATAAAAAATGACACAATGCCGCACTTTTGATGTTACATTCCTGTAGAGTAAACACAGGTTTACATGTTTATATGTATGTTTTACCGCCATCTACCAGCCTGCGGGTCAACGAGTCAACGTTCGATGTCAGTCATTCTCTATTATTTTAAAGGGACGAACCAGAGACGACAACCTCATAGATAAAAGAAGAGGACAACCCCTTCACAGCAGAAAAAAAGAGAACCACTCAGGTGTGTGGCGGTAAAAATCTTAGTTCTCTCGAATATTTTACTGAAAGTGCAGCATACCTTTTTTCAATGGAACCGCCTGCAGAGAAAAAAATCCTACCCCTGTAGTTTTCATGACAGATGGTTACAGGATCCTAATAATAAGTCATGGTTAACCAACATGCACGAAATATAGTGTTACATTTGCACTCAAATATGACGGTGAAAAAGCAGTTAAAAAATATTCAAATAGTGAGAATCATAAAAAACAGGAAAAACCATTGCATCAAACAAACTTATGTCAGCTTTTTTTTTACACTTTTTAAAATTACGGAGTTTAAATATCCCGCTCCCCTCCCCTCGCTGAGACAAATGGATTTCGTTTCACAAATTGGACTATACGTCTGTCTGTTCCCAATGAGGTCTTGCGGGGTCTACCTCGGTTTTCTGGGTGAGGGCTCCACTTCAAAGGATTTCTGACCTTATTTTGTGAGCATCCTAGTATTTCCGCAATGCATCTATAAGTTTTTCCCCCTCCTCTGAGTTTTCTAACTAACTGTATCTCTACTTCAGACCAATGTTTTGCCCGTTCCATGTTCTAGTTTTATATCGTGTCTTACCATTTTAAATATTATTTAACATATATTATTTAGCATAAATTACAAACTTACCTGCACTGAAATTAATGTAAATTATTTGCAGATATACATATATACCAATTATTTAGTTTCTTTTTACATAATTTTTTTATATTATATTGCACAGCACAATCCGCGACCGTTTACACAAAACATGTGATTCCCATGTTTGTGTCGATAATGTAGGATTGAAGTGAGTTTGAAGTAGCACTAATGCTATTGCTACTTGTCACTAGGTGTCAATATGTTAATAATTTAGCTAGATATGAAATTATAATTGATGTATTGGTTAAAATATTACTTACACCTATTATTTTGTACATCCCTGTACAGGGTTCTTAGAGTAATTTTTTCTAATCACCGAGATCTAATTCCCCAAATATTTCATATTTGTTGATACCTTCTCTAACTTGAGTTTTCCGACAGTTTCTTATTAAAACTCTCGACGCTGTTTTACTTTCCGTTTACTCTGACACATTTCTATTACTTCTTTTATTACTTAATTTCCTTTTGCCTTATAACATCTTTTTTATACAATTTAATTTAATAAGTTCTCTGTAACTGCCGGCAGTTTCTATAACTGCCCACAACAACACGCTGTAATTAAACTCAGCAAAATAATACAATTTAATTCTCTAATTGAAAATTACGCGTACATATTGCGTCGGTCAGACGTAAAAAATACAACTACATTATACTAACTTGCTTTGTTTAAAAAATATTCGCCTTTGCTTTGCTCACAATTAACCTGTGTCACTTTACACCTCATAACCGCACTTTTTATGTCAAAAACACAGTGTTATGAGTGCTTTAATCAACCTGGAGTGTTAATCTGTTCTTGTCATGCTCAATAAATTTTATTCAAATCATTCCCCTATGTACTCACTGTTTTAAAAATGCTACCAATTTTTTTAGATGAAAATTATTCACGAAAAACTACATGTACATATATTATGTAACTCTTCAACACTACATATATGTGTGTTGAACTAACTCATTAGTTATATTCCTATACCTATTTAATTTGTTGTTTTTTTTGTTTATGTTAGCCGGCATGGTGGTATAATCCAGTAAGTATTTTGACATGTTTAACACATTTTTTTTGTTGGTATTTTAGATTTTTTGTTGTATTTGTTTTTATAGTTTTCCATATTGTTACAAAAAAAAATGAGGAGATGGATTTAATTTATGACCACATTTGTATGCTGCAGTTGAGTTGTATGCAACTTTGATTTGGTCATAAATTCAAATTTATGATACATAATATACCTATAGTAGATAAGTAGGTAAACGGTACACAGTATTTTGATTTTATGATTAGCATACATTTAGAAATATTTTTTTTATTTTCACGGTGAATTAAGCAACTTTAATATCATAATTGGAAATTTCGAATACTTAATGTACAAGAAACTTATACAATAAAAAAACACACCAACAATATTGGGACGTTCATTTTATATGATTGATTATTAGGCTTCCCACTCTTTTAGAAATTTCCTCCTAGGGAACTTGTAAAAGTCAGGTAAACTCAAAGAACTAATTAGAAAATCATCAAAACTCAATTTTTGTTTAGACTAAATAGGGCATCTTTCATCAATTATTATAAAATTGATATTTCTATTACGATATATGTTAAAATGTCATGAGTCAAATTCTATAGGTTCATTAACAAATGTTTACTTGTTAATGAACCTGTTTACTTGAATATTCACATAACTCAATAAATACAGTGAATCGCATTAATAAAATCTGCATTAATAAAATATTCATATTATTTTTTTTAAATAATACCAAGAACATGTTTCATAAACGCCACGAGTGAAACACCATATAGATAGTTTGTCTACAAAAAATCCTAGAGAGGAAAGAGGATTTGATTATTTTTTATTAAAATATATTTATATTGAGTAGCTCATGCCAGAGTAGAGGATTAAACTAACATTTTTTTTAAACTCAAATAAGATCATTTCGTACCAGAGTACCGATATTATTTTGTTATCATCAAATGTAAGAATTTCATTTGTAAATATAATAACGTTTAAAACCGAATCCAAAGAATATCATGACATTTTACGCAAATTAGGTACCTAATTTATATATACATAATGTACATCTTACTTCATAATGTCTTATAGACGGAGAGCTGGCACCCAAAACCTGAGGAGGGATGGAATTTCTTACTTGGAAAGGGTTCGACCCTTAGAGACGAAACAAATAGGCTTCTGCCACTGGGCGTGCTGGGGGCTATTAGCGCTTGAACATGTAAATTTCCCTGTGAAGAAACAAAAGGACCGGTAAGGCTGATTCTTGTTTTAATGCATCGGGGAATATGAAAGAAAGCCGAGAAAAATTTGGCAGAAGCGTAAGTGGGGGCGAAAGGGCTGGCAGAAGCTGACAAACTGGTGGAAAATTTTGGAAAAATAACATTTTGAGAGGGACTTCTGCCAACTTGCTATTTTATTATTTACATCAAGAATAAACGAAATGTGAAATGCCAGAAGTTAAAGTGGAGGCAATAATGAATTATCAGTGATCAAAGTCCGCCAGCCCATTTCGCGCGCGCGGCGCGACGCCCGACCCTTACACTCCAAAAAAATATAGGTACATAATGAGAGGTACTTCTGGCGACCTGTTAATCTGTTATTTATATAAAGAATAAACAACGTGTAAAATGCCAGAACTCAAAGTGGGGGCAATCATTTTTTTATCAGAGCACAAAGTTCGACAGCGTTCTTTGTGCACTCGGCGCGCCGCGCCGCGCGCCGGGCGCACTGACCGCGTTTCTCTTCATTTTCTCACGTTACATGTTCAATCAATGATACTTCTGAAAATTCTTTAGAATGTTCATTAATTATTGAGAGAACTATTTTATTGAATTTGGAGTTTCAAAGCGGCGTATTGTAAATGTTACTGAACTTCACAAAACTTTAGGATTGAGTTTATGCAAAGCGTTGTCGGAATTTCATGCATTTACTGGTTGCGACTACAATCCTGCTATATTCAGGAAAGGGAAAGTGACTCCTTTCAGAAAACTCGAAAAAGACAAAAAGATTCAGGAGGCATTCGCTGATTTAGCAAATAAATCTCTGAAGACTGAAACTTTTGCAAAAATAGAGTCATTTGTATGTAAATTGTATGGGTATGATTCAATTAAAGGAGTTGATCAAGTTAGGTATCAAATGTTCCTCCGTAATTACAAAGTAAGTAATAACGACGAAACTTTCTTCAAGAAAAAAGTTTGAAAAACCTCGATGCTTCCTGCTTGCCACCTTGCCACTCCGAGGTTCTTCACCAAATTAAAACAGCACACTACATTGCACACTTTGAACCAGTTCAGTTTGAACCCGATACTTAAGGATGGACTAAAGATTACGAGTTTTTATGGGTTGAAGGCCCACAGTTCCCATCGTCAGTAAAAGATGTTATCTTTGATGGTGCAGATTCGGAAGGTAAATTTTTATGTACATCATTTATAACTTCAGTATTATTCAGGATCTAACAATTTAAACATTTATTTTTTATAGGTGATGACCAAGAATCTGAGTGTAATAGCGACGAAGACCCTGATTTTGAGGAGAAACTGCAATATCATAATGATGAAGCTGAATGATTTATAATAAATACCTTACCTATGTAGAATTGTTTCTTAAGATTGTCATTATAAAGCTAAATTATTTATATGTGCATAATACTTACCGATTAATGAAATTTTACCTTTACATTGTCTAATAAATAGATTCAATTTTTTTACATAACCACCTGAACGATAGTTCTCTCAATAATTAATGAACATTCTAAAGAATTTTCAGAAGTATCATTGATTGAACATGTAACGTGAGAAAATGAAGAGAAACTCGGTCAGTGCGCCCGGCGCGGTGCGCCGCGTGCACGAAGGATGCTGTCGAACTTTGTGCTCTGATAAAAAATGATTGCCCCCACTTTGAGTTCTGGCATTTTACACGTTGTTTATTCTTTATATAAATAACAGATTAACAGGTCGCCAGAACTAGCTCTCATTATGTACCTATATTTTTCTGGAGTGTAAGGGTCGGGCGTCGCGCCGCGCGCGCGAAATGGGCTGGCGGACTTTGATCACTGATAATTCATTATTGCCTCCACTTTAACTTCTGGCATTTCACATTTCGTTTATTCTTGATGTAAATAATAAAATAGCAAGTTGGCAGAAGTCCCCTCTCAAAATGTTATTTTTCCAAAATTTTCCACCAGTTTGTCAGCGTCTGCCAGCCCTTTCGCCCCCACTTACGCTTCTGCCAAATTTTTCTCGGCTTTCTTTCATATTCCCCGATTCATTAAAATAAGAATCAGCCTTACCGGTCCTTTTGTTTCTTCACCGGGAAATTTACATGTTCAAGCGCCCACCCCCGCTAATAGCCCTCAGCGCGCCCCGTGGCAGAAGCCTATTTGTTTCTTCGCTAAGGGTCGCACCTTTTCCAAGTAAGAAATTCCATCCCTCCAAAAATGTAAGGTTTTGGGTGCCGGCTCTTAGACCATTACGTATGTACTTAACATAATTAGTTATATTGATACAAGTAAGTGGGCTCTCAGAAATAGCGACTCGCAAAAGTAAACTAAATGTTAGCGAGTTTAAACTCCAGTTAATTAGTGTGTACTCCATTTCGATATGTATAACATATTTTATGAAAAACAAATACGCAATTCAAAATCTAACGAATTACATGAGTGGGCACTCTGTTTCCAAATCCAAACATTTATTGTCGGCACAGTACTCGTCACGACATTAGTAACGATTCGAGATACTGTCGATATCTTCTGCTACGTTACTGTGAAATCATGGGTCGCCAGCATAACATATACAGACCCTCATTGTCGCTTCATCACTCGAAACTCTACCCATAGTTTCTTCGAAATCGCCAAGAAAATGATCAATTATCTATTCCACATTAACTTTGCTAAACTGATATAAAGCGTTATACTCTACTTGGCGTGACTTCCTACTAATCTTGAACGCCTTGGTACGCTAATGAATGTGCATACATTCGGACATCTCGTACAGACACCAACTTTTTTAATTAACTCTACTATTAATGAAAGTGGCATTTTTTAAAGAATGGTTAGAGTGAATCCTCTCATTTCTGCATACAAACATTAAGCAACGACGAAACGGGTAAACGCTCACGAGTATGAGCTTCTACTCATATTTTTGTGCATATCAAATGGAATATCTACTTTGAAACTGTGAGTAAAAAGTAGACAGTCAACTTCATGCGAATGTCTCGTAGTAACGAGATACTCCATTCCAGCCGTTAACCCTCTGTACTACTTCTGGTTTCCTAGGAATTACTGTAAATTTATCTTTTCTTGAATAACAAAATTCTTTCATTTCCTCCAAATGTGACATGAACTTTTATGGAACTTGTAACAGTCTAACTTGCCATAGCAGTGCTTACCTAATCAGTGTCTCACATGTGTGTACTAATTCATGCATGGCTACTTCTCTCATCCACTATTCGCTGAAGAATCCACTACTACCCATGAAGAAACATGACTATAGTAGCAGCCATTTAATAACTTTTTACTTTGTAAAGACAAGTACAACACCAAGAACAACGGCACCGACCAACTGCAGAGAATTTTTAGACAAACGCCTGCAAGTTCGTTGGGAACTGAAGGATGATCGAGTTGAAGTCATGCTAGCAGCTAAAATGAGGGAAGATCAGTATGTTGCCTTTGGATTATCTGGTGCTTCAAATCGTCCGCAGATGGTAAGACATAAAAAATGTATCTTAAATGTAGATTTGGTGTATCATTTTTCAAATATGATTTCAAATTTTGATATGCCTCGCAAGATTGAAACTAAATTTTTCAATATGTCTAGTTATCTACAATTAAAAGAACGTTGCAATTTAAGCAAATTAAGTAAAAATGAACCAACAGAAAGTAGATATATACCTAATTAAAAATTCCACGTATGTTTTAACTGACTTTCTATATTTTTATATATTTTATTTTACTGTCTCGCGAACCCACCAAGGAAATGACAAGCGTAGGCATTTTTAAGAGCTCTGTACAGGATATGTCATCTAAAATTGACACACCATTTACTTCTCTCAATTTCATCGAATAGAAGAATAAAAAAAGGATTTTACACGATTTTTTATGAAATTGTACAATATTTAAATACATTTAAAAAAAACTCAATTTTAAGGGTGCGAAATATGTTTTTTAAAACATGGAATATTATTTTATTTACTTAAACCTTTATCCGTAATTTTTTATCACATTTATATGATATACTTACACAAATATATGACTGTTGTATGATAACTTCAAATTTTTTCGAGACATGGCAAGATATCTTACGTAAGTTAAGTTACGTACCTATTTAATACAATAGGTATGTTTGTAAGTATAGCAGAATACCACAAATCAGGAGAGCTATCAATATAAATATAAAAAGAAAATCTCGATATATTTCGAAACCAATTGAAATAATCATACAATAATCATAATATATTCTGTTACAAAAATTTGCACTACTTTTTTATTTATATCTCTTGATCTAGAATGCTTAGAGGTTATTAAAACGTTTCAGTTTGGGTCAAATAGACGTAAACAAATAAAAATCTGATTTTTGTTGACAGTTTTAATTAAACATTTAAATATTGTGAAAATTAACAACATAAACAGGAAATGAACATAAACAGAAAAAATTATTTTTGATAGAAAATAGTACCATGGGAATAGTTTAAACGTACTTACTGTAAAATGACCGTCTCGAAGAAAGGTGGCCAACCAGTCTGCACTTATAAAAATAAACTTATAAAAATGATCTAAAATCAAAAATCTAAAACTTTTTATGAATACATTTGTTGGAGCTTATACCTATAAAATAAATAAAAAATCGAAAATTAAAAAATAATGCTATGCATGCCAATTTTCGGTACCGTTTTTTTCATTATTTTCTCTCTGTGCTCTCGTAAAGTGCTATAAAAAATTGCAAATATCATCTGCATTTAGGTATATCCTCCAATAAATTTAATCTACTTTAAAACAAAAATTAAAAAAAGGTGTTCATCAAGTAGTTTTTGAGATATCGTGCAGACACACATGAACGTTTTTGAGGAAACGCATTTAAAGATTTTATAAGCGATTTAATTAGCGAGTTAATGGCAAAAGTGCTTGATTTTAATGCACCGGCATATTAGATGGCTTTGAAAACAAAAATATTGTTGACACTCAAGAGTAAGTAAACCTGTCAATTAAAATATAATACATTTTTTACGTATTTCCTTTAATTTTTCTTTTAGATATTAATTTAATAATTTCCTTTAATTGTAATTGCTTTATTTTCATTGTTTTTTTCCATGTTTTGAATTAAAAAATGCAGTTATAGCAAAAATGAGCAAACTGGCACGCTCTTAATTTATGAAATATCAAGAAATAATTCTTCCAAAGCGGCTCGAATGTGTGCCAAAAGATATCCAAATCGATGAGATCCTAGCTGACATTACTTTAAAAAACCAGAGTAAATGGAAATTAAGCAATTTTTATTATCACATATATAGTAAAATTCACAGCCCTATTTTATGTTAATATTTCCAGGTTTTGTGTTTGATTACGTTCGTTCCTCAGAATTCTTACGTATGTACTGAATTGAATTATGTATTAGTTTTTTTTGGTTGGTTAGATTAGGTGCAGGAATAAATAACAACTATTCGATTTTTGCCAAAGATCGAATAGTTGTTATTTATTCCTGGACCTAATCCAACCAACAAAAAAAAACTAATAGAGAATAAGGTCGCTAAATTCCCCACAGATATGAATTATGTATGCCATCAAAGCATCAAAAAGCACTGTTTGAATCATCTAATGATCTTTAGCTCTTCCATTTCAAGAAATTGAGAAAATATGAGACCATCCAAAAAAACGGCAACAAAGTTGGCCGAGCAAAAAAAACGTATTTCTATTTTATCTTAAATATATTTATACCCTTATTTAATTATATAACCTTATTTAATTGTTAGCGCTGTCACATTATGTAACAGTTATTAATTGTTTTACAATTGTGACTGCCACTTGTCAAAAGTTTGACAAGTTTCGCTTTGAGCTTCGACATAACCGCTATTTCCATCTCTCTCGTTCATAGCCAGATTTGATGACGTTTTTTTTGGCTCTTTATTTTGGCACACTTTTTAGATGAACATACTGATATCCCTCAAAATTTGGCTTGGTGTAAAAACATGATTTTGTAGAATAATGTATTTGTTTATCTTTGTCAGCGATAATGATAAGAAAACACAACAGTTGAATACATTTGCTTTCATTTGTTGCAGCAATAATAATCATATTTTGATTTACTGAATGGCTTATATTAGACATATCTTCCACTTCATACTTTTTGTGTTAATTCCATGCTACCGGTGGATCCCCTATATCCACAGGGCAGTGGCGGTGCGTGATATTTCAGTTATATCTTGAAAACGACGCCATATCTTGAAAACGACGCATGGGACCCACTTCACTTTTTAGGTGATGACAATACACCTCTTACAGAAAGGATTTATAGTGAAAAAACCGTCAGCAAAGTTTGCGAAAATTTTTTCAAAAACACTGGAGCACTCCCTGGGTTCTCAGTAACGCTCTGTGGGATATTTGCAGTATATTTTTTTTCATAATCTAGAAACAAATATAAGGAGATGTTTTTCGATTTGTTGCAAAATATTTTTTTTTTCAAAAAGTTATGGCCATTTTAATTTTAATTTTATAGGAACATTTTTGTTTCCCAAAATTAAAATGGCCTTAACTTTTTGAAACAAAAATATTTTGTAACAAATCGAAAAACATCTCTTATATTTGTTTCTAGATTATGAAAAAAATATACTGCAAATATTCCACAGAGCGTTACTGAGAACCCAGGGAGTGCTCCAGTGTTTTTTTGAACATTTTTTCGCAAACTTTGCTGACGGTTTTTTCACTATAAACTTTCTGTAAGAGATGTATAGTCATCACCTAAAAAGTGAAGTGGGTCCCATGGTCGTTTTCAAGATATGGCTAACTGAAATATCACGCACCGCCATTGCCACAGGGGGATATAAGGGATATATCCCCCGAAATGCTATGAATAAATATATTTTTAACAAACTTAACCATAATGTACCGATTTATATTTTACATTATTCTTCGCCATACTTAAAATTATACGTGTACTTCTACTTTACACAAACTGAAACATTTTAATAAACTCTAAGCACTCTAGATCAAAATATATACATAAAAAAATAAACGGCATTATCTGTCAAAAAGTGGCCAATGAGGTATCAAATTAGGTGAGAAAACAAGTTAATTGACTTAACTTAAGATAAGATAAGTTAGTTAAGACAAAAATTGACGACAATGTCAATATATGCAGATTTATATCTATACATCCGCGAACTCTAAACATCGGTTAAGAAAAATATACGTATTAGTATAACAATAAAAAATTATATAATAAAATATAAAAATTTAACTTGTTGAACATTTTTTTTATATCCTTCCCTTCAATTTACTGATATCTTAATTATAGGTGGGTGGAGATGTAATCGTTGCCTTTTACAACAGTGAAACCCAAACCTTCCATGCAGTCGATTATTATATGTCCCATACTGCCCAATGTGACGGAAAATCCGGGTGTGTCCTGACGAAAGGATAGGAGGAAGAAACGACGTGACATTGATATCTGGAGATCGTAGGAATGGAATAACTACTGTTAAGTTTAGCAGACCGCTCAAAACCAATGAAGCAATTAATGATCAACCGATACCAGTTGAAGGTGAAGTTAGTGTCATAGCAGCTTTCGGACCCCTAAATGCTAGGAAAGAGGCAAATGCACATTCTACCACCGACAAAACTACAGAAGATGTAAGGATAGACTTTAGTAATTACGATGACCACCAATGTACCATCAGCCTGGATGATTTAGAATATGAAGATGGACCTAAACCGTGGCCACCTGCAAAGATTATTGGTATGATTTATGTTGGAAAAAAAACTTGTGATATTGTGTAATAAGTTAATTTTATTTGAAACCCATAGAGTTTATACCAGTTAAAACTTTGACCAGGAAAATAACTGTGACATTTCGCAGTAAGTTAATTTAATTTAAAGCCCTTATAGCTCTAGAGTCTATAAACATGAAAACATCGAATGGAAACTTTAAAAAATATATATTAAAATTTAGAAATTGGGTTCTGCAAAGTCACAACACCAGAAAAATTAATGGTCATCGAATTTTATGTGATTCATTTAAGATTAGTTCAAACTAATGTATATTTTTGTTACTCAATTCAACCAGAAAATTATGCAAATAAGTAGATTAAAAAAAAACAAAAAAAAACAGAAAACTGGACGTCTTCCACGAAACATCGAACTACTACACTTTTCTCGACGCGCGTTTCGCCAACCAAGTTGGCATCTTCAGGACAAGATTAAAACTAAATTCTAGCCTACACACTTGCACTATTTATACCAAATTTGTTGCCACGGTTCGCTGAACCGTAACTGTCTTTGTTTATCAGAGCAAACAGTGGACTGGTGGGTATCGGACCATTGTCCTTATTCATACTATTGTTACACTTAATGATTTCTAAACTTTCAAAAGCATCCAACTGTCTACTGTTTGTTACATTTCTAATTAATTTTAAATTATTTATGTCTACCCTATTTTTGTTGTCAAAAGCGTGTTGGGCAACACAAGATTTTTCTGTTCTGCCATATTTCAAATGAGCCATGTGTTCTTTAAATCTAGTCAATATAGATCTTTTTGTTTGCCCAATATACTTTTGATCACAATCTTTACAACTTATTTCGTATATTCCTGACTTTTCGTTATTGTCGATTTTGTCTTTGGGGTTACCCAAAAGCGTCTGTAGTTTATTTTTAGAATTATAAACCAAATTGATATTAATATTTTTAAAAAAAATTTCTAACCCGCGGGTGAATTTAAGTTCATATAAGTAGTAACGAAGCAAATTTCGAATTGTCAGTATCTCTACGAAAAGTCGTGGAATTGTACAGGGTTCTCTTAAATGTATGCTTCCTTATTAACTTATCTATTAAATGGACTGAGTAACCGTTATTTTTGTCTATATTCTTAATTAATTGTTTCTCATGTTCAAACCTCTCTTTACTGAGGGGGAAATTTAACAAACGGTGAATTAGATAATTAAAATTTGCCGTTTTATGTTGAAAAGTGTGGTGTGAATCGTTGGGAATATATTTAAGAGTCGCGGTTTCTTTCCTATATACATCAAATTCTAACTTATTTTCACTATTTCTAATAATTAATACATCTAAAAATGGTAGCTGTTCATTGTGTTCCACTTCATATGTAAATTTTATGGTAGGGAAACGGTGATTTAATTTGGCAACAAAATTATCTAAACTAATTGTTGTTGTATCAAATACCGCGAAGATATCGTCCACATACCTGAACCAAACTCTAAGGAAATACTCGAATTTAACTTTTACTTTTGTCTCTTTACTCATAAAAAAGATTTTCAATGAAAGATGACAAGAAATTACCCATTGCCGTTCCCTCATATTGTTGAAAATATTCACCATTATACTGAACACAATTTTGTTTCATACAAATACTAGTAAGCCGAATGTATTCCTTAATAATTTTATCGTCTAAACCATTTAATTCGAGTAATTCCCTGAGGTAGTCCAAAGTTTGCGGGATTGGAACACTTGGAAACAATGAGCATACATCAAACGAGACCAACATTTCACCTTCTTGCAACTGGATATTTTTGATATTGTCAATGAACTCACTAGAATTTTTAACTGAAAAACTTGTTTCTGCAATAGGCAAATTTTC
This sequence comes from Aromia moschata, assembly GCA_029963805.1. Taxonomy (NCBI): domain Eukaryota; kingdom Metazoa; phylum Arthropoda; class Insecta; order Coleoptera; family Cerambycidae; genus Aromia; species Aromia moschata. The sequence continues at coordinate 300,223 of JAPWTK010000188.1, forward strand.
GAACTCGTTCGTTAACCATTTTGACAAATTATAAGTTGGGGATCCTATCGCTGAGACAATTGGTCTTACAGATTTTCCTGGTTTATGTATTTTTGGTAAACAATACAATTTAGGTATTACTGGATACTGGATTTGACAATTGTCATTTTTGTCTCAGTGAAGGAGTAATAAGGTTGTTACATTCTTTTAAATATTTTTTAACTTCCGTTGTCATTTTTGGCAAAGGATTTTTTGACCATTTTTTGTAAGGACCACTATTAATTAAATTGTCGACTCTTTCAAAATAATCATTTTTGTCTAAGATAACGAAATAAGTAGATACCAAAGGGTATAGCAGAATAAGTAGGGTATGTGCTGCCACCGCACGATTCCATAGTTTTACCATAAGTAGGTGAAAGTATCCATTTTCCATGTTATATCCATTTTTTTTTAAATATTTCTTATAGTATTTTCGTACGGTAGGCTGTTTTTGAGAAAAACGAGGTTTTCCTAAAAACTTCGTTTAAAATGTCGATTTAATTCCGAAGTTAAAATTGTGTAGACTGTAAAAAAACAAATGAACAACCACAGTGTCCGTGAGATTTGTCCAGCTAATTTGCAGTTTATTTTAAATTATTTTGATTGTGATTACTTTTTCAAAAAGTGAAAAAGGGCATCACTTCGGGGAGCTCTAGCTCCCTTAGGGAAGCGTCTAAGGACACATGTTCATATGAACTTTTTTTCTTATTTCGACCTAAGAAATCACGCTTCTTTAAATGTTTCCGGACACCCTGTATAATATGCGCGAAAGGCTCGCGTACGCATCGTACGGTTGAGCAATGTCGGACACCACCGCTATTTCTGGAAAAAAACAAATGCAACAGTATTTATTTGACACAACAATTGAATACACCTGTTCACATTGAGAAGTTTTATTTTAAAGGTATGAGATACATGTATACAATTTCCATTCTAAATTGAAAATAGGTAGAAAAAAGCAAGGTTGTCAGATGTATTTTCTAAAATTTTTACTCACTATACAAATATACTTCATACTTCAGTAAACTGTTAGTTCGTGACGTTCTTAGAAAGCTAGTTTGGAAATATTTTAAAAAAATACATAGATATAAAATTAGTTAGCATTAAAATAAAGCGTTTAAAATTGCTGGAAAAATAATTATAAATTAAAACAACTTTATGTATATTACTATACTTAAGAAAATTTTGAAGAGCCGGCAACGCTGCTGGCCGGCCAACTGCTGGCGGCACAGAGTAAACCACTGGCGGTAACACCGGCCAACGATCCATGAGACTATTAGACTACTTTGCATCTAATACATTGCTTAAATACTTATTCGGTCCACTGTGCAATAAAATTTGTACGACGTCGTTAAAATGATTTACGAGATTAGTAATTCTGACTTGTTTAAGACGCCAGTGACGTGTATTTCAGCTAGGTTTATTAAAACAGACAATTTTTGAGATTGTCTGGCTAAATGAGCATTATTTACAGCAAATTATATTACAAATATTAAGAGTTTTGTATGCAGGCTAATTTTAATCTCCTATGGTGATTTGAATGAAAAATATTATTTCACAAAATTCGAATTTATAAAAGATATATGCACGCCCATGGAATTATAAAGTTGTACCGCTTTTTTTGTTCCCCAGGCGTATCTATCATTTTCAATTAAAAATAGAAGGACTATAATATTGTTACTGTTTAATAGTACGCTGTTTAATATATTTTGAGCTAACTAGCAGTGGCGGCTGGTGAAATTTTACAGATTTCGAACTTTCGAGAAAATGGTGATTATGGAAAAAAAATCGCAAATGATTTGAAGGCGTTTTCAAGATTTTCTAGGAAGATACGATAATGTCAAATTTCATCAGCCGTCACTGCTGACTAGGTACCATATTTTTCTTTTGAATTATATATTGTGTACAATTGAGATGTATAACAGTGGCGTAGCCAAAGGCGGGTGGAAGAGGTCCAGGGGGTCAGATCCACCGCCCCCTCTCCTGAAGCGATACATTCGATTTTTTTCTTATTGTGTTTAAAATTTAAACAACAAATTCATTCGGTTTTTTCAGCATAAAAAAAAACCTTTTTCTCTAAAACGGTCCCCTGTCGAAAATAACACAAGAGACGTTTTTTAAAGACAATTAGATGAGGAAATCCGAATCTTTGTAAAATAATGTTAAAAAACAACTCCCAAGGTAAAATTTTACGCCTTAAATATGTTGACTACAGTGCCTTCCCTCCCCTAATTAAGGTACACGATTTTTGACATTACCAGTAGATTCAGCACTAGCACACAAATGTTATACTACGGATGTTGAAGAATTTTCTTTCTTTTGGTTTTGAATGATGATAGTATGGCTATTCGTAACATGAAATAAAAATTCCGTAAAATTTTAATAATAAAATCTTTTCAGCACTTCCTGTATACGGAATAATTTGCTTAATATATGACTTAAATCATATTTTATTACATAAAAACATCGTCTTATACAGGGTTGGAACGTCCAAAATTTCAAAGCCGAGCATTATAAGGTAGAAAAGCATAAACTCTTCGAGTAAAGGGAACTGACACAGAAATATTATATCCATAGTTGCCAGACTGATATGTCATTTTAAAACTTTTATGAGCGTTATTATCTGTCTTTCGTGATAGGGTAGCAATAAAATATGTAGGCGGAATGCCCCGCCCATAAATTATAATGCGCACGTGTGCATTGAATTATTATATCGTTATTGGTCTACGGAAAATAAGCGCTTAAGTATTCCTGTCGCACGCAGTATCCTGAGAAGTTAAATGTTTGGGTTGGTATTTTAGGCGATTCCATCGTTGGGCCATTTTTTATAAACGGTTCCTTAAATGCCAACAAATATTTAACAAATATAACAAACTGTTTACGGTCATGAACATGAAAGACCACGAAATTTAAATGATTTACGGACCAGAATTGTATAGTCCTAAATAATATTTCCCCTGAAGTGTTAGAACGCGTAAGAACTGAGTTTTACGATAGACTAGGTTTTTGCAAATCACAAAGAGGCGACATTTTTGAACCACTTATTCAATAGGCATTTTTTTTCTTTTGTCTTATCACCGGATTGATCTATATTTTTATTTTTTTATTTTTTTATAGAACTTCAATTTTATTTTCTTGCAGACCGGTTAGTTAAGGAATACAAAAATTTTAATAGAAATACAATTATGTTCGTACACTTCTTTTAAGTGTATGGGATAATTGTAAGTCAGAATTATGTAAGAATTTCGTTTCATACAGCTAAGTCGATATACACCTTCATAGCTGCGAAAAAGTACTAAGTCCCACTCACTCAAATCTCATTAGGTGATGGGCGGTGTCTCTCCACCTTCACATTCCAGTTTCTGTTACGCGCAGGTAACGTTTTACATCATACGTTTCTAATACGTACACAATCGTGAAACACTGGTGCATCTAACTGTCTTTGTCTGTCCTTACTGGTATCTTTTAACTTATTCTCTTCTACACATGTATCGCCAATATGTAAAGGTGCGATTTCCTAGGGTGTATATCATACAATATCACCCAAGTTTCAAAATATTTAGTTTTTAGATAAGGAAGATATGAGGGTGGCTCCATGGTCAAGTCAAGTGGATTGATATAAGTCCCATTAATTTTACAAAATGTATGCCTATTCGCGTTGACTTTTGAACACGTTGACACTTGAACGCGTTTTTCTCCAAACTGCAGTTTTCAAACTGGTTCAAATGAGATCTCAAAAAGTACTCTCGCGTAGTTTTTTAAAAACTGGTCAACTTTCTAAATTGGTCGAAAAATTGGTAGGTATTTTACCTTCAAAAATTTAGTTTTCAATATTATGATTTAATCCTATTTTAGGCGGTATCTCCAGATCCATAAATTTCGTTAATTTTTTATTTCGGATGAGCAAAACAGCCGGAATTATGTGAACCATTACTTACTTTTCGCATTGATTCCATTTAATATTTTTTTATTTGAAAATTTTATGGACAGTTAAAATGTTTATAAACACACTGTGAAAAAAACACACGAATTTGTATTTTCATGATTCGTTAGAAACGATCCAAGGAAAAAACGGCCGTTACAGTAGACGACCCCCTTAAGCAAAACATTTTTTCTTTGATTTAAAAATAGAGGTTTGGAAAAAATCTGGATTTGTGACGTTAGTATCCCATGCAGTACTTCATGTAACAATAGTCGTAGGCGTATGTTGACTTATCTAAAAACTAATTATAAAAAATTATTATTCTACTATATACATATATGGTTTTAAATATATGTATGATCTTTAGTTTCAATTAAATAAATAACAATTGAAAAAGTTGTTCTGAATTCAAAACATATTACTTTATTGTCACAAATAATAATTATACTATATATTTATATATATTATAAATAATAATTATATATTCCAATACCTAAAATAATAGAAAAGTACAAATTTATTTATTCTAATCTAGGTGAAAACGTCTTTACTGCTAGAATTGGACCAACTGGAGGCAAACGCGGTTATACCCCCATTACTGGACAGCCATCTTGGGGCATTGCTTGGTACTTAAATGATCTACTTATTCCGGAAATAACTGTGGAAAGAGGTCAAACGTATACCTTTACAGTAGAAGGAGGAAATGACAGCAGTAATCCAGCGAGGTAAGTATTTAATTTCCTCGATACTAGAAATTTAAATAAGAAAATATTGTTTAGATGAAGGGAAACAGTTTATGGACAGAGCTATACTTCCCAAACTTTTTTTCTGTAAATAGTTTTCCATATTTGCATACTCGATCATCTACATATTTTATACGTAAAGGGTGTCCTAAAAGAAACACCGGATTTAATGTAGGAATAAAGTATTATATTTAGTAAATTCTGAGTAGTGATCATACTGAGAGCATGTGACACCCAAAACAAGATTTTCCGCGCGCCAGCGAAAAATTGCAAAATCTGCCACTGAGGGCCAATATTTCTTAATTTTTCATGCTGATGAACACAAAAAACACACGAAAAATACAACTCGAAGATGGTAAAAATAATATTGTTGTTTAACAGTAACTTCTCACACATTTGCTTTATACGGCCCTGTTAATAAGAAAAATTGTCATTATTGGGCTACAGAAAATCTAGATTGCATGATGAAGTGACATACTATTCAATACCCTCAAAAGTGAATGTTTGGTATGGCATAGTTGAAGGTGATACATATTTTTTTGACGTTAATCTAACTGATGCAAGGTATTTAGATTCTTCAACACGACCTCATTTCTGCACTGATAAAGCTATATCCAGATCTAGAACTGGATATAACTTAACGGATTTGACTGGATTTTCCGAGAAAAAACTAATTAACTTGACTGGATTTTCTGAGAACTAACACATTATTTCAGCAAGATGGAGCATCTCCCCTTTTCCAAGAAATTCAGGACTCGTGTCAAAAAATGCTACTTCATATGTATCTTTTAACATGTCCAAGCGTTTTTTTTTTTTTTTTTTTCTGTATAATTCCGATTCGTCTTTAGTATATTAGAGTACCTAGGTACTAATAAAAATTCTCTAATTAGTCAACTTAATCACCAGTACTTAAGACAACACTACTATCTTGAAAACAAATACTTACTTAAAAATATATCGTTCTAGGTACCATCCTTTCTACATAACCGATTCGATGGAAGGCGGATTTGCGCAGAAGTCAGAACACGACCAAAAAAAGCAGAAAGTATATGCCGGTGTGGCGTATGATCACGAAGGTTATCCGTACCCAACAGCAGCAGGAAGATACTGTGAATGGGCTCATAAGAGTATTGATAAGTCAGCAGAGTCGCAGACGTTTAAAGATTACATGGAAACCTTGACGCTTAAATGCGATACAGGTGATCCCGCCTATCTCAACTGGACTGTGCCTCTGGACGCTCCTGATCTTTTGTACTATCAGGTAATAATGTTATTATTAATAGGTTTGGTATTCGCAAATTTGTAACGAACGAACAAACTGGGGATCTTTTATGGTTTATTATTAACGGACCTTTTTAACAATATACTTTACAAACACATTTATTAATAAACGACATTTCGTATATATAGCTATATTTTTGACGTCTTACATCTTACAATGTTATTGCCAACTTAGAAACTAAACTAAAGATCACATCTTAGATCACGTACGACCATAAACCAATTTGATTGGCTGCCTTTAACAAATACTTTCATCAAATATTTTATTACCAACATAATATCGTAAGAACAAAAAAAATATGCTTGAAGTACACATATCTTGATTTATTACTCTTAGACCTGTCAAGTTCTCAAGTTTTCATTGTTAACGTAGAGGAAAAACCATCTGTAAAAAAGATTTTTTCAAAGACGTTTTCATTATTATGCAAATTACCCGTAAAGCACTGAATTTCTGAAAATTGCATTCGCTGCGGCTGGTCATTTGGTAACAATTATTAGACTGAGCTTAGATGATAGGTGCGCATATGGAGGTCACATTTCTGGATTGTATTGAAGGTTCCGTAGGATACATTTACTTGCTGGCTTAAACGCCGAATAGGGTTGGTGGGTGTTCGTTGACAATTTGCCTCACTTCTTCAACTTTTTACATTTCAACTTATACACTTTGTGTATAAATAACTTTTTTTGGTAATTAAAATAATAGTTTACATTATTGACTCATTATAATATAAACCAATTGGATGCAGTGGCGGCCGATGGAATTCAGGGAAACTTCAGGGGAAACTTTTTTTTTCAAAAAATAGCTGCCTCCCCTGAAGATCTTGGAAACAACTTAATAACTGTCAGCTGTCACTAACTAATGACACTTTACAAATTTCACATTACCATAACTTTTATAGATCTCAAAATTTCGAGAAAGTCACAAGTATAGAAAGACTTTGTATTTATTCGGTTATCATGAAAAAAATATTTCGCAAATATTTTACAAGCCGTTTCCAAGATCTTCAGGGGAGGCAGCCATTTAAAAAAATCGCAAGTTTCATTTGAAGATTTATTGCTATTATATATAGCCTTCTAGTCTAGTAAACACTTAAACCCGCCCCCTAAAATATGGTGTTAGTTCCATGTCACCTTACTGTAAAATACGAGCATGTCAAATTCCACCGGCCACCACTATTTGGATGTACATAGAAGTACATACGTTAGGCAGCGTTTTTTTATTACTTTCTGTCCATATAAAATAACAATATATAGCACATAACAATACTTATTCCAACGTCGCTAAAATTGATGTTTAAAATTGTTAAAACAAAAAAGAGGACAAATCTAGTCGTCAATCTAAAAAAAAAATGGAGAAAACACCTGTAGCAGAGAAATAAGAACGCAAAAAAAAGACGGTTTTCCGAAAGAGACGGATAGCCACCCTACCGCACGGTATACAAATACCGTGACCCTACCTAAAAGTGCTAGTCTCTAATAATAAAGAGTCATCCAAAAAAATGTCATCAAATCTGGCTATGAACGAGAGAGATGGAAATAGCGGTTATATCGAGGCTCAAAGCGAAACTTTGTTGTTGTCAAACTTTTAATAAGTGGCTGTTACAATTGCAAAATAAATAATGGCTGTCACCAAGAAGGCTAGAACTAAGGAGACAGAGCTGCGGCTTTTCGCTATACAACGCGACGGGCTCGAATAGGTCCGCCTCCAGAGGCGCTGTAAGCAGTATCGTTCTGTACTAATCTGTGTGCGTTAGAGTCCGTGTGTATGTCCGTGGTGCGAATATGTTCAAACATGTGGCAGACGCTCGATATTTGTCGTTAATTTGTTGTTATCTTTGCAATTACAAATTTTCGTAATTATCATTATGAAAATGTACTCAAAATATTTCATGTTACAGGCTTCAACGTTTACAATACAACAAAGGAAAATATTTCGTTTCATACATACATCAGTAATTTGAAACAATGTCCGGTTATTCTGACGCTTCGGAACGCTTCTTGTATCACACAATGCAACACAGCACTTTCGAACCATATTTATTTAACATTCGGATTGTATTTTTATAAAGCCAAACGGCATGTAAACATACGCTTTGACAGCCTACATTCATAAACCTTCACATATGGTCCGCTGCTTATCACGTGACGTCGAGTACAGCACTGCCTACAGCGCCTTCTGGAGGCGGACAAATATGAGCCCATGACACCGAACGAGTTCGGTCTCCTTAGTTCTAGTCTTCTTGGCTGTCACATAATGTAACCTTGACAATTATAAAGGTTGTAAACAAGGTTATAAATTTAAGATAAAATAGAAATACGTCTTTTTTTGGTCGGCCAACTTTGATGACGTTTTGATGATTTTTTTTTTTTTTTTAGTTAGCTCGTTATTTTAAACTAATTTTAACCCCCTTTTGTACTCGTATTATTTTTCATTGTTTTTAACGTGGCTGTTAATAGAGTTATAGCCAGTCATCTAGCAACCCTGTTAATCCAGATTATGAAAAATCCAATTTCTGACTGGATAGGAATTATAACAAAGCTGTTATCAAGATAATAACATCAAGCGATACAGCATAAACTCCATCATTAGGTTGATATTAATTAAGGTAAACGTGGGATGAACATAAGCGTGGGATGATTTTAATAAACGTGGGACGTGTTAATATTAATTTATTTCGAACACAGTGTAGGATGTAAGGCAAAACAGATTTATTTGGTGCTTTTGTTAATTTAATTTTAAACTACAACTTCAGGCCTCAACTTCAGATCCTAACTAGAAACTAAAGTTTTATTATAAAAATGATAGGAGTATAAGATTATATGCCAAACTTTTTTTTTCTTTGAAAGCATTAATTTATGAATTACAAGAAACATAACATATAGAAACAAAGTTAAAATAAACTCTGCAACAAAAGATGAAAAAATATGTATAATAGTTAATTCTACTTTCTTCTAAGTTGTGGAATCAGTGGTGGAATTTGAGATTCTCGTATTTACGTAAAGAAATATAGGACCCTATCATATTTAAGGGGGTGATTACTAGACCTAAGTATAATAAAGATTATCTTGGAAATGGCTTGCAAAATATTTTCTTCGAATTTTTTTTTCATATTCACCAAGTAAATACAGTCTTGATACTTTCGAAATTTGAAGATCTATAAAAGTTATAGTAATTTGAGTTGTTATTTCATTCCAGCATTTCGTTTTTGGAATTTTACAATAACTGTATCTTTAAGCAAAATTAATAATTTGCAAAAAACACAATAATATTTTTTTTTATATTCACTTGGGAATTCTGAAAAGAAAATGCGCAAATATTTTGCAAATCGTTTCAACGATTTTCCAGTGCAATAAATGTCTTTTGAAAATATTTTTCGCAAGATTCGTTTGATGTTCGTTGCTATCGACCACATTTACATGTAGGTGTAAGTGTGTAAAAAGAAGTGGCAGAGGCTGCTGAAGAAGTAAATGAATGACGTTAAAACTCGATAAGTGTGGGAGCTTTGGGAGCTTAATCTAAGCTTTGTGTGTATTGTCACTTAAGATTTTTACTCGTACAAGAAGTGGTCGACAATGACCAGAAGCTGCTGAGTAGTTTTTATTGCTTTTACAAGAAGTGGTTGACAACGACCAGAGGCTGTTGAATTGCACCTGAGTAATTGTTAATTGTCACTTAAGATTTTTACCTGTACAAGAAGTGGTCGACAATGACCAGAGGCTGCTGAGTAGTTTTTATTGCTTTTACAAGAAGTGGTTGACAATGACCAGAGGCTGTTGAATTGCACCTGAGCAATTGTTAATTAGTCTTTACCTGTGAATCTATTGTTTGGTAAGGTCAGCTTAAGAAGTCATCAATGTCCAGAGGCCGTCGCCTAGCTCAGACGTATTTTGTTTTTCCCCGTCTAGTTTATCTCTGACGTGTTAACCTTTGACCTTGTTTTTCTCGCCTAGCTTATTGCTGACGTGTTGTTTTTGAATATAGGTACATTTATTTTATATGAATGTGAATGTGAGCCTCTGGTCATTGTCAACCACTTCTTGTAAAAGCAATAAAAACTACTCAGCAGCCCCTAGTCATTGTCGACCACTTCTTGTACAGGTAAAAATCTTAAGTGACAATTAACAATTGCTCAGGTGCAATTCAACAGCCTCTGGTCATTGTCAACCACTTCTTGTAAAAGCAATAAAAACTAGTCAGCAGCCTCTGGTCATTGTCGACCACTTCTTGTACGAGTAAAAATCTTAAGTGACAATACACACAAAGCTTAGATTAAGCTCCCAAAGCTCACACACTTACCGAGTTTTGACGTCATTCATTTACTTCTTCAGCAGCCTCTGGTCATTGTCGACCACTTCTTTTACACCACCTGCATGTCTTTTACACCCTCTAGACGTCATTCATTTACTTCTTCAGCAGCCTCTGGTCATTGTCGACCACTTCTTTTACACACCTACATGTCTTTTACACCCTCTGGTCATTGACAACCACTTCTTCAGCACACCCTGGTGACAGTTCTTGCACGACCTTCACAGAAACACCCCTATGGATGGTCGCTCCGGATGGACATGCCATCGAAGTGTCCCAGGAACCGGATAGCTATACTACTAACGTTCATGAGACGTTCCATAAAATGGGGATCATTTTCAATCGACTTTCTTTCCTGGTGTCCTTTTGTTCCTGCGAAAGATTTTTTGGAACGATTTTTGCGCAGAGTTTTCTCATCCACAATTCGTTACTCAAAATCTGATGAATAGTGGTTTGATTCAAATTTAACTCTCCCCGTTCATTCTTCTACCAACATTTTCATCGGTTCTTGAAGATGTTTTTCTTTCTGCTACGTGTTTCATCTTCAATTGACTCTCTTCCTTCTGAAAATACCTTAAACCACCGTAGACGTGTTAAAGTTTTGCAAAAGTATCCGTTGCGTTGTATCCAAGTCTGAAGCAAAACCTGATAGCACACCGTTCAAAATTACACTGTCACTCATTTTTAAAACGCGCTAGACCCGGTTTACGAAAAACCGGTTTACGAAACCAGTCACAGAGAACAAACAAATGACTCTAACAAGTTCAAACTTGTAGTGAAGGTGCATTACATGTTAACCTACCACCTTTCCAAGTCCCGTCTCCGCAGTGTTACTAGATCGGGTGCTATGTTGCCAGTCTCGTTACTTAATTTACACACCTCGTATGTAATATTATTTTGTAGACAATTATAATTGTTTTGACTGTTTATACTTCATAAAATATAAAATATATTATCGCACTTTTTTCAAGTAGTTAACGTCGGCGGCGTTATCATTTTTTATTTCTTATATCGATATCATGGAATTATTTTTTAAGGACATTACATTTTACACACTAACTTATTTGTACTGTTTTAGTGTTACACGCACAATAATTTAGGATGGAAAATACACGTAGTGGAACCTGGATACATATCTGAACATAACAGCGATGGGCAAATTAATGGAGCAACATCTGAAAATAATTCGTTTTTAGTGTTAATTGCAATTTGTTCGGTATTTTTAGCAGCTATGAGGATTCAAACTAAAGAGAACATTTTTCTCTAACGTTATATTCTGCGTCTTACACTAAACCTTGTTTCTCTGCTCAGAAAATTTTCCATATCCGACTTCATATTGGTTAATACTCACAATAACACAAACAAAATAGTTAGTAGTTGGTTGTTAAAGAAAAAGGTAAGGTTGGTGTTCGTTTATTATCTGCTGTAAAAGCTAAACAACAAAACAGACACAATACAATTTGTGTTGTTTTATCCTAAATACTTCCGTTAAAGTATGATAAAATCCCTATGTTATGTGGTTTTAGGGTTAAATTATAAAAATAATTGCATTTAAAAATTAATTCCCAGTGTGCTAAATGTGATATTTCCATAATTTTTTTTTAATTTCAATTAGTTCTTAGTTAATAAAGGACGACATTAAGCTAGGGTCGTTTGCTCATCGAAAGTAACTTTAATGGACCACACATATAGTTATGTGTATAACGTATATGTGTGTACATTATTTAGATTACCTAATTTATGGAAACAATAATAACACAGCCACAAAAAAAATTTGGCCCAGGGGTCTGACTATGTTTACTGTATGTTTTTGGGGTCGCTGAATCCGAATCCAAGGTTAGGGTTATGGGTTTATGTGAATTAACAGTTTGTTTTTTTTAGTTTAAAGTTAGCTTGAGTAACAACGTTACAGGACTAAACAGCGTTGATTATAAGGTTTTAGGGTTTTTTTGAGGTTATGGCGAAATCCTGACGTGATGGGGTCAATCTGACCTTGGATTGGGATTCAGCGACCCCGAAAACATACAGTAAACATAGTCAGACCCCTGGGCCAAAAAATTATTATTTTTTTGTGTGGCTGTATAATTCTATGGGTTGCTCGCATATGAATCTTTTGAAAACAGTCTAAATGGATAGTTCAAGGGCTCCCCGAGATGCGTTCTCTAATAATACTTCTTTTTGTTCTTGTCTTTTTTTTTTAATTTTTCTTCATTTCATTTATATTTACCTGTTTTATTATTGGATCCTGACTTATTCCTATTTGCAATAATTTTCAAGAATACCTAGCATGTTTAGCTTTCGGACTTATGTGTAAAAATCGCTTCTAGTTTATTGACTAGGGCAGTGATCGGCAAACTCATTAAGCAAAAGAGCCAAATATCAAAAGTACAACGATTGAGATATCTATCGAGAGCCTAATTGAAACTTAAATTATATTGGTAGGTTAGGTACTTCGTTTATTAATTTAATAAACTTTAGTTTTAAGTCTTTACTCTTTGAGTCTTAATTAAACTACAAGTATATTGAATAAAACTTGATTTCATAATGCTTAATAATGATCTTGTATATAGATATAAATTGAGTTGTAAGTAAAGTATCTATAAAATTTAGTAATGACAATGACTGACAAACTCTTAATGTGAACAATGGTCTAGCATCTCCTTCGAAAATTTGGATACGTTAGGTTTGTATATTGTTTTAAATTTTAGGCGCGATTCCAGGTTCCCATCAGTAAGTCGACTTCTTAATTTACTCTTGATGAGGTCACGGTTTAAAAAATATTGTTCGAATGAATATGTAGAACCGAAAAGGGAAAGAACACCAAACCCTCAGGAAAGCCAACATAGCGTAGGCACTTCGTTAAGTAAAGTTCATGCCCTATTATATTATGCTATACACGATATTAACCATCATTCCACACGTGGTCTTTTGCGGCAGAGCCACACGCAAGGGGCCAAAGAGCCACGGTTTACCGACCACTGGACTAGGGTAATGAATTACCTTTGTAAAAGGGTCTCCCCAAAAGTATAGTGGTACTGGGCCCAGCAGTTCCTGGGGGCGTCCGCTTGTACATTGGTTGCTCCAGGCATGTAGTGTGCACTGTGCAAGTATATAGAATTTATACTTCCTAGTCCTCGTTCTAGTGGAGATATTGGAGTTTGATGCTTCAATTCCAAATGGATCGTTCTATAAAACTATCAAAGATTCATGAATGGTCTGACGTGAGGTTGTAGGCATGTGAAAGTTATATTATACAGCTCAGAAGAGTAGGTCGACGGTGTAGACGAGAAATTTTATTTTATAGTTTTCGAGACTATGGTATTTTACCTTCCTCAACAGTGATAAACAGCAAAAAAATAGATGTTAGGCAGATGTGGAGCGCTAGCACCTACAAAAATTGCAGCGTGGTCGGAGTGACACAAAACAACAACGAAAAAAAAGAAAACCGCAAAGCCAATGTCCAGGATTATTGAAGGGAAAAACAGTATATAGTAAACTATACGAGACATAATAATAATTTATTCATACGAAAAAAAAGTAAACTTGTACTGCGGACACATATTTTCTTAGTCGTCGTCACTGTCCTCAATAGATGGAATAATGATACTAATATTTGAATAATAGTTTAACCTCCTGCTGACCACGGAAATCGTGATTTGTATCATGCATTTGAGAAAATCATTGCGGCAGTATTTGAGAAGCAACAGTTTTAACAAATATTTTTTATTTATTTTAACTACTAAAATACGGGAAAGTTTTCCTATAGTTGACAAACTAATCGAGAATGTGAATTTTGTTGTAAAATCGCCTATTCGTAGAAATAGTTTAGAGACGCTCGGTCAGATATACATTTACCTCCTGAATTAGTTGTCACAAAATGGGGTACTTAGTTAGAGGCTAAAGCTTATTATGCTAAGCAGTTCGAATAACTACAACGGATTATTTCTAGTTTCGACCCCAATGCAATACACACAGTGCAGCAGAAAGACATACAATATGGCAACAACAATTATGCATCGTCTTAATTAGTGGAATAAAGAAATTAGAAACATGTGGCCTATTGTCACAAGAGTAGTTTAGGGTATTAAACGATGTCAAAGATTACACAGACCACCACGATACAGATACCGTCAGCACTGTCGTTAAAGAAAAATTTCAATATGTATATAAGAAAAATCCTGGTTGCAGCGTTTTAGAACAACTATGCTCATCTCATTATAACTGGTACCCATCAAAATTCATACATAGACAACATTGTGTATTGTCCTTTGGTAATAGTTGACATTGAAAGGACATTTTCCTTGCATAAAGTGATCTTGAATAGGCGTCGCAGTTTTACTACAGACGCCTTAGAAAAGTAAATTGTTAGAAAGTTTGATAATCGATACCGGTCTGCGAATAAGTCAAACATCTTGTCAGATTGATTACCTACCTATTGGTAAAAAGTTTTTTTTTCATTTATACATTTCGTTCCCCATTTTTATGTTCCGTATTTGAATAATCACCAATATATTATTAACGTATTTTCTATGCACATAGTAGTTTGTAGCAATAAGGACCTGAAGCCTGGTCTTGTTTGTAGCCCGCGATTTAGAAGCTGTACACTTCGGAAGCAACCTATGTACAAGCGGACACCCTTGGGAACTACTTGGCCCAGTACCACACAAAAAAAAATTAAATAAATAAAAATATAATTGCATTGTTAGAGAACGTATGTAAGGGTTCATTGGATAATACCTACAAGAGAAGATAAAGTCAGTTTGTAAAATGTTCTGACAATCTTCCAAGAATATAATTACTATATATTAGGTAAACAAAATCGACCATAACTTAACACTATCCTTTGGTAACCATTATGAAAATAATTTAATATAGAGCATCAATATCACCCTACAGAAGCAAATGTCTTTATCTATAAATCTCCATTTTCAATGGTATTGGAGGCAGTCAGTTCAGCAAGAGATAATTTAAGAATATAAACCATTTAATCATTGGAATTAATTTAAAACTTTAAAAGAGTTATAAAAGAGAACACAAATCCCTTTTTAATTTGTTTGATACACTTATGTATATGTAAATAACAGTTAATCTATCAGAAATTTTGAAAAATTACTTGAAGCGAAAATGTTTTCAGCTTTAAAATATGACATGCCTATTGATCCGTAATGCATAGTATATTTTAATTAGATAATTACAATATAGACTGTAATTAGATAATTACAATATGCATTACGGTAAGTTGTAATAGGGCATGCAATATTTTAAATCTCAAAAAAATATTCGCATTAAGTAATTTTTCAATATTTCTGATGATAGATTAACTATTATTTACATATACATCAGTGTATCAAACAAATTAATACAATCTTTCAATCAATACAATCCAATCTTTCAATCTTTATTAATACAATTTTTCAAGAGCTTATATAAGTGGCCCGTACTGGTACATATAGGTACCTACAATTTCCATGCAAAATATACTATGCAATATATTTGCTGGGTTCTCTTTTGCAACCAGCTGTAGTAATATACAGGGTTTTCAAACTTAAGTCGGCACTATTGCTAAATTCGTTATTATACTAGCCACCAAGTCGGTTAAATAGGCAAACTAGTAGTATTTTTTCCGCTGATTACAATGGTGAAAATGGAACAAAAAATCGAACATCGCGTTCACGAGTTATGTTAAAAAGTTCAATTTTTTCAAATGGGACAGTCAGTATACAATATTCTTAGTCGATAGGAAATTTAATTCTGAACAGAATTTGTCCTATGACCTTTTATCCTAAAGTCAAAGATGACAAGGTTATTGATGATTTTTCAAGTTCGTCGAGGTGGCTGTTATTTCATAAACAGAATTCGTATGTTTTATAAATGCCATCAATATGAAAATGTCAAATTGGGGTTATGCTAGTGAAAAGATTACAGTGTGTGTTAGCGTAACTTCCCAGATCAAAGGTACTTTCTGATTTTGTATCGTAAGTTTAGATCAAATGAAAATGTCTTGAAAAGAAAACTAGAACTAAGAAACAATTCACAATAAGTGAAGCAACTGAAATTGACGTCATAGCTTACTTTAAAGCTCAGCCTAATAATTCAATTACCGATTTGATGCAGAAAGTGGATTATGTTTGAGAATTATTCACAACATTCTAAAAAAGCATAAGTTTGTTCCGTACAGATAGAGACCCTGCACAGACGCTAGTACCAGGAGACCAAAAAAGACGCATACAGTTTTGTCAGTGGTTCATTAATAAAATCAGACTTAATGATAATTTTTGGCGCTTGATTCTTTGGAGTGATGAATCAAATTTTTTGCAATAAGGGCATGTTTAACAGGAAAAACAGCCAATAGTGGAGTCGAGAAAATCCGATGCTCTTCCGTCCTTGTAACCCGCAGAGACGCTTTAGGTGTTAATGTTTGGTGTGGTTTAATCGGCTCAAAAATTGTATGCCCAGTATTTTATCAAGGTGCATTAACTGGTGAGCGGTACGCCGAAATATTAACCGCCACACTTCGAGAGTTTTTGGATGACCTGAATTTAATAGATAGACAACATATCTACTTTCAACAAGATGGAGTTCCTGCCTATAATGTTCGCCAGATTGATATTCTTTTACAAGCCTTTTTTGATGAGAGATATTTATCAATCAACGGCCCCGTCCGTATGCCTCCTCGATCACCAGATATAACGCCTATGGGTTTTTTCTTTTGGGGATATTTGAAGAATGCGGTGTATGAAAGGCGGTATGATAATACCGCCTACTTGATACTGTCAATAATTGATACTATCAATACTATTGATGGTAGAATCATTGCCAAGGCTACTAGAAGCGTTTACAAGCGGGCTCAAAAATATCTAGAGCAAGAGGGTAATATTTATTTATTTATTTATTTATTTTTATTTATTTATTTATTTGCCTTTCATGTCAAGACACCAAAAAAGTGTTTACACACGTCAAAAAAAAATATGAGTAACTATTACAAACATGCAGATTTAAACATATAAATTGTATAAATAAAACAAAATACAGATAAAATAACGATAAAAGGTGAGCGAAAAAGTAATAAATAACAATACAAGTAGGATAAAATGGTGTAAAAATAAAAAGAAAGCTTAAATATATTAGATCCTAATTTGACTAAAATCACTTGCGAAAAACTGGTTTAAATTATAAAAGGCATCTGATTTAATTTAATTTTGTTGTTTTTTTAGTTTATACATAATAATTTAAGTTTATAGAATAATTTATAATAAACGGTACTATTTATTTTCACATCATGGATATACCTCTTACTTTATACTTTACGGTAAGGTAAAGTTACGACAACTAACACAGCCACCTCGTCAAACTTGAAAAATCATCAATAACCTTGGCATCTTTGACTTTAGGATAAACGGTCATAGGTATACTGAATGTCCCATTTGAAAAAATTGAACTTTTTGACATAACTCGTGAACGCGATGTTCGATTTTTGTTCCATTTTCACCACTGTAATCAGCGGAAAAAATACTACTAGTTTGCCTATTTAACCGACTTTGTGGCTAGTATAATAACGAACTTAACAATAGTGCCGACTTAAGTTTGAAAACCCTGTATGTATTTAGGTACCGCAAAGTTTTCGCATTAAAATTCATTTTAAAATTTTATAGAGAATATAAAAAAAATGTTACTTCTTTACTGATATTTGTTAATTTCCTTTAACTGTAACACACAGTTACATAGTGCTAATCTCGTGACATTACACATATTAAAAAATCGCTTGACTATATCTTTACTACAAAACTACATTGTCAGATAAAAAAGATCATGCATAAACCTATACTGTTTGTAATACCACTGAGGGAGCTTTCAATAATCAAATGACGTCCCAATAACCAGAACAAAATCTCAAACCATTCTCAATAGCAATTAAAAATTAAACATGATTAACATATGTATAAACATATGTATAAATATATGTATGTATATTTGGGTATAACTCTTTACTACACATTATGTAATATTACTGGATGTGTGCAAGAAAACAAATAATATTATACACAGAAAAATATTGAAAATATATAGTTATAAACTAAATAACTTGTCACAGAATGAAAAGAAGGGCCTTTTTGGGTGAAACCTTGTTTTAATAAAATTAGAAAATTAGTAAAGATATATGTAAGAATGCGTCAAAAGAAGGGGAAAACTTTGGAGGACAATAAATGTATAATAAATGAACTATTTACTACATTAGCGTATTTATATGTGTTTAAAATAATATGAGTACTTATTAACTTTTATTCTAGAAATAAAAGAAGGCCCTATTTTCTGGTGCTTAAAAATATCTGCTAATATAAGCATTTTTACACTCATCTTCAGATATACTACTTACATACATGTATATGTAGGTATATAGTAGGTCTAAGTTAACGTCAAATTGAAACAAAATCGTTTAAACATTTTAAAATAGGTATTTCCTCTAGTTTTATCAGATACAGTTGTTAGAATAGATGGTACCATAACGACGAGTCAGTTTAGCTCCTCTTTTTCTTTTATTAAAACTTGCAGCGATACTTAGAGTAACTAAAACTTAAGTAATGCCAAAAAGTTATAAAGATAGGGACTGCGCAGAATAAGTTGTAATAGTATATATAAATAATTTCTTCACACATCGTCTGCTTTAGCCATATATTTTAAATACCTATTGCAATCATGAAATGATTTATTTACGCATTTTTCTTTATTATTTTTCTATTACCACTCGTCTCCGCAACTGTATAATTACGTTTAAAAAAAAGGTTGGTCCAGCTTGGAATCAAATCGGGGACCTTCAAATTGGGGGAAACCAATTTTAATTTACCTTAGGTTATATTTGAATTTCCGAATATCCACGGTTTTATTCCAACTGAACTTAATTTTTTTAATGTACTTAGTGGTGTACGTGTAATAATAATAAAAGTATATATAAAAACAAAATTAAACAAAATATCTTATGATACCTACATATATAATATTTCAAATATACCTACAAAGTGCTTTAATTTTTAGTACCTTTAATTTTTTTGTAGCAGAACTTTAACACCTGATAGAACTTTTGAAATTAATAAAAAAAAATTAATGTAAACATAGGTTTTCGAAATACAAAGTCAAATAAATTTTTTTATAAAAATTGTACATTGTTTTTAATCAACTATAATAAATTGTTATAACAATTTAGCAGTTGCTAAAGTTTAAAAGATTATAATAAATCGTATGAAAAATTAGGTTGCATCGAACTATAAAAATCCAAATATCTCAAAAACGGTCAACTTAGGTTAGGTTTTGACAGATGTACCTTTTTTGTTTAGAACAGTGCAGGAAATAAGATGTTTTATTTTAAAAATCATAAAGTACAAAAAATTTTAATCCATAAAGAGTACAGTACAGGACGCCATCTAGTGGCTGCAGTAAAACCGTGTCCACCATGTTTGTGGACTTATGTTTATATCAACGTTTTGTATTTATAAGTTCTATCAGATGTTAAAGTCCTTCTATAAAAAATTGAAACACCTTGTATAATAACCCCCCTACCCTTCTAATTTGTGAAGTGAAGGGGAACAAACGAAAATTTTTATGACACAAACGGGAACAAACGAAGGAAAATTGCAATTCTGAAAAATGTTTGACCGTGCATAACCTTTTTTAGCAAAAAAGGAACAAGCGAAACTGTGAGTAGCACATACATTTTTAGGATGAAGCCTGTACGATAGGGTCGAATTTTTTTCCCAAAAGTCGTCGCCATCTTCACATAACCAATCAAATTTAAATCTTAGGCCCCCATCATAAATCTGCGGTCTAGGATTTAAATTTGATAGGTTAAAATAATATGTAACTGGCGACAGCTGTTATTCTGTGAACCCAAGGTAAGTATATCTACCACTCTCTTCTCCAAAACGACAAAAAAAACGCGCCTTTTTTTGTACCTCCTGGATGGTATCGAAAACAATACCGACATTATCACCAAATTGTATGTCATCGTTTGAAAAAAATGTTACATAATATTTTTGCAGGAAATTTAATAGGCTTTAATTTTTGTTTAAGGTATTTTTTAGTTTTTAGTAAAAAGACCGTTTTCGAGTTTCAGAAAAAAAAACGATTTTCTTTTGTGGGGGAGCTCGCGGAATACCATTTCAAAAACGGTGGCATTAATGAAAAAATGTTAGTTACATAATCTATTTTATATAAAATTTAATAAGATTTAACTTTTGTTTAAAACATTTTTTTCGTAAAAGCAATCGTTTTCGAGTTATCTTGAGAGTTATACCGATTTATTGGGAGCTTTCCCCCTCTTGCGAGGGAAGCTTGCGGGTAATGGCGACATGGGATTTTTCAAGATCTCATATTTCCGACTGAAGCAAGCGATCGGCGAAGAAATTGCTCTATTAACACTTATTCTGCAGAAAATCCCTTTTCCGACTGAGCTAAAGTTAATTCCCATATTTTACTATAGACTTATTAATAATACAAAGAACAATCCGTAGATATATGTATACCTACTGCTTAATCAGTTAGTTAAACAACTAACAAAGACGAATTCTTAAAAATATGGATACATAAAATTTCATGTAATGCCAATTAAAAATAACATAAATTGCATTCCTCCCTAGTGATACAAAAAGCGGTTATTTCTTTAACTCTTAAACATTTCCTGGAGTGGGTACTGGAACCTTCGGCGTAGAAACCAAAAACTGGACGTTTTCCACGAAACACGGAACTACTATATTTTTCTCGACGCGTGTTTCGCCAACTAAGTTGGTATCTTCAGGAGAATATTAAAACTTAGTTTTAATCGTTCGGTGATCGTTTAAAAGTTCGGTGTTTCGTGGAAAACGTCCATTTTTTTAAGCGTTTAAAGGTAAATTTTAATTAAGATTTAATTAGCGTTTATTAAGAACATTGCAGGTAAAATGTGGTTTTAATTATTGGATCAACAACCAACAATAAAAAAATATTAGACTTGAGTTATATTACTGACTTAACTTCTTTTACAACCTTCAACCAACTATTGTTGTTCTGTCTTTATCGTATTAAATGTTTAAATCTGTTTTTTGCTAGTATATGCACAAACGAAGTATATGTGGGTACAAAGTTTATATAAAGGTACTATTCTTTCGTATGATAAAAATAGGTATACTTTCAAACCTAAAAAAAGTGCATGTACTATACATAAAATTTATATCATATTTACATAGTTAATACAAGTATAGTTATATAAGTTAAACATGTAATTAAAAAGTTACCATTGCTTTAATTATATATAATAACGTTTTGTTTATTCGCGCATTGTAAAATCATAATCCCTAATTTTTATATCTATTTAGGTATACAATTAAAATATTGGCAGCTAATAATTTCCATAATGTACCATAACACTGTAGACTGTCAATATGATGACCGCAATTATATATGTGTCTACTTGTACCTAAAGTTACCTAAATATTTTTTCTCTATTTGTCATAGTTAGGTATCCAACAAATTTAAAAATTTTAGTTGCAACCGCGTTCCCCATAGTTATAAAAAACTTTCACATTATAGTTAAACTTTTAACACCCTACTTTTGAATATTCTTTTGGAAATACTAAATAATTTTTAGTAACTTTTATTTAGCTTGATTTGTTTATAATGTTTTAATTACTTGTTTAGGTACATTAAAAATTGGAGAAACTAAAAAGATTGTAAATAATGTGGTATATAGGTATGTAGGTATACCTAATATATTAGGCAAGGTGATACTAATGGATTTAATTTTAATGCATACAGAAACATATTTGTTTGAAGCATGATTCTTCATACTACTATGCAGACTATACTACATATGTATTACTGTTTTTAACATATAAAACTGACTACTTTTTTTAACTGCCTACTTGATATATGGTACTCAATTTCTAAATACCTATCGTTCTCTGTTTAGTAGGTATGTATGTATATCTACTAATGTACTTTTGAGTAAAATCTGATTTGTTATAATTAATATAGTCAATAATCTTACTCATGCAACTGGTGACAATAAGAAATAATTATTAGAATCATATCAATGTAATATTAAGTATAACAATGTGTGCACAAAATCAAATATGACAATAATTTGCAAGTATTACTGTAATATATTAAACTATAAGTATGTCTTAAGGCTGTTCTTGAAGACAATAATTATTTTATAATACCTATTTAACATATTTGTATACTTTTAAATTTGTAATATGGTGTTTATAGTTACAAATAAGTAGTTATTTATAATGAATATTATAACATTAGTGTTTTACTTACAATATTCTAAAACAGTTTCATATCAATGCTTTTTAATGTTGTTGAAATGCGTATGTGTATACTTCGGATGGTTTATTAAGAAATATCCTTTAAATAGTATTTCAAGGGAAATCAAATTGTTTACTTAGTCTTTTGTTAAAAATAAAGCATTTTATTTCTACACACTTTTATTTTATTTAAATTTCCTTATATCTTGCCCTGTCCATGTTTATACCCGAAAAGTATCATATTAATCATATCTTGTACATACAGTGAGGGCGTGAAGTCTCACATAAATTCGATAAAAATTAAAGTATATTTTTTTTGAAAAACGCTCGGACATGTCAATTAAATTTTTTATTTGCCGGCATTTTGACGTACTTCATTTGTTTTTTTTTATTGACAGCTGTCAAAGATATGACGTTATCCATATGTTTTTAAATAACAACATGTGGCTTGTGTACATCATTCGAAAGCTCTTATTTCACGTAGTATGCTCCTAAATTTTGGCGCGGTTATATTAAGCCATTTTAAAATGGCGATCGATCAAAACTTAAATTCGAAAAAAGAAGAAAATTTTACTTGTATTTAAAAAATCAGTCAGACACCAGAGGTTCTACAGCTATTTGCTCGGCGATTTAACATAACACACTCTCAAAAGTTATCCAGAATTCCAGAAATTGAGAATAAATAAAATAATATAAAGCGTATTCATAATTATTTAAATTAAATTAATTATTTACATTCATATTTAAACGAAGTATTTCCGGGTCGATGAATTGGGCGAAGGGATCAATTCGAGTTTCCTCCTAGGTCGCCTGACCTATCCCCCATGGATTTTGTGGGGTTATTTATTTTAAAACATAGCGTGTATGTAAATAAGCCTACTAGTATCGATGACTTAAGAAATATAATAAGATACGAAATTTAAAAAAATACTAACTGAAATGATATATGTAACATGGTTGAAAAATATGAATCGCGGCTTGCTTACTGTCAAGAAGTCAATGGGTCTGGAACATTTGGTTTTCAACAGTGGTTTGAACATTTATTAAAGACCAGATTAGAATAGGTAGTTTTAATTGTGTTATTTTTATTTTTAAAGTTCTGTTTTTAATAAATAGGTCGTATGCATCATAAAGGTCATATGGATCATAAAGCTCATACGAGCTATAAAGGGTATAACAGCCATATTGGTCACACAGGTCATATTGGCCATAAAGGTGATAAGGGTCATACATGTCATAGTGGAAGTAGTGATTCCCTTGGCAGCGGATTGCATCTTTGGTTTTACACAGTTAATTAACACTCTTTTTTTGTTTTTCTAAAAGAGCCTGGTTTTCGAGTAAAACTTAAAAAACTAACTGAAAACATATTTATCTAAATGGCAATACACACACTTTTTTTATTATTTTATACAAATTGCGAAATTGGTGACACCAATCAAAATAGTGCACAGATTATCAGTCAATGAAACGTCATCAATATGAATAACATAAAAGAAAATTATAGTCTTTGTTCGAATAAAATAATTAAGAAAGAAGTTCGTTTAGAAAAGTTATTATTAGTTGAGAAATTAGTTTTTTAAGTTTTACTCGAAAACCAGACTCCTCCAAAAAAATAAAACAGAAAAGAGTGTTAAACAAGTTACGCCACTAATACCTTGTATCTTTGTCACCGAGGCATCTTAATTTTAGTAAAAAGCTTCAGATTTTGGACACTACTGAAGTAAATCCGTGTACAAAAAATAAATATTTTTAAAAACTTAACACTCTGTATCTCTAACGATGTGTAATCGCTAATTAGTATGCGAATAGTTGTTCGAAGAAGATGTACTGGCGTATGTGTTTTAGCTTACACACATACAGTGGCGGTGCGTGATATTTCAGTTAGCCATATCTTGAAAACGACGCCTGGGACCCACTTCACTTTTTAGGTGATGACTATACACCTCTTACAGAAAGGATTTATAGTGAAAAAACCGTCAGCAAAGTTTGCGAAATTTTTTTCAAAAACACTGGAGCACTCCCTGGGTTCTCAGTAACGCTCTGTGGAATATTTGCAGTATATTTTTTTTCATAATCTAGAAACAAATATAAGGAGACGTTTTTCGATTCGTTACAAAATATTTTTGTTTCAAAAAAGTTATGGCCATTTTAATTTTGGGAAACAAAATGTTCCTATAAAATTAAAATTAAAATGACCATAACTTTTTGAAAAAAAAAATATTTTGCAACAAATCGAAAAACGACTCCTTATATTTGTTTCTAGATTATGAAAAAAAAACATCAAAAATACCTATAAACCCAAATTTTCAATATGGCAGAACAACGTTTGCCGGGTCAGCTAGTTATCTATAATTTTCTACTAAAATAATAAAATCGTCCAAACTCCGTTTTTAGGTGTTTCTTCATTTAGTTGTTTTCATTTCTATTTCAGTTAATTTCACTTCACCAAACTCTAAATGAAATGAAATGTTTGGTAAAAGAAACACAGCAATTATCACTACTTTACGAGCATCGAAATCGCACTACACTTTACGAGCATAAAATTGTCTTATGTCTTAAGCCTGGTTCTCAGAGCTTCGTCATGTCGCCGCGACATTTCCCCACTACTTAAAAATTGTTTCTATTACCTGCAGTAGTCGCGACACGGAATACAACAGTTTGAATTTGAAATATTGCAGTTTGTCACAAAACATCTA
This sequence comes from Aromia moschata, assembly GCA_029963805.1. Lineage (NCBI taxonomy): Eukaryota > Metazoa > Arthropoda > Insecta > Coleoptera > Cerambycidae > Aromia > Aromia moschata. Next base: position 325,467 of record JAPWTK010000188.1, read on the forward strand.
AATAGACAGTTTGTATTTGCGGATGTTCTGGATATACTTTTGTATATGGACTATCGTCAAATCGCTTGAAATTTGGTATACGGAGGTTTTTTGGTGTGCTGAACATGAATCTGCGTATGAAAGTATTTTCATACCCGCAAGTGCCCGAAAGTGTCCGTAAGTGCATCGAAGAGCCGAGAAATAAGGTTAAAATGTGCACGATTACGATTTGTGTGGCGCCGGAAAATAAACATATAGGCGCAGGTAAATTCAGAACAGGCCAAAATAAACACTTTTTATTCTTGTAAAATCGATATCTCGCTTGGTTTTCGAGATATCGAGGGTGGAAGTTTTAAATTGTAATATTGGTATATACCAGTTCCTATGTGGCATTTGAAATGGTTAATTTGAAAACTAATTTTTTCAATGAACTACTAATAGGTATGTCGGGGAAGGCCAAATTGTAGGTGAGGGTGTTATTGTTGAGATTGACTAATGTAAAAGTGGACGTCGAAAGTACGAACGTAGACGAGTTGTCGAAGGATCATGGCTTCTCGGAATGATCGTACGCGGAGAACCAGAAAAATACAGAATCGAAATTTGCCCAGAGAATGAGACAGACGAAGCAACTTTGCTTTCTTTAATAAAAAAACACATAGCGCCGAATACTGAAATCCATACTGATAAGCGGGATATCCAAGACTTTCATTTAGCGATTTTGACGCATTTTAACCTTACTTGTAGCGGCTTGAACACTTGCGGGCACTCGGGGATATTTTTATACGCAGATTCGTACTCAGCACACCAAAAAACCCCCGTATACCAAATTTCAAACGATTTGGAGATAGTCCGTATACGGAAGTACAGCCGAAGTTCTTATTTGTCACGCCGAAACCATGAAAAAATGGCCATTTACATAAGCAAAGTAAGAAGAGCGACTCGCGACGGGTAGTGTAGTTGAAATATTTCAACTACACACGGCAGTCGCAGCGACAGTAAAATAAACTTGGTGGGATGTAGGGAAATTAAATAGAACGTTTTTATTGGTCAGCGATGTGTCGCTAGCGACACGACGAAGCTCTGAGAACCAGGCTTTAGGGACCGCTACAATATAAAGAACATATTTAATACTTTGAGCATCTTGTGCGACAGAAAAAAAACAATGTTTGTCACAAAATATTCTCATTTAAAAAGTCACATAAAATAAAATAAGTACATTGAACATGGTAAGAGGAAAAAATATTATTCACACACAAGTCATTGACACGTCTAATGACTATATTTTTCATTAGACAACTTTTAGACATTAGACACAAAAAGTATATTTTGTCTATGCTAGACATTTTTAAAAATTGGAAGTCCGGATAATTCGAAAGCATTTTGTTGGTTTCAGAGTGTTCTAAAGGCCGCTTTAGAGCTCGCAATTTTTATTGCCGACAAAAAAATTGCAGCAATTTTTATTACGTGCACGCGTATTTATGTCTGTTTGGACAATTTCTTAACAAGTAAACACAAATACGCGTGCGCGCAATACAAATTGCTGCAATTTTTCTTGCCGGCAATAAATATTGAGAACTGTAAACCGGCCTTATGTCATATGTTTTACAATACCGTCAGCTGGGGAGTGATTAGCACGGATTTTCGTTCATTTCAACTTTGCACTTATTAAAAATACACAAACAGTAAAAGTTTTCATAGCCTTAAAAAAATACAGTTTTCTAGATTGTAATAGTTTGTTGCTTAAAGCTCTGTTAAACACAGAACAAAATATAATATATTTTGACGTTTTATATATTGACGTTTATGTTTCCCATTTGTTTCCCGTTGTCACCACGGAGCTTATCATGAAGAATTGGCTACCAAATACATTGATGAAAAACAATATGTTTCCAGAGGGGATGGCGACAATGATTTTAAAATGTATTTAAATGGTCCAATCTTGTCAATACAATCTGATCCTTTTGCATATTGGAACACGGCTAATTCTTCACTTCTATTAAAAAAACAAAATATTTATCTGTTGTTGGACCTCAGTTCCCGCAGAGAGGCTTTTTTTAAAGCTAGTAATAGTTCATTACTCCTAATCGCAGTAGACTTTATGTTTATTATTTGTTTATTTATTTTTTTTTTGTTGTGATTGTTGTGAGGATAAGTGTTTTATTTATTTTTATAAAACAATATTGTTGTTTTTTTCTAATTTTACTGAGTAGAATTATTCATATTCATTCTTCCCTTTCCTAATAAAGATATATCAAAGCATGATGGGTAGGTACTTTTGTTTCACCGAGATTTACTCGTAAATTCTGTTCTTAGCAACTTATATTTGAAATTACCTAGTGAAAAGAAAGTAGTAGTTAAAATTGTTTTCAAACAATAACATGTACACTTGCGACTTTTATCCGAAGAGTACGCATTCAAATTCAGCTCGACAAATTCCTAATTCTCTCTTTTGGCTGGCAATACCCTGTATGCCCCATATCGAAAAAATATCGATATATTGAGTATCGATATTTTTTGACACGATATTTCGCCGTATCGATACTTTTCTATGCAATCCGTATCTATACTCAGTATCAATATTTTACGATAGTATCGCACATCCCTAGCGTAGCATAGATTTTCTATGGTGGCAACAGCCCCGGGATTCTAAGTTGGTAACGTATTGAGCTCGATACGATAGAGGTTTCCCCTCGATACGATACTACACTCGATTCCCTCTTAAGTCACCAAATCCTTGCATCATTTTCTCGCTTAAGTCGCGAAATTTATTCTCTCTTAAGTCGCAATCATAACCTCAACGTTTTCGTGTTTTTAGTTGCAAAAAAGAAATATTTAGAGATATACCACAGCACTTGTTATAATGAAAAATTATCCAGCTAAACAAAAAAATCAACGTAAGTACACCCAGTCGTGCGTGACAAAGTTCAATTGTCCACATGAATGAATATTTTAATGGTTAAATATTTTTAAAAGACACCTAACCTATCTTAAAGGTTAGGTGTCTATATTTAATGTATTATACGATTAACTTGATAAACTTCACAATCATTTTTTTCAATAAAAATTGTACTATTCATGCGAGAATCCAATTTCCAAACGTAGTTCTAAAACTTTTTACAGGCGGCCACTTAAGAGGGACTGTTTCGTGACATAATAGGGAAAAACGTGATGGAATAAGAGGAAATGTGAATTAAGCCAGGCACAGACATGCGGTATTCGGCGAATCGCGATTATTTGCTATTCGCCGAGCAACTCCGTAAATTAATTCGTATTTGGCGAATAGGGTACACACACATTTGGCGTAATTGCCGAAGATTGCTCGGTGTGGGAACAACGAATATTCTTTCATTAAAATTAAAATGGATTGTGAAACAATGGTAATCGATGCTGCGGCTTTTATAGTTATGAGTTGTGCTTATATGCAGTTAATAAAAAAAGGCTACAATAATACAAAGAAGGTGTATATGTCAGTTTGATTTGTATATATCATCTGAACCTGCTTCACTTTTTGTGGATTCCTTAACCTTATTTTGATAAGCCCTAAACGACGCCATTAGAGAACCTTTTTTTCTTTAACCCTGCAACATAATATCTCCCGCCCATGAATCCATACTATCGATTTACCTTCACATAAATCCAAAAATTTCAGTACATTTTTATTACTAGAGCCCGGCGCAATGGTCGGCAACACGCCACCGTTCTCGAGTTATTTGAAAAATATCTTCACCTTTAATTATTTTTTTTTTAAATAATGTCTTTACTTCTGATTGGATTAATCTCTATGATGAATTTTTCAAATAACTCGAGAATAACTCGAGAACGGTGGCTCGTTGCCAGCGATTGCGCCGAGCTCTATTCATTAGTCCAATCCATTTTTACAAACAAAATAGACTAAATTTGACCACAAATACAAAAATACCACAAGTAATTTGCGCGAATATGTGTATCGAGTGGAATGGCGAATATTTGTCTCCTTTGACTCGGGCGAAAATACCGACAGACAGTGGGAAACACCGAATAGCGAATATTCGTCACGAGCAACCCATACACACTAGTCACTACGTGCCGAATAGAAAATATTTGTTATTCGGTACTCGCCGAATACCGCATGTCTGTGCCCGGCTTTAAGCGAAGGTGACTTAAGAGGGAATCGAGTGTAGTTTGGAATTCTAAGTTGCTATCGAATTATCCCTCGGGTATCTTCGGAAAATTACGATAGAACTATAAATTTCAAGAAAGGGAATGTGGATATTATAACTAATAACAACAATTTTCGTTTCTGTGACTATTTATATACCGAATGTGTAGAGGGAAACTTAAAACGTAAATCTAATAAGCGTCTCGCCAACCATAATGTGTTATAAAAACCGCAAAAATAATGAATTGTAAAGGGTTTGTGTTAATTTTCGTAAATTTTCTGGAACATAACTTTATTGTAAGTTGTGTGCACATCCATAAGTAGGGCTGCCAGACCTCCCGATTTGGGCGGGAGCCTCCCGATTTCTTACTGTCCCTCCCGCTTTTTAAACTAAGCCAAAATACTCCCGATTTCCATTGAAAGCTCACGAATACTTCCGAATTTCCGAATTCATATATCCAAATTATTCAGATAGGTATCAAACTGAGAAGGGCGGCAAATAACCAATCCTCAATTTCTTATTCATAAAGAAATTGCCTTATAAATTGTGTAAAAATAAATAAAATGCAAAACTTATTCTTGTGAGTCTATATTTTTGTATAAATGGATTTTTCATTGAAATTCTAAGGTGCCAGGAAAACGCGTGACCTTGAAAATTTTCAAAATGTTCGGCTGCGGCGCCATTTTAGGGGGAGATAAGTTGTCCTCCCAATTTTAATTTTTGAAAATCTGGCAGCCCTATCCATAAGGTAGGTATGTATAAATCTAATAATAGAGATGCTTGTGTTAGCACTTCATATACATTTAATAATATGTAATTCGCTATTTTTTAATATGTTTTAATACTGTTATCTTTTTTTAGATTTCGAGATGGCATTCAAAGTAGATGCCCATTAGCAAATTCTCTTCGAAGCGATGAAACAAAGTCCCTGTAATCGCTACTGGAAAATTTGTTGGCCCACAGGGGTGAGATACATTGGGTGCTTTCCATTTACCGACACAAGTCGACATGTGTCGACTCGTGTCTCCGAAAGTGCTTTCCATTTGATTTGTGTCGCCGTGAGTCGACGACACAAGTCACCTCAAACAGACACCGCTAGACGCTAGAGTTCACGCTGAGTGTGAGTGTAAAAGAAGTAAAAACCTAAACGAACGCGGCAAAGCAGAATATATAGTGGCGAGTTAATGCGAAATTTGATTAAAGAAAATGAAAGTAGGTGACAAATGTAATTATTTGCAGTAATTACTTTCAACAACTTTTGCACGAAACTACTAGCCTAGCGAGCGTTCCGTTTACCCATTTGATGAGAGTCAACACTAGTTGACACCAGTCGACACAGGAGTCGCTGGGAGTCGTGTAAATGGAAAGCACCCATTATGGGAAACTGTGGACTGAAACAACATTAAAACTCAATGCTCTTGGGTTTGGAACCAAGACCACTGAAAAATTTAATTGAAGATGATATTACAAGTGACCATTGCCACCAACTCGTAATTATGGTAAAGTGATTTCGGTACGTTATTTTTAAATTAGGTTTCGGCACGTCCCGAATCAGTCGGAACGACGTTACTCGCACCGAGATATAGTATCATAACATAGTATAAAACAAAGTCGCTTCCCGCTGTCTGTCTGTCCCTATGTATGCTTCGATCTTTAAATCTACGCAACGGATTTTGATGCGGTTTTTTTTTAAGAGATAGAGTGATTCAAGAGGAAGGTTTATATGTATAATACATGCATAATATAGTAGAGAAACACTGATAATTTTAGAGGTTTCTAATGTGATGTCGTAAATAAACACTTTTTTTTTGCGCTTACATTGCAAACTCTGGCTGAACCCTACGAGATAGATCAAAATAATGTACTACAGTATTGTACACTTTAAAAAGGTCTACAAAAAAGTCCGCGTGCACCCGTGCGAAGCCGGGGTGGGTCGCTAGATCGCTAGTGTACACAAAACAGTATAGTTGTAACCGTAACAGAGTTGAGACCGCGACAGAGCTGAAATCTCGACATTATCGATTTCATTATCGTTCCAAAGGAACCGGAACTTTAAATTAAAGTACACTCAACATCCACATATCCGAACTCCAAATTTCCGAACTCACGACATTTCCGAACTTTTTCTCACGATATTTCCGAACTTGTACTTCCACATAACCGAACTTGTCGCTGATTGGTTGACGACAAAAAACCGCGAAATTTGAAATGAGAAAAAAAAATGTAAACAATAATGCGATTGTTATCAAACATTTCGATTGTCACAGAATTCAGCAAACAAAACACCTGAGACAAGAGTTCTTCTTTGTACAAACCAGTGAAAAACACTTCTTTCAAATGGCGTATCATAAGTACCGGTGCACTTTATTGTGTCAATCCGTCCACTCAATTTTCGTCTTTTTTTCAGTTTTTTTCAAAGTAAATTTCTTTTTTTCCAAGAATTTCTGCCACTGACGATTTACAAATATTGTACATCTTACATAGATCAACATTTTTAACACCATTTTTTGCGTGATTTATCAAATCCAGCTTTTTGCTCCAAGGTTAGCCTCTTCACAGGCTCTTTTCTCTACAAATAAACAGTACAATAATGTTTGTTTTGTATCACGGTTTTCTTAAAAATACATATTTTCATCATTTTTTTCATTTCATTTTTTAAATTATTATAGGTTACGTCAACAAAATGTTCAATAAAACAAACCTTTACTTTGAATTACAAAATAATTACCTGCATCACTCTCTCCTTTGCACCTGACTTTTTTTTGTTTAGAAAAACATTCTTTTATTAACATGTACACATGTATGTATGTATTACATTTGCATAAAAACCTCGAAAAGCAAAAGAAAAGTACTAGAATGAGCCAGAAAAACCCTTTTGCGCGTGAGCCAGCAGTTCGGTAATCCCGTGGTGACGCGAGTTCGGGAAATGTGGAAGTCTGCGGAACGTAAAAGTTCGGAAATGTGGATGTTGAGTGTACATAACGCGACGGAGCGTTACTTGAAAATATCGTTCCACATGTAACGACCCATCCCTACAACAAACTGACAACCTGGGAACCTGGGCCATTGTTTATTCAATCGTCCGTTTGAGTGCCATTGTGTTTTGAAAATTTTCCGTTTAAATTTGTGTTGTATTCATTAAAAATTATAATATTAGCGTTATTTTGTAAGTATTATAATTAGAATGAATCACTATTGTTGTGTACCTCGCTGTTCGTCCTGGATTAAGAATGATCCCCAATTAACTTTTCGTCCAGCCTGAACAAGGAAAGCATGAATGTTCCCTTATAAGTTTCCCCCATAAGTTATAAATAAATTTGGTCAAAAGGAACGTATAGACAGGCGCAAGGCTTGGATATAAAAATTGAGGATAGGAAAGCCCGTTCGTTAAGTCTGTTCCCTTCATTTTGCTGAGGAGGATTACTTTTATCGATGTAAGTTTTAGTATTTTAAGGTTAATGTAAAGATATTTATCATTATTATTGTCTGTTTCAGTTAAGGATTCGAAAAAAGCGGAAAATACTGAAAAAACTGCAGTACCTTCAAATTTTTGGTCATGAATGGCCTGCATTGAGAACATGTTCACCCTCTTGTACACACTTTGAAATTACAGTGCCGTCTAAATAACCATATATTTGAAGATATTCAATATAATGTCTGTCATTCTACTTAAAAATGTTTTCAATTAAAATATTAAACAATTTTGTAAAAAAAAAAAACATGTATAGCTTGAGGTATTTATTAAAACTTTTCAAAATAAAGCGATCCAACCTAAAAATGTATCTTCCATAGACATATTCTATCAGTCTAAAAATAAAAAGAAAACCACTACAATTATGCCAGCAACTTGTAAACAGTAAACCTTGATCACAAAAGATGTTTTTAGGCACTAAATAATCAAATACTACACATAAATAATAAATTAAAGCGGCAACTTGAATATAAAACACATTAAAAGCAATATAAAAACAAACGGCTAATGGCCCAATCGTTAGTTCGCAATTTTTCCACACTGCCGCTGGCATCTTAAATTCTGACGCCTACAGTAAACTGAAAAATACCAAAGACTAAGAACGTGAGAGGTATCGAAGCAGGGTCCCAGTTTTCAAAACCATGATAACGGGATAAGACAGCACGGTGTGTGAAGGATGTAGGAAAACATAAGGTTTGTTCCAACATGTACTGGAATCAGTTCAGAACTGTACGGAGTGTGCGCAAATTGAATTTGCGTTCCAACAGACACAGAACTAATTCCGGTATTAGTTCAGAGAGCGTTCCAACATCAACCAAATTAATTTCGAATTGGTTCAAGAACGGTGAAATTAGTTCCTGGTTCGAAGATGGAACTGCAAGGGACTGCTTTGTAACACATGCGTAGTAACAACGAACTTACGAGCAGACGATAGAAGAATAGGATATCATAAAGATTTTGTTTTTGTGTGTAATTATTTGGTTAGGTGCGAGTCTATTTTATTTATGAATTTACTTAAAATGAATGTCATCAACTAAAATATCGGCAAATAAAATATTTGTTAAGCGAAGCAAATGAAGAGAAGATTTAGAACTATTAGTATGCACACCAACTATATTATAGGGTCTAACAAAACTAAATTGTTGACCTAAATTACTTTAGCTTAGACATCAACCTAATTTGATATGATAGGACAAAAGCAAAAGAATATTTAGTATCAATCACAAAATATATAAATAAACTATTAATCTTTTAAGAAGGTAGATTTAAGGTTATGTTCACAGTACTGTTTAATTTGAAATTTTTGGTGGAGGGAGAAATCCGCTGTTCCATCACATACCAGAGATTAGTACAGAACTAATACCAAGTTGACACATGCGCACAAAATAATTCATTACTCGTTCAAGAATGGTGCATAAGTATTCTGTTGGAACAAACCTATAGTTTCAGGAACGTGGCCTCAAAACCTGTGATTTTTTTCCGTCTGTTTGGTACGTCACTGCGAACGAGGCGGTAGATTAGTATTTTATGTATTTAAATAAAATTTTAAATCTTCAATAAAAAAACCTTAATTTTCCTTAATAAAATTTAGATTTACCTTCATTGACACAAATTATTTAACGATTTAATTTAACTCAACACTATATAGTTTACCCCACAGTACCAGGCGTATTATTTTATAATCTTTATATACATATGTATGAGCCATACATACGCCTTTTGTCTGCTGTAATGGCGGGAAATCACCAACATTACACACAAGGCGACGTCGATGTTGCGAAAACATTGCCAAACGAGCAGTCATGCGCCTTGTCTACGGTCACTAAAGCTGTTTACAACCTCGTTCAGAAATCACGTGATTTCGGTATATAGTGATTATTTTATAGTTATTAGAGCGTTATTGTAATTCTACTTTAAAAATTCCCATCCCACCAATGATAAAATCACGTGACTCAATATGGTAAAGCATCTAGCATCGATAGTACTTGAATGTGTTCTTCCTAACTAAAGGAGTTTCATTAATGTAAAGTAATAATAACAATTAGTGACTGGTTTGCTATTAGAAATGGAAAAAAAATTTAGTAATTGCTATTTTAGATTATACTGAACGTTTGAAATCATACAGCTAACCTCAAATAAAAATAACAGTTAACGGTTATGTGCCTCCGTTATTTCCGGTCAAATAACGTATTCCGATCAATATTTAGCATTCCGGTAATTTCTACTCAGTCACATCTGTACTCAAGAAAACTTTTACATTTTACTGAAGACGTGCGATATAGATCTCTATTATTTAGATTATTTTTATTTACTGGTATCTTACGTACCTCATGCACTGATCTGTATACTGGTTAGTATACAGATCAGTGACTCCATAGTGATCAGATCAGTGTTGGGAAGAGGTGATTACATCAAATCGAAACGGTTCTTCGCTAACCTAATACATATACATAATTTCCGAATGCACTCTTTCTTGCTTTCTTCCGCTTATATAAATTCTGTCAAAAGTGTCACGGCATGACAGTGCTTTTCTAGATAAGTAACAATATGGCGGGTGCAATGTTGTTCGAAAGAGCGCAATCTGTTTCTTCACAACACGAAAAATTATTAAATTTAAAAAGAAGTGATGATGACCAAGACAACGATGAAGAGAATATTAAAAATAAAGAACAAGATATCCTTAACCTTGGTGAGAAATACAAAAAGGAAGGTAAAGCAAAAGAACTTGCCGAGTTGATAAAAGCCACAAGACCTTTCTTGAGTGAAATAAGTAAGGCGAAAGCAGCAAAATTGGTACGATCTCTGGTTGATTATTTTTTGGATCTAGAAGCAGGAATTGGGATAGAGGTCCAGCTATGTAAAGAGTGTATAGAATGGGCAAAAGATGAACGGAGAACATTTTTACGTCAGTCACTAGAAGCTCGATTAATAGCACTATATTTTGATACTGGTATGTTTGCTGAGGCTTTACTCTTAGGATCGAAGTTACTTAAAGAATTAAAGAAATTAGATGATAAAAATTTGTTAGTAGAAGTTCAGCTACTTGAAAGTAAAACATATCATGCCCTAAGTAATTTGCCAAAAGCTCGTGCTGCTCTCACATCAGCACGTACTACTGCTAATGCAATCTATTGTCCACCTAAGATGCAAGCGGCATTAGACCTTCAATCAGGCATATTGCATGCAGCAGATGAAAAGGATTTTAAAACGGCATATTCATATTTTTATGAAGCTTTTGAGGGTTTTGATAGCGTAGAATCTTCAAAAGCACTTACAGCCCTTAAATATATGTTATTATCAAAAATTATGTTAAACAACCCTGAAGATGTACAACAAATTGTTAGTGGAAAATTAGCTATTAAGTATGCAGGTCAGGATATAGACGCAATGAAAGCAGTTGCACAAGCATCACACAAAAGGTCCCTGGCTGATTTTCAGCAAGCCGTTAAACAATTTAAACATGAGTTAGAAGATGATGTTATTGTCCGGGGCGCATTTAGGAACGTTATATGATAACATGCTTGAACAGAATTTATGTAGAATTATTGAACCATATTCAAGAGTACAGGTGGATTATGTAGCAAAAACTATTAAGTTGCCTATGCCACAAGTGGAGAAGAAATTGTCACAGATGATACTGGATGCAAAATTCCATGGTATTCTAGATCAGGGTGAAGGTAAGAATATATTACATACATCGAGAGATACATTTTTATATATTCATTTTTTTGTTTCTGATACAATCCTAATAATTACTATACCATACTACATTTTCTTTTTGCTTATTGGGTACCTAAATATAATTTAAAAAATCAAATTATCGTCTTGATATTATAGGTACATATGTACATAATTTATTAAAGACCTGTAAAGAGTTCCCAAATGCAAAAATAAAATGTTAATACCTATAATTTCATCATAAGTATTAATTTATTTATCATGTTATTATTTATTCTAAAATATGTCAAAGAAAACAACTATTGTTATTATCACTCAATATTCACATTGTTTAATAGGTCATAAATTATTTCAAACCCAAAATTGCATACCTGTTAATTATTTATGTTATGACCCTAGAATCTAGAAAAGCAGATTCTAAGTAAAATTTTGCACAAAAACAGAATTGTGCTGCTGCATAGTTGTCTTTAAATTAATTTTTAATTTCTTAAAAATATATTATCTGAAGGCATATACATAGTTAGTTCTACGCACAATAAGTATATCCTTTTTCGATCAATCCTCTTTATTTATAACATATAAATACAATTCTAAGATTATAAAAGAGCATAGTAAGTGTCTAAAGTTGTGATATTAGAGCTGAAAATAAATTAAGTACATAGAAAAATGTTTAGTCATTAAAACTGAATAAAACCCTGGGTTGGATTTACTGTCTTTTGAAATGTGTTACAATGTACTTAGAACCTTTTGGTTAATATTCCAAAGTGAATAATTCATGACCATCTAGGTATAATATACATATGTATGTAGTACTTGTTACTTATTATTCTCAAAGTGCTTTGTCATATATTTATAAATCAGAGGTCATTGAATTTCTTCATTAACATGCTGACTCGAGTGGTTATTAAAAGTTTTCTTTTTGAGCTATTTTGGTGCTACATGACTTGGCAAAAGGTAATGGTGGGTTCATGCAGAAATTTTTAGTAATAAGAATAAGAATAGTAATAAGAATAAAAGTTAAACCTTCGTTTTATAATGACGTTCATGCAATAAATATAATTTTTAGTAATCATTTTAAAAATAAGGATTTACTGCATGAACTGGGTCATTATAAAACGAAGGTTTAACTTTTAGTCTTATTACTATTCTTATTCTTATTACTAAAAATATCTGCATGAACCCACCTTAAGACATCTAAAAATGGCCGTTCATTAATGCTACTACATTTGATGAAGATAGTTATCAATCCTTATAAATCTTAAATATTTTTTATTAAATGTTGAAACACATTGGCAATTTTAAATATATTATTTTTGTTGTTCTCAATAATTCCAGTGCACTTTGTTTTTAATTATATGTGTTGTTTCTTTTAAAGTACCATTATATATTATTTATAAAAAGTGTTTTTAAGATTTTGACATATCGCATGCCCGCTTCAGAAGTGACATAACTCAAAAATTTCCATTTTTGGTATTAAGTCATTTTTGAAAGGAACAAGTTAATACCCATACGCTGGATAAACGACACATCTAAACTCTCAAGACTTTTCGCTAGATGCGGAAGTGTCACTTTTTAAATTTTAAAATTGTTACCGGTAAGAATCTTGAAATGACGCATCTAGTATTTAGTCAGTCTCCGCTTATATTCGACAAGGGCGCACGCGTGTCTTAAGTGTTTTGAAGTGTTCTATTTTGAGTTGTGTCGTTTTTAGACGTTCTTCGCATTAATTAACACATCTTAATTCGAGTTGTGTCATTTCTGATGACTCTTTAAAGATTGTTAAGGTGGCTTTACAGTTAGCAATTTTTATTGCCGGATACGTATTTGTGTTTATTTGTTAAGAAATTGTCCAAACCGACATAAATACGCGTGCGCGCAATACAAATTGCGAACTGTAAAGCAGCCTTTACTGTTATTATTTTGATTAAGGCACTTTCAAAACGGAATTATATTACTAAAAAACAATCGATAGGAATAACCTGAATAAGTTGTTTATCAAAATATCATACAAAGTTGGTGAATATCAGGAAATTAATATAATAAAAAGGAGCTTCGAAATAAATCATTCCCACCCTGAAGTCACTTTACAAAAGAAAGATAAATCTTAAAGACAGCAAAAAACAAATCTTTTGTCACTTCTACATGCTAATCAGTCTAATCACATTAAAAGGTTTTATGCTGATTTTTATGAACATTTGTAATATTTAAAACATACCTATATTTTTGTTGTTCTTTTATTTGTCAATTTGTTACAAAAAAGTTTTTGTTTGTTTAATGTGCGTTAAAATCTATTGTATTAAATACAGTGAATGTATACAAACATAAACTGTAGATTATGTGTGTAGAGGCTAAATCGTTTCAAATATATATATTTTTGTTTAAATATGATACCTAGTTTTTTTATCTGAGTGGCCCACAAAATAAAGCTCTTGGAATCCCTTTTGAATATTGAATTAAATAATAGTCAGTGACGTAACTAAAAAAAAATATTTTTTTATGATCAAATCAGAAACGACACAATGCATCAAAAACATATTTAGGACATGGTCATAACAAATTCTTTCTATAATTATGTTAACTATTCTTCTAAAGGTATCAATAGAAGGTTAACAACTTGAATTTAAAAGTCCAGGTGAGTTTAAGAACAAAATTAGTTTGACCAATAATTAAAAGCGTCTCTAAATCAATATTATAGGTTTTTTACTTGTCACTTCTGAAGCGGGAGTGCGATATGTATATTAAATGTTAGCACTAAATCATTGTTCAAGCACATCATTACTCTTGGTGGAATATGGAGAGAAAGAAATATGTTTTTTCTTCAAACGTCATAAAACCTAGCATTTTGATATTGATTTTATAACGTAAAGTTTGACTATTGTGTCAGTAGGCAGTTACTTTTTTCTTTCATATAAGTACAAATAATACATATATTATCCATGGTAACATTTGATATCGACGAGCCATCCAAAAAAAACGTCATGAAAGTTGGCCGAGTAAAAAAAGAAGTATTTCTATTCTATGATAAATTTATAACCTTATTTAATTGTTAAAGCTGTCGCCTTATATGACAGCCATTATTTATTTTACAATTGTGACAGTCACTTGTCAAAAGTTTGACATAACCGAAAAGCTTCGACATGACCACTATTTCTATCTCTCGTTCATAGCCAGATTTGATGATGGTTTTTTTGGATGTCTACAAATGTTAGTAGAGAATGCGTTTTTGAAACCAGGAGGACTCGAAAGAAAAAATATACAGGGTATTCTTCCGAAATGATGGTTGTGTTTTGTGACTTCAATATTCAATTGTTAATTTTGATAAGCTTAAAAGATAATACAGAAGATTTACTGAAACTCCTGTATGAAAGGTTATTTTGTTGTATCCCGTATAAACCCAGTAGGTATGTAGGTGCCAAAATATATAAACGAAAACCCTGTATTTATATTACATTATTCCTTTGTGTGACACTAACATGTTGTCAGGCTAGCTCTTCAAATAAAATGATGGATGACTGAAAGTATTTTCATCATTCACAGACCGCATCACATATATGTATGTTAATATTTTGATTTTGTTTTAGGTGTATTAATTGTTTTTGAAGACACGCCTGTGGACAAAACATACGAAATGGCTTTAGAAACAATCCAGAGTATGAGTAAAGTAGTAGATACACTTTATCAAAAGGCTAAAAAGTTGTCCTAGGTGAATGTAACTATCAAAAGAATTTGAAAGTGACTGTATTTTCCTATTAATACACAGAAACTAACTGTAAATTTCCCTTTTCCTTTAATTACAAATTAGATGTTATAATTCTTTAAAGTATGGAAAATAACATATTAACTAAAGTCAGAGTTGTATTTTTCTTATTTTGTTTACTGTTTTATTAATCAATGATTATAAAGTTTCAGCATTTTTCAAATTTGAATTTGAATTTTAGTGTACTATGTATTTATTATAAATTAATGAGCTAAATTTAATAATTAAATATTGAATGATGCTGATTGTCAAATGGAATACAATTATTGATTATTCAGGTTGTATTTATTTATATATTATGCTGAATATAAGATACAATAAAACCTTTATACTTAAGTAACTGTGTATAATTATTTTTCTTATTTTGCGTTCTGATATGTAATAACTAGGGTCCGGAAATGTGTGCTATAACTCAGGGTCGGCAGTATACAACTCAATGATAATTAAAGCATAAACCGTATTTTTTAAGTGCCTTGTAAATTATATAGGTACACGTGTATTTCATGTCATGCCACGTACGCTACTGACCGATCCTGCTAACAAGCCGGGACTTATGTATACGAGGTAGGACGCCGGTCTCGTTGCGGGAGCGCTGGATAGTTAAATGCAGTTTACTATGCGTTAGAGCAAACTTTCCGGACCCTAATAATAATGACATTGCTTTACAATAGGTTAATAGCCTGCCTATTTTTGTATCGTTTGGTCATCATAATTAAAAAAAATGTGTTTGTTAAAATTGCAAAACTGCAGAAAAAGCGAATGTTTATTAAAATTAGCATTATAGTAAGAAATATCCAGTGAATATTACATACCTGCAAATGCTCGATATACATCTGTAGCATGGCATATCACCTGACATTATTTTGTTTTTACAACTACACTGGAGTCTCCAAAATTCGTTTACCTCCACAATTTGGCGAAAAAATCCCTCCGCAATTCGGCGTTTTTCTATCCCCACTATTACCACGAGCTCTTTGCTCCTGTGCGGCGCGCTATTTGAAATCCTTTCAACATTAGTTTATTGAATAGGAAGCAGAATTATATTTAAAAACGCGATATTCCTTTATATTATGGGACCCTTTATGTGTATTTATAGAACCCTTACAATTTTTGGCTCCATTACTAAAAATTTGGTCCGCGCACTCCTACGTACATTTTTCACGCCGGCAAAACAACAAATAAGTACAGCCCATATATCTAGTACACTGGAGTCTCCAAAATTCGGCGTAGCTCGGGAACAGAATGTCTCCAGAATTTGGCTTCAAGAGGGTACCCCACCACAGCCACTGAAAAGTCACGGCATTGGTGCTTACTGTCAAGTGAGGCTGTAGCCTCAATCAAGAAGCCAAATTCTGGAGACATTCTGTTCCCGAGCTACGCCGAATTTTGAGACTCCAGTGTACAAAGAATCCATTTATAAGAGCAGGTTAATAGATAGGCAGTGACTTTGGGAACTGTAGTGATATCCATTTCACAATGTACTAAATTACTACTAAATTCAACTTTAGTATTACTAATGCAGTACTAAAGTTGAACATGTTTTACTTTTTCAACTCTAGACTGTCAAACTATGAGGTAGCAAGTTTCAGGTAGGTAAATACACCTAACATGTTTCTACAATGAAATTTCAGAAGTCTAACATTCCCTTAGGGCCCAATGATTATATATAATATTCCCAAAATAAGTAAATCAACCTCTAACTGAACAATATTTTCTTGTTTGACTGTTATTTTTGAAGAAAAGAAAATGAAAGCTGTAGATCTAAAGAAAACCATTAGAAGTAATTAAAATTTGGTCTTTTGGAGACCGTAGAAAACCATAATAATTCACTATTTTACTACAACTAGAGTTCAAATTAAATTTTTTAGAGTAAGTTTCTTAAAATAACATTGAAGGTGTAGAAATGAGAATTGATAATCTATGAAACACTGCATTTTAATGTATCATTTATATAGAGACATCCAAAAAAAACGTCATCAAAGTTGGCCAAGAAAAAAAGACGTATTTCTATTCTTATTTAAATTTATAACCTTATTTACTTGTCAAAACTGTCACATCATATGATAGTTATTGTTTATTTTATAAATTGTGACAGTCACTTGTCAAAAGTGACATAACCGAAAAGCTTATGGTGGGTTCATGCAGAAATTTTTAGTAATAAGAATAAGAATAGTAATAAGCATAAAAGTTAAACCTTCGTTTTATAATGACCCAGTTCATGCAGCAAATCCTTATTTTTAAAATTATTACTAAAAATTATGTTTACTACATGAACTGGGTCATTATAAAACGAAGGTTTAACTCTTATGCTTATTACTATTCTTATTCTTATTACTAAAAATTTCTGCATGAACCCACCATTAGACATGACTGCTATTTATATCTCTCTCGTTCATAGCCAGAGTTGATGACGTTTTTTTTGGATGTCTCCATATTTTATACATCGACGAATGTGCCCCTGGGGGTCTGACCGGGAGCGGTCAGGGTCCGGTCCGAGAATATTATTCTCGGGTCCGGTGTCGTCTCAGGGGGTTTGGATGGGTTCAGGCCATAGATAAAAGAAGAGATTCAGGCGGCCTCGGTGCCGATGCTGTCGGCCAGGGCGACGCTGCTTCGTTGTGGATGGCCGTGCTCCGTAAAATCGGCCGCATTGGTCTTCGTCGATGAGACGCAATTGTTGTTTGCATTTTTGTTCTTTTTTTGTTGATTGCCGAATTTTTTCTTCTTTAAAATTTTGTTTAGCCAAATTATCTTTTTGATTTCTTAATTTTTTCCTGAATAAAGAAGGCTCTACACGACGCTAGTAACTCGTACGAATCACTAAAACCGAGTACTTCACTTTAGTACTCTACTTGTGTAAATTGATGTTCTGTGTTCCAGTTCCACTTCCAGTAGAGTACACTCGAACCCCTCTTATTTCACCTTCGCTTAATTCACATCCTCTGTTATTTCACCACGTTTTCCCCTATTAGGTCGCGAAACCGTCCCGGTTAAGTCGCCGCCTGTAAAAGTTTTACTACGTTTAGAATAGGTTGGTGTCTTTTAAAATATTTAATCTTTAAAATATTCATTCAAGTGGAAAATTGAACTTTGTGGAATATTTACATTGATTTTTCGTTCAGTTGGCTCATTTTTTGTTATAAAAGTGCTGTGGTATATCTCTAAATATTTCTTTTTTGCAGTTAAAACACAAAAAAGTTGAGGTTATGATCGCGACTTAAGTGAGGCAAAATTTCGCGACTTAAGCGAGGTAATGATGCACGGATTTGGCGACTTAAGAGGGGTTCGAGTGTACCTACTAGCACCGTTGGGAGTTGGGAGACCGATTACACGATTCGAGTAACACGTACGAGTGGTTCGTGAAGAACCACTGCAAGAAAATAAGAGAAAAAACGACCTAGAGATTGCCGCTAAACCGAGTGGCGTCTACACATTAAAAACCAATTTTAGCGTGTAGACGCCACTATTACTGTGAAACACTCGCTTCCAGTGCTCGTCCCAGTGACTCGTACGAGTTACTAGCGTCGTGTGAGCCGCCCTAAACTCTCACCTCTGGATTGTTTTTTTTATAACCAATGATTTATTCTTCCAAAATTATGACAGCAAAAATATTCCATGTATTCCAAAACGATAAATATTTACAATTTTTTACAACAATCTTGACTGTAATTCACTTAAGACAGGTTAGGTTCAGTATCATAGTGGCCTGGTAACCAAATCCGATTTGGATTGCGATTGCCGGGCCATAGACAAAATATAATATAAAAAATATACTTTTTGGCCGGGCTCACTTGTCGGCCACCGTATCCGTGCTTATCGGCGCTAACTCGTATAATTCCGATCGGACCGACAAATGAGCAGTGCGCGCGGCGGGCCACAAGTGCCACACATAAAGAAACTTGGTTTCTTTTATAGTATATGTTTTGTGTTCTTTATGGTGCCACACGCATTGTCGTCTGGCACACTACAACATATACTACTTCATTTCACAACTCTTTTTACATTAAATAAAACGATTTAGCATCAAAATTATTCATATAATGTTCAGCAACCTCACCGTCATTGTTCGAAATGTTATTCTAAAAAATTAAAACTGACTGGAATGCAAGAATCCCTGAAGTCGTTACACTGTGGCTTAAAGGGTTCACCGACCACACCCCAAAAACCAACCAAATATCGAAATATGAATTCATAAGATTCTGACGGCAAATCAAAAAGACCTACATGAGGAGCTGTGAACGACGTCAGGTGGTAAAAACCCTATCGTGACATATATTAAGACCTTCACAAGTCCTGAGCGTTTGGTCGCTGTCCCATCTCTACAACCCTTTTTCGGCCCTTCAGCCCCTGTAAGCCATCCCTTTACAGTTACGCTGTGTTTTGCATGATTTGCATTTGCATGCTCTGTTCCATTGCTCCTAATTGTGATTCCATTGATCCTAATGCTGCCTAATAAATTGGTGTGGGGTGCTACAGCCTTTGCAAATTTTGTTAGTTCCAAGATTTAAATTGGGGAAGATTGTTTATAAAAAAGTTTCCAAGTCCCCTTGGGGTTTGTTTTCTTTTTCCGGGAAAAAAAAAAACCGGGGTTTTGGCCCTTTTAAAAAAAATAAGTGGGGTGCTCGGTATGTAATATAGTATTTTCAGATTTTTCCAGGTACATTGAGTGGCGCTCGGAGGTTTTAAATTTATAATCTTATTCATCACCCCTATATAATTTACAATTGAAACATTTACAATTTTAAACAAAATTTATAACTTCTTTTATTTTCCATGTATTTATTATATATATAAAGCTGACATTCTGAATTTTAAAATGTTTGAAAGTGTCACTTTTACCTTACTTTGACCTTCGATCCATGAGTGGAAAATGTACTTTCCACCTGGAAAGTAAATTAAATTGTCAAAATTTGAGAAAATTAAATTAATAAGAGTTCTTACTTTTATTGGAAGAAAATCTGGTGGTGCATTTTGCAGAAAATCCTTAATTTTTTCTTGAAATAGTTAGTTTTAGTTAGTCCATATCAGACGTTTTGCCTTCTCAGAAAATCGAGCTTTCCATTTTTTGAAATGTCAACTCCCTCCCTCAAATTTAACACAGTTTTGATCATACTATGACTTGCCGATTTGTATTTCAGACCAAACACGAGTAACGTTTTCCCTATAATTTGCCACCTCTTTATAATGTTTATTTCTTGATATAGAAAAAAATTATGAATACGAAAGTTGCAGGATTTTTCCTAAAATGTTTCAACATGTTACCTTATTTTATTTTATGGATCCCAGTGGCATCCCATCCTATATATTGTCACATTTTTGAAATCATCGTAATTTCTACATTCTAAAAGCATATAATAGGATCTTTATGTTTGGAGCAATTGTTATTGAGTTATTTCATTTTAAATAATTCCGTCTAGTCAGTCGTGGGACGATTCAACATAAAAAGGTGACGTTTTATCGCACTGGCCATGGATCACACTATGGAAAACAGAACATAATTATTAAATTACAGACATCCAAAAAAAAAAGTCAACTCAGGCTATGAACGAGAGATGAAAATAGAGGTCATGTCTAAGCTTTTCAGTAATGTCAAACATTTGACAAGTGACTGTCACAATTTGTAAAATACACAATGGCTGTCATCAGAGTGGGGCAAAATGTATCTTCAACTACAGCTATTGTAGTTGGGATGTAGTTGCAACTACAGCTACACTAAGTAGCTTGAAGTTATTCACCGCAGCTACTTCTGTGGAAGCTACAGCAGCTGTAGCTTGATATAACAGCTACAGCTAATAGTTGTGAAAAATGTAGTAGCTCTAAGCAGAGAACTACAGCTACTTTTGTTTTTCGTACTGGAAAAAATGTCAAAAGAGACAAAAGTAGCTGTAGTTTAAATTTAATAATAATTGTAGAGATTAGACATAATTCATTGGGATCGACATTTAGTCAGTAGTTTTGACATTATGTCACAATATGACGCATCATACCTTCTATTTAAATATGCTTGTAACACGCCAGGAAAGAGATTTTAATGTTAAAATATGAAAAGTGTTTGTGACTGGATACGTGCAAATCCTGTTTAACGAAAATATAAAGAAGGCTTGCGAGTGTTACAGGCAGGGTCACATTATAAAATGTGGGAAGGATAGTGAAAAATCGCAAGCTGGTAACATTAGTTTTACAGCCATCTTTTTACAATCGTCATATTAAAAAAAGTATGATATTTACTGAAGCTGACAATAATGAAAAATTTTAAATTATGTGTGTTCGTATAAAGCAAGCCTCGAGGAAAAATATAAATACATTATGGATATCTTCTGTACTTGCACCGATAGCTTACATTTAAATACTTACAACTTAAATACAATATAACATAAACAATTCGTTGACACTGTGACTAATATACATAAATATGTACTTATGTAGAGTTAATCTAACCTATTATTTCACTGGATATTATTAACCGGTAACATGTAGTCATCTTTTTTTAAAATGTATGGAACACACTTTCATATTTAAGGTAACTTCTTTCACTTATAAAGCAATTTTCACGCTTTCAATTAATCAACATTTTCGCCCCACAGTGTTTATTTGACTTTGGGAATTGATGAATGTATGCATGTAACTTATTTCCTGCCACACTGCCACAATTTATTACATAACGATCTTTGTATGAACTTTTAGAATGTAGAAGAAATTTTCAACATCTCTAGCCTATATTTTATATTATAAAAAGAGGATGTAATGTCGATGTCAAAACAAAGCTGTGAATGGCAAGAGTATTTTAATGCTTACTAGTCTGACCGAGAGATGTCGTACTCAAGCAATAATGTGAGGTCAACTTTAAAACTATACTTAATCTAAAAATAATGTAAAACATACCAAAACTAGTTACTAATGATTTAGAGGGATATGTTGGTGTTTGTGATCAT
Organism: Aromia moschata; assembly: GCA_029963805.1. NCBI lineage: Eukaryota > Metazoa > Arthropoda > Insecta > Coleoptera > Cerambycidae > Aromia > Aromia moschata. The sequence continues at coordinate 347,424 of JAPWTK010000188.1, forward strand.
TATTAATAGTATTTGCTAACTACATTTCAAAATTGTCTTAAAGTGATAACTAACTTTTATTATTAATAAGGCTGTAAGTCTTTAAAAAAAAACTATAGTGGAGATACCTTTCAATATGAATATTGGTTAAATTAAAACAGGATCTTTATTTCTCTTATTGAAAACACTGCTATAAAAAAAAAGGAAAGGGTACTGATAAATATAAATAAAATGTAACTCACAGTATAAACAAATATTTACACTTCAGCAAAAAAGCTATACACTTGAAATGTCTGCCAGACGTCAACAAAAATATTTTTTTTCTTTTTATTTTAAGTGGAATAACACAAAAAATATTCTTTTAATTTTATAACATGAGTTTTTATTCTAATGCAACATCTATTTAATATAAGTAGAATAAATCTTTTGTAAATAAAAACATACCTAACTACAAAAAAATATTTTTAGAAAAAACTTTAAAAAAATGTTTTGTTTCATTTACAATTTATTTTAATAACTCAAGAGTGTACCTTCTCAGTTTATGATTTTACTATAAAAACTCAGTACTTTACAATAAATCATAACAATAAGAATCAGTGAAGTGTACCTTATTTTTAATCCATTCAGAGTTGTTAATGTTTGAAGATCAGGATCTTAAATACAATATTTTGTACTTTTAAATCAATTAAGAGAAAAACATGTTGCTTTTATTAATTTTGACAGGAGAAACTGAAATACATCATACAATGGGTTTCAAAGATAGATAGGATAGGTAGGAACATTTGAACATAATAACAAGCAATAAACATTTAGACATTGAGGATATTTTGTATTTCATTAGAATATTAGGAATGCAGTGTCTTGTACTACATTAAAAGGTTTTATTTCATTCGACATTTAAATGGAATATTATTAAGCACAAGAATACAATTTATTCCATAGTCAATAATAGCCGAAGCATATACTTGTCCTTTGTTATATCCAAGTAATGTGGCTTTTTGAAACTACATACATAATGTAATCACAATATACTTTGATTAAAACATTTAATGTTCCTGGATATATAGAAAAACAATTTATATAACGTAACTGTTTACCACATAACCCAACAACTTAGAATGGACTGTACTTAATTAAAAATTAAGCAGTAAATTAACATCAAGTACATATTATGTGATTATCAAATAAATACAGTGCAAAATAAAATGAAAATTTTACAATTAATACAATATATACAGCGGATGAAAGACTAATATTGAAAAAGATTATCTGGTTACTGACCATTATGTGTATAGGAAAACAATACATACAATCACATTTATTTCCAGATATTTTTGAATAGGGTGTGCTACAATAATTAGGCTAATGATGTGAGAAATATTAGGTACTAGATAATTAGCTATAAGTTAGGCTTTTGCGAATTCCATTCACAGTCTTAGATATTAGAACATCATTTTCGTATGTCATCACTGTTTCCTTACCATTTTCGTAAATCCTGAAAAAATGATAACTCTTAGCAATGGTAATATATACTGGATTAACTGCTGATATGTTGTAAATATCGATTATAGGACACATAAGAAATTTTTGAAGAAAATCGACTCTAAAGCTAAAAAACTGGATTTACTAGAAAGAGAATTAACAAAAATAACTAATTTTTTATCTTCAAACTGTGCACCACTGAAAGCCTAAGAGTGCACAGTAAGCCTTCTAGGAAATATAGTTTTTAAACTTTAAAGTATATTTTCCAAATAAAGGAAAATGTTAAAAATCGATCCATTTCTGCCCCAATCTGGAACTTTCTGTAGCTGTTTTAAGTAATTCCAATAGACTTGTATTTGATAGAAATACACTTTTAAGGCTGGTATTCTGCAGGGAAAATCGTTCAGATGGCAATATCCGCGTAATATAGTGTAAAACTTGTTGAGCCTCTACGTAGATTCTTTTGAATCGATCCATCGATCGATCCTATATCAACTTCGGAACTTTTTGTACCAATGTTAAATGACTCCAATAGGCTTGTATTTGATGTAAAGACATGTATAAAGCCGCACTAACCGGCATTTGCCCAAAGAAAATGTTCCAATTATAAATACAGTCCCCTCTCATCCAGCTATGGTAACTGGTTCCATTATATTTGAATTACTGAAAAAAAAAAAAAAAAAAACATCGAAATCAGGCATTTGCTTTCAATCTAATGGCCTTTTCATGTGGATTCAACATTGTGTATTTTCAACATACACCATAAGTTGACAATTGTTATCACTGTGGATAATACAAGGGAATGAAAAGATAAAAAGAATTAAAAAGATAAAAAACCAGAACAAAAAAAAAACGGAAATAAACAAAAATGGAGATGGGAATTTTATTCACTTATAATATTCAATGTCTCATACCAAATGAATAGTTCACTATTATTTAGTTCAGTTAGTTCGCACAGCTACTGAATATAATAAAAAAAGTGAATAATATATTATTTCTTTATCAAACAAAATTCCCAAATATTACCAACGAATAATTAAAAATGTTTATATTAAAAATTATTATTAAAAAAATATATTAAAAAATGATAATTAAAAATATTGAACTACAAAAATAGTAAGGTAAAGTAAAAAAATAATATAAAATAAAAAATATATTAAAAAATTAATACTATTTAAAAAATTATAAAATAGAAAAAATTATAAATAGTTTGGTTAAATAAATATTGGAAAAAAAAGATAGATTTAGTGTTTAATTTTTTATAATAGAGGAATGGATAATCTCCAGGCGCGAAGGAATAAAGTGAAAGTCGATAAATATTTGAGGAGGAATGGAACATTGATGTTTGCGAGTCGGGGAAATTAGGAGGTTAAGTCGTGGCTAAGTGGGATTCACGGTTCGAATGTAGGGGAAGAGACATTCTTCGCCCACTTACCTGAATAGTTCAATTGAACTAGTTCGTTCGCGAACTACCCATCTCTAGAAAATATATTAAAAAAATTGTCAACTTGTGGTGTATGTTGAAAATACATAATGTTGAATCCACATGAAAAGGCCGTTAAGATTGAAAGCAAATGCAGGATTTCAATGTTTTTTTTTTTCAGTAATTCAAATATAATGGAACCAGCTACCATAGCTGGATAAGAGGAGACCTAAAGCAATCAATGACGAGGTCTATTTTGTACGAAGTAAACAAGTTACATACGATATTACATGTATTTATAATTGGAACATTTTCTTCGGGCAAATGCCGGTTAGTGCGGCTTTATAACATGTCTTTACATCAAATACAAGCCTATTAGAGTCATTTAACATTGGTACAAAAAGTTCCGAAGTTGATATAGAACATGGATCGATTCAAAAGAATCTACGTAGAGGCTCAACAAGTGTTACCCTATATTATGCAGATATTGCCATCTGAACGATTTTCCCGCAGAATACCAGCCTTAAAAGTGTATTTCTATCAAATACAAGTCTATTGGGATTACTTAAAACCGCTACAGAAAGTTCCAGAGTGGGAACTTTCAGAGTGGAAAGTTCCAAAGCTACAGAAAATTGATTGCTTTTTAACATTGTCCTTTCCTTATATGACCTAAAGTACAACCAAAATATATTTGTCAGCGAATTAAGCACAACAAACGTAGTACAACTTTACTCTAGAGATATAAGAGGTACCCACAAACAAACAATAACAGACTGTACTTCTCAAATTGTTCACGGCTGCAGTTACAAAAAAAAATTAGCACAATTTCAAGTTTTATCAACTGTGATCAAGGACAAAGTTACTGTTGCTGCATTAGTATATCAATATTCACCCTACTGCATGTGAAAAAAGTGCTCTATCCAGTTAAACCTTTTGACAAGTGGCTGTAAAATTCAAAACCCATATAAAAAATTCAAAATCATCAATCCTTTAACGTGTTCGAGAATTTTCAAACAACACGACTTATCTACTATTTTACAAAGGAAGTGTATTTTACTGGGCCCCTCACGATGGTGATAATTAACCACTAAAATGTCGGCCTTTTAATGTCATCGTTGTTGTGAGAATGACAACAGTATATGTCCAAAAACAAAGTTTTGAGAATATAAACAAAACAAAAGTTTCACCATACCTCTACAAGTATAAAAATTACATATTTTGTGTTAACAGGGAAAGTGTAGTTTACCGTACTTGAAGAATAATACTTTAGTAATAAATTAATCATGTGGATTCTTTCAAATCGCACTATAAAATTAGTTACGTTTAAAAAAAAGAATCATGGACCTGCACTGTTTTTGATCTCAGTTAAAAAATGAAATACATTTGTATGTATGACATTACAGTATTAATAAATAAAATATTACATAAGAACAGTTATCACCTGCAGACATATAGCAAATGCAGAAGACAATGATATTGGTCATTGTCATTGTCTGACTGTCATTTGTCATAGGCCCTGAAGTAATTGGTAGTACAATGAAGTTTTCAGCAGTAGTATACTGCATTACTTTTTTAATAGTGTGTACCTTTTTACTGTTAATGCGGAGAACTGACGAATATGCATGTCCTTGTTGTTTTCCAGCATGATTTAAAAATTTATTTTGTCATGTAAACACATTGAATGTTCAAGTTGATAACTGTTAGAAAATGGTATCCTTGGGCAATGTGATATGAAACTATATTTAATTCAGAAATGGACTTATATTGTTCTTATTTTTCTTCATACATTACTCAGTGGTTTCCATGTACTGTTTTTAAGCCTACTCGATAGAATTAATCTATAAAGAAGACTGGGCATTTCAACTAAAAGTTGTTGAACAACACTGCCGAGCAACACTGTATGTTTTATTTGCAACAAAAATAGCCAAGTTTGAATTTGTACTCACCGATTCAAATGCAACAAATTATTGAAAAAGACCATTATTGAAATACTTACTTCTTTGTAATCATTTTCTTTCCATTAACAAATCTCGTGGACGTTGATGTTCTTTTAACACTTGCACCACCAGGAGCAGCAGCATTGCCAAATGAATTATTTATCGTACTAAATGATGTGAATGCACCAGGGCTTGTGTTGAAGAAATCATCCATTAAACCTCCGCCGAGTGACAGGCCAAATGGACTAAATAATGATGTTGTACTTAACGCATTTTGTGGATGAGAGTGTCTATTTCTACGACTTCGGTCCCTGGGATGAAAATCTGGAAAGCATAATAATCTCATAACAAAAATAAAATGTTATTTAATCATAATTATACTACAAGCATTCAGCCGACACCTTATATATTTTATTGAATGCATTAATATTTATTACAATTCACTGTGGTTGTTGCAGCATAACTATAGTTGAAGCATTGTATAATAAACTTATTCCATTGTTCATTTTCTATCATTTCGCACATTTGATATACACAGTTATTAAGTTATAAATTATATTTTTTATAGCTAACAAAAACATAATGAAGTTTGGCTAAATTAAGGCATATTAAGGCTAAAAAAAAAACTCATGGAATAAGTTTATCCAAATAAAACCACTTAGGTTAAATAGTTCGAAAGCAGTTTTTTCTAGAGGTGGGTAAATTACGTAAAACTAAATTTCACTGGTAAATTACCTTTGAAAATTACCGAAACTTTCAGATTTTCAAAAAAAGAATTGAAAGATGGCGGAAAGATCATATCATTCACGAAATAAACTTGGAAATTTAAACTGTTAAAAGTTATTAATATTATTATGTATTTCTGAAAACATGTTTTTTTAATTCTAAGGATATTTCACATAAGAAATTTTAGTTTATGTTATTTACATAATTGAACTTATGAAGAACTTCAAAATATTCAAGATGGCGGCCGATGTAACAATTCATTCTAATCTAACTCCTACGGCTTTTACGTGTTGCAAAGAAAAAACACCGGCTAGTCAAGTAGTGTGCATCATATGTGGCTCAATTTTCCATCTTAGTTGTAGCAAGAGAAAAGAGTTTGTCAGTTTTGGAGGTGCTATTGGTATTTGTGACTGTAGAAAGCATATAACCTCTAACCTAAACATGAGTGATGATGCTCCTAATAATAGTGATGGTGCAGCTTTAATAAAAACACGTTGTGAGAATACATTATTGAAAAAACTACTCGTGTCTCTAGAAGAACAAAATGAACTCTTGAAAAGTAAAATTGATGCCTTATCTCAACAGAATTTTGGAAAGCCTACTACATTTGTTGCATCCTATGCCTCTGTTTGTAATATCAATAGTATACACAGTGAGCATAAAACCCAAAACAAGACCTCAGCAATCATAGTTGCTCCCAAAAATAATGAGAAACCTGAAGATATCCAAAAAGATGTATAGGTATAAGAGGCAATGCTCATAAACTTCTCACTAGCTACTTGAGCGACCGATTCCAGACAGTCAGAATAGACAAAACTTGTAGTACCTTCCGTAAAATTACAACTGGAGTTCCGTAAGGAAAAATCTTAGGACCTCTTTTATTTATCTTGTATATAAATGATCCCCTATTACAGTTACCTAAGAATTATATTTTATCTTACGCTGATGACACTGCCCTTATCGCTACAGGTGATACTTGGGTATCTGCATAAAATAATATGAATAACAATCTGAAATTGGTCGCAGAGTGGCTTGCATTGAACAGACTATCTCTGAATATTAGCAAAACTGTGTTCTTAACGTTTGGTAATTATGTTGATAGCGTGCCAAAAAAAAAAATGAAATTAAAGTGCACATTAATGGAAATGACGTAAAGAGAGCTGACTATTGTAAATACCTGGTGGTAATGTTTGATTTCAACAGAACTGACATTAATATATTATAAAGAAAACTAAGTACTTAATTGTCATATTCCGAAAACTAGCAAAAATTATGCAGACCAATACATTGAGAATGATTTACCATGCTCTATTTCACAGCGTCTTTAGTTATGGCATAGTAGCATGGGGAGGTGTGTACAAAAATCATGCTAACTTATTACAAAATTTGCACTCGTTTATTGAAGATAATTAACAAGAATAACTTCAGTTTTGAAAAAAAGCCACTAAATTTAATACAAATTTTTACATTCGAATCATTATACTATCACTACACCGATCTCAAGAATCAATTTATAAATAGTGAAAGCGTTACACGAAATAAGAATCTGTTGTTACCCAAAAATAAAAAAGCTGTAAGTAAAAAGAACAGCTATTATGTTGCAATAAAAACCTTCAATTCACAGCCATCTGAATTGAAAATTTTAGATAAGGATAAACCTACCACTAAGACTAGCCTCAAACAATGGATTGTTGCCAATATTAAATATTGATTGTGTGTTTTGAGTATCATTCCTACTCACTAATACATAATCCGCGCCAATCATAATAAAATTGATTGTAACACTAGTTATAGATAGCGATCTCGCTATATTCTCACAAGTTTATTGCGCTAGTTGAAATGATTTATTTCAGTTTTATAATTATTTTATATTTATATATTTATTTTACTCTCCAATAGTTTTAAGTTTTCTCTATATTTATATTTTATGGCCTATAAAATATAAACCCAAAACCCAAGCACAGGCAATGCTATTTGCCTCTTTGGGATTTCATCCTATGTATGATCTTATTGGCTCAATAAATACAAATACAAAGAACTGAGAAAAAAGTAAGGTATGATAAAACATTTTTACAAAAATATTTGAACAAAACCAAATTTATATACATATGAAAATTTGTACACAGATTTAAGCATATCTACATCTTGAAAAAAAATCAACAAATTTCAGATTTTCTAAAACTCCAGAAAGGAAAATTTCCTTTTTTGGCGTTTATTATTTTCTGAAATTACCTATTTAGTTTAGAAGTAAAATACCTAATAGATAATTTACAATAATTTTGTTGCCCACCTCTACTTTTTTCTATGTGATTTTTCTCTTTATAAGAATATTTTGATCCTGTCCAAGAAGTTTATCCAACGCTTGTTCGGTAAATCAAATATTTTTATTTCTTTTTTGTATGCCAAATTCTAGTCTCAGATGGTAGGAACATGATGAACTTTTTTGTAGATTACAATTGAATATATGTAATTACAATGTATACAGTAAACTGCCTACAAGTAGGCACCCTAATGCGTACATAGCTGAATGAAGTGCAATTGATAATTTAACTTCTGTGTTCAGTAGATGTAAACATGAGGTGAGAACCAATAGCAATTCAATCGCTAGCACAGGCGTATGAAAGGCATCCGGTTTGTCAGTAGGGCTGTTTGAATTAAAATTTGAAATACCATTTTATATTTTATTCTGGTCTAGTGCCTGATTAGAAAAGTGCGTATCATCAATCAATATTATCATTTGCCAATGATTTTACGTATATGTGTAAGCTAAAACACATACGCCAGCTCATTCCTTCGAACAACTATTCGCATACTAATATAAAATATAAATTTTATTATTTATTTTAGTTTCATTTCTTTAAGTTACTTTATCTTAGTTTCAAAAATTAGCGAGATTAGAAAACAGACGGAATACATAGGTCTTTATAAAATACCTATGTTTAAAAAAAAAATGCATTGATGTACGATCAATTAATATGTCAATTTAATTTTCAGACTGTGTTGCATATAATAGTTTACTGTTATCTTTTTTCAACTTAACTACTGTGAAACAATTTTAAACAGCTAATATAACTTATATTAGCTGTTATAATATTAACATATAATCAAGATATTAATATTATGTTGATGTGACAACAGGGAAACAAGACAGAAACTATGGCACAGACAAACTTCCGGTGTGTCGAAACAGAGTCGGATTCAGGACTATTATTCAACTCAGACAATCAGACTATTATTGCAAAGCTATACTAGGGAAGCTAACTATTACACGATGGAGTGGTATTTAGGTGTCGTAATGTCAGTGGTCATGAAAAATGAAACCTAAAAAGAACTTACCCACAAAAACTCATAAAATGTTTAATACAAGAAGTAACATTACTTTTTAACTAGAGTATGATCTCTTTTCTAACTTTTTCGTCTCTTGTTAAACAGTTGCAGTTTCGTTACAGCTAATTTTGTGTTACTGAATGAATTTTACATTTAATCTGATGAAATATGTATTAGAGTCTTACTTGTCTCAAAACAGGTATTATGGGAACATGTATTTGGAACAGGTATACAGTGGAAAAACGAGTCTCCCTGGTATAAAATAGGAAGACATTTTACAACGTGAGGCAGAATTTTATGATAACAGGTATGATGTGTTCATATTCCAAGGGCAGACCTGTTCCAAATACCTGTTTGGCAGGTATAAAAATTTGGCAAGTAAGATAAGAATATTTCTTCGGTTTAAAGGTAAAATTCATTAAGTAAATCCAAATCAATTGTAAAAGGTTCTATGAAATGATATGTATTTCGGAAACAATTCCGAGCTGGACCTGCTTCTAAAAACAGCAGATGTTCCGACTCCTATAGTGGGTCAAACATGTCGGTATTATTCAAGTCAGCCCGAAGCCATGTACCCAAATGGTCCGGCCGGGCGAACTGGAAAGTAAGATATCCGCCAAGTGAATAAAATAATAAAATGCTATTTCAAATTTCAACCAATGCATCTCCATCGACAAACCGCATGCCTACCATACACCTGAGCTAGTGATTGGATCACGATTGGTTCCCACCTCATGTTTAGGTGGTGGTGACGTCCACTAAAAAAGAAGTTTACTTATCAATTCCCCTTCATTCTGCTATGTACGCATTAGGGTGACGCGTACTGTATAAACAAAAATTAAAAAATACTAAGCGCTAATCTGATTTTAATTGGAGTTAAGATACAGTTTACAACTGCAACTACAGCAAAAATATACCATGTAAAGGTTTGTAAAAATCTTACCACTTAAGAGATCAAATACTGCTCCACCAAAGAATTCCCTAAAAACATCTTCCGGATCTCTAAATGAGAAGAATCCAAAATTGCCAAAATCGAAATCTTCGTCATGCCGGCTTCTTCCTCGACTGGCACCATTTAATAAACCATCTTTTCCATACTGATCATATGTTCTTCTTTTCTTATCTATAAAAAAAAAATGCAACATAGTTTTATATCTAAAATAAAAATAAGTTATAGGGGGGAATCCCCCAATTAAAAAGGAGATTGTTCATTGCAGGTCACCATAAATAAGGAAAAGTAAACAAATAAAGCAAATACTAATAGTTCAGACAGAAGAAATACCTAGATCATAAATAAAAGCATAACTATGTATTACCACAATATATTCTGCCGGTTCTTTTTTTTAATATAATATTAACTTACCTCACAGTTACAATTCTGTAGTTAATATTTTTGGTATATTTCAATGAACCCTCTTGTTTTAGTAAAGGTTTTGTAATTACAAAAACAAATAATTACAAAACAGTGTTTACATATGAATAAACATATTTTAATTAGACTTTTATCACAATCTAATTCAAACTTATTTCACTTGTTTTCTACAGTGGTAATAGTAATACAGTGTCCGCCATAAAGTTGCCTTCATATGGGAAAAACTTTTATTATTCATATTTAAAAAAAAACTATTGAGGGTTCATTTCTTCATGTCGGACAACCAAAAAATCTATTTTGACACATCATGTGGTCACCGATTTGGCGGGGAATTAATGGTGGGTTCATGCAGAAATTTTTAGTAATAAGAATAAGAATAGTAATAAGCATAAAAGTTAAACCTTCGTTTTATAATGACCCAGTTCATGCAGTAAACATAATTTTTAGTAATAATTTTAAAAATAAGGATTTGCTGCATGGACTGGGTCATTATAAAACGAAGGTTTAACTTTTATGCTTATTACTATTCTTATTCTTATTACTAAAAATTTCTGCATGAACCACACCATAAAAAAACTAGATGGTGGTTTTTCGACCACCATCAACTTATTTTCGATTTTCCACTAAATCAATAATCACATGACATATTGTGTCGTTCTCGGACGTGCAGAAACGACCCCCCCCCCAACAGTTTTTTAAAAATATTAATAAAAACGATTTCCGTATATAGCCAACTTTATGGCAAACACTGTATATGACCACGAAGAATGCGTGAAGAATATATCACCATATTTTTATATTATATTTTAACGTTGAATGGTAATAAAGATTAAAAAAACTTCAATTATTAAACAAACAACATTCGAAAATTAAATCAAAACACCACAGAAGGAAAACAGAAAAGCCAGTGTTAAATAAATTAGCATTATTTTGGTTCCTAAGTATAGCAAAAGTTAAAATACTTATCAAGTTTCACATTTCTCATACCTGTTCATCCAAAAAAAATAATATCGCTTCACCAGTTTTTTATGTATTTTACTCTTGTGTTGTGTACTTTTCCAATATTGCTTTAATCTTGTTTATTTGTAATGTAAAAAGTGCCAGCCATTTTTTTATTTATAGGAAGAAAATGTTGAAATTCGGAATGTGTATACTAGATGCAAGTGATCTTATTTTGACAGTTGACACGCCTGAAGAACACTTCCGGTTTTAACGGAAGTACAACGAACAAATGGAACAATCTATATATTCTTGCATAATTCAATCCTGCATAAAATTTGCTATATGGCAGACTTAAATGTTTAACATTTAAATTAAGGACGGTGGCATTAATTTTCTTCAAAAAAATCAAAACTAGAAAGTTAAAAAAATTTGGATATAGGTAAAAATTGTCAAAGTATGGGTAGTATAAAATTCACCTTGGCTATGAAAATATGGTTCATCTTTGATATTTGTACTCGAATTTGAAGTACTTCAATATTGTACCATATTATTATTCATGAACATTAAAATATTTTTAGTGACTTTTGTATAGCTGTTATTTTTTGAGATAGTATCCCCTATTTTTTCTTACACCAGTAAATCTTTATACTTTTAGCTATGTTTATAGCTAATCTAAACATGTGAATGGACTGCATTATAAATGAACCGCAGACTATATTTTTGCTGTAAAACTTCACCTGCATAACAGCTTTTCACAAGAAAAAGGAACTTCTGCACAAACCGTTTTTAATGAAATCCATTCGCGTTTTTTTTTATTATGGCTAATATTATAGAACTCCATGATATAAGAAGAAATAAGGGTTACTATTGAAAAAATACAGCAACAGCTATGTCGCTATAAGTCTGAATCATATTACTTATCATATGCGTCATTACATGTATGTGAACTAATTTGTCAATATGCTATCTCTCAAATAGGTTTTAATCTGCCATCTAACATTACATACTACTACAGGTCGCAACAGAGTAAATTTTATACAAAATTCAAGTTTTATACAAAATTCAAAAATTTAATTTTATCTATAATATATTTTTATAAGTCACTCAAAAATATTTGTTCTCTTTTTTTTGATACTTTTTCATACCATATTGTCACAGCATTTTAAAAGCTCTAAACACTTGTAATATGTTAACAGCACTGCCGGCTGTTATGGTCCATGAGGAAGTGAATTTTTTTATGAAAATAGAAAGCCATTTGTCAGAATGTCATTTTGACATAAATGACAGTTCCATAAACATATTTATATAATATATATGAAATATATACTTTTTCATTGTAATAACATATCACTGAATAGGTTCTTAAATACTACATTTTAGGGTATTACGAAAACGGTTGCAAACTAGTTGACCAATACCCATATATCGAACATGACTTGTTTATAAACTTTTGTTTGGCCTCAGCACAGTTTGCATTAAACTATGACCTTGGTTTATAAACTTCAGCTGCCTCTGTCATTTGTTTAATATCAGGCCTATTGATGTTAGTTACTAACCATAACAATACAATATTCAATTACCTCAAATTTTCATTGCCAAAGCCTACTTCATCAATTTTTGTTATACTAAAATTTCAATAATCCCACCATCTTTAATCAAAATGTGTCTGTAAAAATGTAAGTATTCCATATAGTAAATTTTATACAGAATACAATTATGTAATATATCGGTGTTCTATTTGAAAATTTGAAGTTTGCTGCACTTCAGGTAAAATTGCTGCAACTGCAATTTGATGCAGCAACTTCTGGCTATTCTGCATTTAAACTAGGCAATTGCATGACACAGTGTTGCATGTTAGTAGTTAATTGAGTACCAAGATACATTCTTATGGGCTTTGTGCTGTTAGTTGTTTGTTTAACAAAAACACAAAATCTCCTTTTCCCATGCAGATATATGATGAGCGCATATGTGAACTGCATTAATAAACAATGTTGAAAATTACACTATACACTATACAAATTGCAGTTAGCAAAAACAAAAAAAAAATGAAAATTGACTAGTGTAAATGGAGGTGCAACTTTTATTGCATACAACAAAAATTGCTGTTTTCATTTTCGTTATAGCGGCAAGAAGTTGCTACATTTGGCAGACACAAATTGCATAAGTGGAAATCCGTATTTATTCAAGTGTCTGATATCAAAAATAAGCCCAATAAGTCTAGAATACATGTTCCAAATTTCAAAATTTTCTTCATATAAATAAACAAACGGCAGACTGATATATGCTCTTATTGATACCCAAATATACAGTATGTGTACAGCCGATATTGGCCGGTTGTGAAAAAGGATATAATTATACACCTCGTTCTAACGACTAGCGTAGCATGAGAGGACCGGTCCTATTCCCTCACTACCTTCGATACGTATCCAGTTGCTTCTTATCTGTCATTTCACTTATGTTTGTCCTTTTTCATAACTGGACAATGTCTGATGTACACTGAATATACCACACATATTTGCATCTACTTTCCTATACTCTGGCCAGAGAACAGATATAGTAATAGCATGTATATCATAATGCTGTAGATGTGCTATACAGTGCAATATAATTATTCTGATTGTATCAACTGTCACATATTTAATCACAATGTAAAACAGTCTACAAAAAATTTCATAACAACCAACCAAAAACTTACACACAAAAATTACATATGTTTAACCCAGTAATCAACATGCGGATCATATCCAATAATTTTAGTCACTGGTGATTGTCAGGTTTATTTTCTACCCACAACTAAATTTTAGATAAATCAGTAATAGGTACAAACGGTTTAATTTGTTGTATAGTTAACTAGAATTACTCTCTGCAAAACTTATTAATATTTACATTTACCAAAAAAAAAAAAAAATTGAAATAACAGCAAAGAAATATTCTGCACTATTTCTACATCTACATATCGACGGTTTCATGGATAAAGGGTGCATTTACCATACTCCAAATTGTTTAGTCCTAATACTATTTTATTTGTTATAGTCATAAAAATTATAGTCTATGACGTAAGTCGTCAAACATTTGGCTTTCACACCTCATGTAGAGAGTTAATAATCAAAATGAGTGGACATATGAATACACCCTTTTACTATGACATGCATTTTGTTTAAGCAAACACATACGCCCAAAAATGGTTAATACTCTCTTTTTCCATGAAACCCTTGATATGTAATTGAGTTTTAATAAAACGTTGCTTTGCGCAACTTATCGATATGCCCAGATAATTCCTCTAGAATAGTCCCCTGGGACTGGAAGGATGTCACGATGTTCACATTATGTGATCATAGAATTGTGACCTATGGCAAGAATGCGGACGTTGTTACATACAGCATCCGCCGTATGATGGTAACTGACTGTAATTGACCTTTCAGCACATATTTACTAGGTCCATTTGACAAAATAGGGATAAAATCATTTCATAGTTGCACAACGCTATGTTTGACCAACACTCTACTATGTAATGTAGTGTGGGAATATTGTAAATATACACAGTGTCCCACCACAATGGACCTATAATATTGATATCCCAAAAACTGTGGACATTGAAATTCTGAAAATATGATGGCAAAGAAATACCTATATGTTCTATTCAACTAAAATATTTTCGGATATCTGACCTCCAGTTCTCTATTCCATTAATCATTCAGTTTGCAAAGTGTTTCTGTGAATCCCTAGAATATACTTTATTTTAGTAAAACTCGCATGCCCGTACCTGACTTTATATAGTGGGTGCTCTCAAAAAAGGTTTGAAATTTAAATTCAAAAAATGCACAAAAATCTATTTGTTTATTGGAACTCCCTATTTTTATAATGGATTTGTATTCAGCTCTCAAAATAAAGATACGTTTCCGTAGTTTATCTTTGTCTATATTTAATTGTTTGTATTTTATTTTCAAATTATTTTTTTCAACGCCTCTAATACGGTTTTGTAACTTGTAACTTTAAATTGCTAAATTAGCTATATACTACGAGAAACCCATCAAATGCTTTATAAATATCATATAAATACATAGTATTTGATTGTTTTTCTGGATGTTGAGATATTTAAAGTTAACAAAATCACATTTGAGGTTTTTAAAGGAAAAACTTAATCTGAAAATAAAATGAAAATGATCGAATGTAGATATAGACAATCCAACAGAAAGTCACCCTTACTTTGAGAGCTAAATAAAGAGACATGTCTAAGCTTTTTGGTTATGTCAAACTTTTGACAAGTAACTGTCACAATTTGTAAAATAAACAATGGCTGTCATATGATATGATAGTCTTGACAAGTAAATAAGGTTATAAATTCGATTAAGGATAGAAATACGTCTTTTTTTTCTTGGCCAACTTTGATGACGTTTTTTTTAATGTCTCGTTAAAAATCCATTAGAAAAAGGGTGTTCGTGAATATAAAAAAAATATATCAAAATAAAGTATATTATATGGATTTACAGTCCTCGGGATAAAGCAGAAAGCGAGGGCCTTGCAAAGGTTGTGCTAAAAGAGCTGGAAGCCTCCTAGAACTTAGTAGGAACCAGCTAATAGTTACAATGCAGATCTCAGCTAGACGTGTGGTAATCAGATCAAGACCTTTCTCCATATTCAATTAGACTGAGAGAAAAAATGTTTGGGGATACAAAAGTGTTCCTGGAGATGTAGCTACACCTCTCCTGTGGACCTGTATCATCTTTTGAAAGACACCAGGGTAGAGAAGTGGGTAGTCATATAGGAATTGGGTACAATTAGCCAATACATAGGCTGCAGTGCCCCCAGTTTTAGGGATGGCTCTTAAAAAATAAAAAAAAAGCGATTTACAAAAACATATTGCAAAATCCCAATTGACATTTGTGATTGAATATTGTAAATATTTAAAAGACTATTGGATATACGCGTAGGTATATGAATATAATAGGATAATAAATTCCGCGTGAATATATCGGTAAAAATGATTGATTTTGAATAATTGCCATACTTGGGAACCCTTAACTGTGGTTAGTAATTTTCCATTCTCAAACCGAATATTAGTTGTTAATACAATTAGATTTTGTGACACACCAAACTGATCTATATACCAAAAAAGCGTTGTGAGAAGGGGTTGTAACTGTCAAAGTAACTTCTGTGGGATCTTGCTGATCTTGCCGAGGAACTGCTTCTGCTACATCGATTGTCGTATATTTTTCTTTTTTGTATCTGCATGCAAAATTAATATTAAATTAAATCCATACCTAATACGTTGTCTTCTAATAGAAAAATGTAATACAAAGAAAATCTTTACAATAAATACATCCCTATGTACAATGTACAGTAATATAGATTTTTTAATAATTTTTTAACAGTTAATAAAAAATGTACAACTAATTCAGGTTTTTACTTATATTTTCTTGCCATTTTCATTTCTTATGAATAAACAGGTAAGAAAAAATTCTAACCTAACGAATTTTTCCTCGAACTTATAGCCAATAAGTTAACAAGTTTAGAAAACTTTGCCAATACAAACTATTAAAAAAGCACTTTTGATTTTCTAATCCAAAATATTGTAAATACTAAATATGCAATATTCTAACATCAGTGTCATATAATTCACACTCTTTTTCTTTTATAAAAACTTTTTTACAAAAAACATTTATCAAAGAACTAAATGTTCTTATAATATATTTTTTAATAGAATGGCAATGTAAATATTCTGCAAAATTCATATTTATGTTTAAATTTTGATAGTTAACCACCAAATTTTGTTATTATATGACTAAATAGTATTACAATAAGTAAATACACAATTTTAATGTTGTTCAAACATTGTTCTTCATTGATAACTAAAAACAGGCAAAGATAAGCAATTTTCCTTTGAAATTAGGTTATGAAGAAATAGAATGTGTAATTTGAAACAAGATGTAGGTAGGGTATTCCAAATATTTTAATATCTAGATATTCACAACCTTTATATAAAAAAGTATACTATAATAGTTCTGAATTGGATAATTTAAGTATAAATATGGAGTGGTCTAAAAATATCAATATTTATCTATTGTATTATTGAAATTGAATTGTCTCCTTTATGTTGATTTAAATGGATTTGTACAAAAATATGTGCTAATATAACTCAGATCTGGCAGATCATGTACATGTTATATGGCTTTCCAAATAAACTGGTCAAAAAATAATTCTTATAATTGGAAACAACTTATCTTATGGAAATTACTATTTTACAGCAAGAGTAGATGCCTTAATACAATGCGTCATCCAATGGATATTACAAACTTCACTAGCATGTTGGGTGACCCAAATAGGGTCGATTTAATCAAACTTGCTTAGATGAAAAATGTTACCATAAAAGAGCGTTAAAGTTATTTTTTTTTTATTTATATTTCTTCTTTTCTCTATAACCAGGCCCAATAAACCAATATCAACAAAATTCGGTACAGCTTAGTTTCTATTGAAGTAGAATACAATGGTTATATTCATGGTTGGTTACATCGAACAGGGTGTTCATTTTACTGCAATCCTTAGGGTTATATTTCTGTAACTTTTTTGTATGTGTAAATATTTACATTGATGTAATAATAAATACATAGAAAATTAAATTTTACACAAAAGAGATATGCCTACCAAAATTCGAAATTATGCACGGTTTGGAAGATATTGCAAAATAACGAAAATAGAAAAAATAAGGTAAACTCTTGTAAAAAATTATTTTTGAGTAACTCCAAAAATGAGAGACTTCAGGGAGAGATGAGAATTAACACGAATTCACCCTGTATATACACGAATATCATCAAATCTCTCTTTATGATCTTTACGTTTCATTTAAAAAAAAAAAAAATAAAGGCTGCATGTGTCAAAATATATGGATCTACCCTATACTACAATTGGGTATAGCAGGAATACAACATAACACAAAAGTATATGGAGTTGAATTAAAGGTAATAAATAAATTAGTTAACTAAACTAGTAAAGCAAAGTGTATCATGACAGTTAGTCAACAAGCAACATTCAATAATTTCTGATATAGGTTCTTATCTACATATAAGTATCAGAGACATTATTTCACTGTCAAAAACATTTCTTTAAAACCCATTTTGAATTAAAATCACCAATATCCATGCAATAATTGATAATAAATAATAAAATTCGATACCATAATACACTTTTTTTTTTTGTAAATTATGTAATATGTATAGTATAGATGCCCATCCGAGTGCCTTTTATACAAAAGGTGTGTCCATGTATGAATTGGACTTGCGGATCTTCTGTCATAAATTAAAATACACTTAATTAATTAATATATTTGAACGTGGTACTTCATATGCCTGACTTCTATTAAATTTTAGTTGTTTTGGTTTACATGGTCACAACAGCTAATAACAGAGGATACTTCATGTATAATTGGAGAATACACAATTTTAATGTGATTTATAGCTGTTAATGAACATATAACGAGTTCAAATAATATTAACCTGAAATTGGTTGTGGAAAAAAAAACGTCTTAACCAAATTTTTTCCAGTATGACTGACATGTAAACAAATTTTTAACAGCTTGAGCTATCAGCAATTTGGTGTAAGTAATGGTATTTTAGCTTAATCTGATGGTCTTGGGTTCAAATCCCAGAAATCTTATCTTTTTTTGGCTTTCAATATGGGTATTTGAATAAAAATAGACATTTTAATTGAAAGAATATTTCAAAATTAACATTTTATTAAAACAAATGTTGAAAACGGTTGAAAATTCTTTCTTGAAGTTGATCAAGGTTATTAAGAGCCTGGAAAATTGTGTTCTTTAACCTTTTAACGGCGGGGAAATGCGAGTTAAAATCGACCTCTTATTAGACGCGAAATTTATAGATAAATTTAATGAATTTCTGATGTGGAGTCCTCGTATGGCAGCTGGTTGATATATCAACCCCTACCGCCATTAAAAGATTAAGAACGGCCACAAAATAAATCACTGGGTGTTATGTCACAGGATCTTGGAGAAAATGCATGTTTGGAATTCTGGCTCACCAATGGAAAATATTCTGTAATATTACAATTATGTCATCCGCAGTGTGTGTGGTAAAAAAAATTGACTGGTTTCTTGGAATTCCACAATATCATATTCTGAATGTCTCTGATAATATGTTCGAATTTATGTTTTAAACAAGCAGACCTAAATCCCCAAAGATAATATTTTTTCACTTATCCTGGGAGAGGTATTTGCCACATAAAACTGGATATTTTTTGAAATAAAGGATTAATTATTATTTAAGTCGACTAAGATGGTTATCAAAGTGTAAGTTTCCTGCATTTCAGTACCAAAATAAAATATAATCAAAGATTATTGTCTCATAATTGATTATCTAATTTTATTAAAAGTTTTTTATCCCTTTAAACATATATTTTGTTTTAATGTTAATCTGTTAGTTAATAACTCTTAATTTTTTATCAGATTAAGAGTTATGTTTTAAAAATAATTTTGCTTTATTTTATAATTGAAGTGAGAGGATAACATGGAAATTCTTGTGTATACCTAAAGGTGCGTATACATCTGCGAGCCGAACCGTTCGCGAACCGCTTGTGAACCGCTCGTTGAAATTAGTTTTACAGCGAACATCTACTAAACTGAATTAGATCCATGGGAAGAAGGAACGAACCGCGAACCACCAGCAGTCTTTCACGGCGAGCCTACTTGTAATTATGTCTTCGTGCGAGGAAAGGAGGCGTTCAAGTATTACGTACCGCAATTTGGGGAGAGGGGGGGGGGGGTCTTGTAAAATGTTATGATGCGTTACAGGGGCAGGAGGGGGGTACGAACAACGCGTTACGTAACATTGGTTTTTTTAATTAAATAGAAAACTAGGGAATTAAAATCTCCCAAGTTGGCAACCCTTTTCGTTTATGTTTTACGGGGAATCCTTGATTGTATCCGTTTCTAATTGCATTGCTAAAGGTTAAAATTAATATGTTATTTTATTTTTAAGAGTTTATTAGCAAAAAAAAGCTAAAATAGGAGACTGCAAGAGAAGAACAATGGTGGATGAAGCTAAAATTGTATGTAAGGTCAGGGTGAAGTCAGGAAAACGGAGTAATTAAATGTAAGATTAGTAGTAGAAGTTTATTAGGACAAATTTGAGCCCATTTTAACATATTTTAAACTTTTATTGTTTACTAAATAATAATGTGAATAAATAAGATAAACAACATACTCGCATACACATGTATTGCGAGTTAGAAATCTCTTGTTTTATTTATTATTACCATAAACGCGATTAAAACAATAACAAAGGTATTTTAGCGACTTTCCGGTACTTTGCACAACATAATTGTGACTTTTAGGTAAAAATGGTCACTTGGTTGTTACGTAACGTTTAGGGAGGGGGAGAGGGAGGTACAGAAAAACGTTACGGCGCGTTACATGGGGGAGGAGAAAGGGTTAAAAATCTTCAAAAATTGCGTTACGTAATACTTGTACGCCCCCAAAGTTACGCGATTTTAGTTATGAGTCGTGGGGCATTAGTTGTGGCAAACAGGTTGTGCCAAAGAAGTTATAATTAGCAGCAGGCAAATTATTAAGGGCACGAAATATAAATATGTAGAGCCACGTGGTTCGTGAACACAAGAAATATTAACGAACTGCACACGACGCCTTCTCAATCTGAACTGCGAATGCCTTTGCGTTCGTCAAAAAAAACCGACAGGAGGTGGATTGTCACGAACGGTTCACGAGCGGTTCGTTCCACGCTCCAAATCCCGTCCCAATCTTGAGAACTAATAGTTCACGAGCGGTTCGCGAACGGTTCGGCTCGCAAATATATACGCACCTTAATATTTTAAATGTGTAATAATATCGTCAATCGTCTAAAATAGGCATGTAAAATTTAATAGGAATTCAGTCTTTATTTTATATTTATTAATTTGTATCATATAACAAACAAATTTTGCTTGTCCGTTAATTAAATTTGGGTAGCCCAGTTATTTTTTATTTTATTTGTTTCTGCATACTTTAGATGATATAAAATACACTGTAATAGTAGTATGTTCATTATAACATGCCAAATATATCAAATACATTGCTAAAATGTGTTTTTCTTTTAACTTACCGTCTGATAATACTTCATATGCCTCAGATATTTCCTTGAATATTTTTGTAGCCTCATCCATATTATCTGGATTCTTGTCTGGATGCCATTTCAAAGCTAATTTCCGGTAACTAAAACAATAAATGTGTTGAAACACAATATTACAGGTTGAAACGTCAGTGCATTTAAAAACATTAGTGTGAAAGCTTGTGAAATAAACCATAAATGTACAATCACTTTCTTGAGAACATTTGTTTTTGTGTATCATTTTGTGTTTCAGTTGTTGTCAGGTACCACAAAGTTTTTAAATATTCCAAGAATCTGAGGCAGAAAAAATCAAGTGCTATAGCCAAATGAAAGAACTGTTCTCTAAATCAGGTGGTTGTATATATATTTTTTAGTTGGCTAACAGCTGATTAACAGTTCAGTTTAACTGGTCACCATGTCGTCCTGTTGGGTGCCGGCAGCACAGCTGTTACAGGAACCTGTCAATTTTTTAAACGAAAACGCAAACTTGTCATTTATTTCTTGCGGTGAATTACCAGTGTAATACCATTTTTTAATATTTTGTCTTTTTTCCTCGATTGTATAAGCAGACATTTTTAAGGAGTATTAAACGAGAAACCAGTTTTATTATACCCTACTTACACACAGACGGCTCGAAGCTAAATGGTCGCGAAACGCGAAACGTTGCCGACCTTGCCGACGACGGCCGATCTTGCCTTCGACACGCCGAAGGCGGAGCTAGACGATAGGGGAATACTATCGTGTGTTTTCTGATAGGTGAGCCTTTGGCAATATTTTGTGGAAGGTATTATTTTAGGTATTATCTTAGCATTTCATATGCTTCCAAATTTAAGTTCCACACGTGTATAGGTCTTTATTAACGAAAAACTCTACACATGTACGATTATAGTACTGCCATTGTCAGTTATAGCCCGAAATCGCTGAAGCATACTTTTCACTAAATTTATAGCATTTTCTAAAGATAAAGACCTCCATACTGCACGAATGTGTATCATTAACTGCCTCACAGTCTATAATTTTTCCACGAAGCTTATGCTGTACATATACCCAAATATTTTCGCTGAGGTTGTCATTGGGAGACTCACGGCCAGTCAAAAATATTTGATGTCTTTGTCTTGTTTCCACTATGTGCACGTCATTCCAATGTTTTGGATCATTGTCCCCTTGCAAAATTTATCCATTATTTATATTATATACTGTTTATTAAAATTGTGACTATCCTGTCGGTATTCAGATTGCTTATAAACAAGTAGAAAATGCCACATCCACGTCTAGAGAAGCAAATCTAAACATGCACCTTTATCGCATGTTTTACTGTCAGAGCAAAAGCTTATTACTCAAGAGCGACCAGGCATTAGTGATATAACTAATTTTGTCCAAAGACAGGCTTCATAAGAGAAAATGAAGTTCCCCCAATCGTGATCGACATCTTTCAGCCAACAATGGTTTCATGGTTCTATTCCATTAAACATTATGAAGATGTAATGACGTGGTATACTTTCATAGGACATAATATATCTATACCCTTTTTCTTAAATATTTTTTCGTCCCTCACACAAGAATAGTTGAGGATTCCAAAAAATCATTGCCACAATCAGTTTATCCTTTCTATTTGTTTTTCATTCCACACCATGTTCTGGTAAATCATCGACGATTTCTGTTTCCTGAAATCACTTCACCCACTTATTTACAAATATCTTTGAATTTTTAGTATATTTTGCAACGGCTGCTGTTGATATTTCTGGCCCTTTAGTACCCAGTACTCATATTATAAAATGTTCTCTTACAAAATTTTTATAAGAACCTATTTTGTACAAAATTATTAAAATATTACAAAATTATTCTACAATGTGTCATAGTGGACAAACGAATCTACCTGCTCTTTCAAGGATTTTCTGGAAATACTTATGCCTGTATGCTCTTATATGACAAGACTGTATATTTAAGATTACTTGCGTTGATTACAGGAAAATCAGTTTTCTAAGGATCTACCTACCGAAGAAATAATATACAAACATACATATGTGCTAAATAAATTATCATACATTAAAAAACATTTAATACTTACGCTTTTTTTATTTCAGTAGTTGTAGCAGTTTTTGACACCTCGAGGACTTTGTAGTAGTCCACCATTTTGGTGCCACTTGAGTCTTTATGCCCCAGTTTTAAAAAATGTTACTGAAACAAAAATAAAAAAAGGTTATAGTAAAATGTATCAAGTATTTAGTATTATGCACCACTGCACATAAAGTGTGTCTAAAATAAAGGTATGTAAATACAGTTGTGAATATAGATAACATTTATTTTCATCATATAATCATGGTTTTAACCATAAAATTATATGATAAAAAAAAGATTATTGAAAAAACATTACAACTTTGCTTACTCCAGAATATTGAAAATAGGAAGTTACATTGTCATTAAAAGCTAAGAAAAATAACACTGAATAATAAGCATGTTATATGTACATGTAAGTACAATGAAACAAATACAAGTTACTATAAAATTTATAAACATTATAGGTATTGCTCCTAAACCAATGTTTCTTGATTTTTGATTATTACAAATCGACATAAACTTCACATGTAGTCCGCACATCTCTTTCTTTAGTCAAATATGTTATAATAAATATATATATATATATATATATATATATATATATATATATATATATATATATATATATATATATATATCGCTTGTCCGGAAAAATAGTGACACATCTCGAAAATTAGAATTTGTCAAGAAATGCAATTAAAAGTCATTATAATCTTTTCACTGAGCAATAGAGTGTTTTTTTTTTTAATTATATTATATTATTATTTACTAAGTTCTCTTCAAATAACTCGCTTTCTTTTAATTCCAGACACGTTTATTAAAACTCTACAACTCTACGATCTTAACTGTGTAACATTCAGATCACAACTAACTCTATCCTAGCAACAACACCATATTTATATATGTAGAGACATCCAAAAAAAACGTCATCAAAGTTGGCCGAGAAAAAAAAGACGTATTTCTATTCTTAATCGAATTTATAACCTTATTTACTTGTCAAGACTGTCACATTATATGACAGCCATTGTTTATTTTACAAATTGTGAAAGTCACTTGTCAAAAGTTTGACATAACCGAAAAGCTTAGACATGACCGCTATTTCCATCTCTCTCGTTCATAGCCAGAGTTGATGACGTTTTTTTTTGGATGTCTCTATAGTTTTTACATTTATAGAAAATTCTTTTGATATCCAGAATATTCAATATGTCATTCCATACAATTCTTTACTAATAGCTAGTGTATAAACTAAATACTCTAAGTATGTAAACTATAAAACTTAATAACTGTCAGCTGTCACTAATGACACTTGACAAATGTCACATTATATTATATTATATTATATTATGTTTAATATAATTTTAAAAAAAACTTCATTCTATTGCTCAGTGAAAGATTATACTTTCAATTGCGTTTCTTGACAAGTTCTAATTTTCGAGATGCGTCAATATTCTTCCAGACAAGTGATATGTAACAATATATGTCAAAGGTACTGATGAGATTCACAACCTATATAGTTTTGTTTTATCAAATAGTCAATACTAAAAAGTCAATTGGAATCAAGATTTGACTCCATATAATTTTTTATGTACCTTACAATAACCAAATTATTAGATTAAAATGACCCAGCCAACAATATCTGTAACAATGTAAACTATCTATGATAACAAAAATCAGACCTTTATCCTTATCTTTAGATGTGTTATGCACTCGTTTATATTTTTGGTAATACTTTTATGATATGCTTAATGAGTAGAGTAAACACATGACAACTCGCGTAGCATGTGGGGTCGCCTTAATTCAACACTTATGACAAAGAGTAATGGTGGGTTCATGCAGAAATTTTTAGTAATAAGAATAAGAATAGTAATAAGCATAAAAGTTAAACCTTCGTTTTATAATGACCCAGTTCATGCAGTAAACATAATTTTTAGTAATAATTTTAAAAATAAGGATTTGCTGCATGAACTGGGTCATTATAAAACGAAGGTTTAACTTTATGCTTATTACTATTCTTATTCTTATTACTAAAAATTTCTGCATGAACCCACCATAACTATTTGCTTATGATGCGTACGCCTCTGTAGCGAGACTCGTTTCTGCAAAGTTTATTAATGAGGCTATTACCTACTGGGGTATCCAAAATTAACAGCAAGTATAGCAGTTTATTTAATTACTTTTTCTTGAACTAATCTTATAAAATCACTTGTATATCAGACATTCTTCCATATCTAATCATATCATTTTAATCAACTTCAACTGATGATAATTTGGTTGACACATAAAATATTAATGAGTGTTATTAAAAATACTCTTATTTTTTTGTGTAAAAAATGCAAGTAAAAAGAAACACTAAGTAAAACAAACATGTATGATCATGGTTAAAAATATGGCGTGGAAATTCAAATTCCCAAATCTTTGGAGAAATCATCTTAGCCATTTTCAAATGCTAACTTGTCAACAAATGCTTTGAAAAATCAGTAGGCAGAGATTAATTCTGATCCAATAACGCTGATATTTTTTATAAAGATTAACTTTAACTAAGCCTTCAGCCAATTGTATCTTTGTATTTTGCAGTTTAATCCAAGAATACCCACAAATCTAAAGTACACTAATTTCGACATGTCTATTAATTCAATATTTACTTAGTTTACAAAAGTTTACATTAATCTTATGTTCTAGTAACCCTGCTCTAAGAACGTTGATCAAAACTTATTAACATCCATTTTATACTGTATATGTTGAACCTACAATATTTCTCAAATATGTTAGATTATTTTCACAAATTGTTCTTTAAAAGTTTCTGCAGCAAACAAAACAAATATGGGTCAGATATATAGCCATACTCTATATGGCGAAGGTTTAAACATAGTTGTTTAAGGCCAAATAATAGACAACATAATTGTACAGAGTGCTTCACGATTAGTGACGAATTAAACATTTTGAAAGAACTTGGAAAAATATGGAGCTCAAAAATTGTATCTGAGGTTCTTCAAGGATTCTCTACTTTCGTCATCTACAATAATGACTTTCTGTCACTTCCGGGCATACTGGAAGTAATCACTCATGTCATTTAAAATGGCATGCTATATTTTTCTAGCTATTCTAATTCTACTCATTAGGGTTCGGAAATGTGTGCTACAACGCAGGGCTCGACACTATAAAACTCTATGATAATGAAAGTATAAACCGAGTTTTTTAAGCGCCTTGTAAATTATTTATATACGCGTGTACTTTTTGTCCGTGCATATGTACGCCACTGACCGATCCTGCGAAGGCGCCATTTGCCATGGCAATTCCTATATAAAAATTACATTATAATAACTATCACTGTGGTAAAATTCTATGGTCAATTTTTTTGCTATTATGAAAGGTTGAGGTAACTGTGAAGTATATTAAATACATAGCAAACTATACAGGATTCTCAAAACATAGCTAAAGTTTAAGGACTTATCTTAAGTCACTTAAGCAATGCTATGTCCCGCCTCTACATATTGTGCTGGAGGCAGAGGCTCTGATGGCAGCTTACAGGCTAGAAATTTCCGGATATGGAGTAACCACCACAAAATGGGGATTCCATACAGAGATATCCAAAGAATTAAAGCAAAACCGCATGTTAAACATGCGTTCGGACAGAATTGGCCGTGACATAGTTTTCCACAAACCTTATCTGGTGATCATACCGAATGAGGGAGAGGAAGACAGAAGTCACACGCCAGTCCAGCAGAATGGAACCATGTGGTACACAGATGGGCCCAAAACGGAACAAAGCACTGGAGCGGGTGCAACAAATAGAGACCCAGGGTTCGAAATCAGCATACACCTGGGGAACTTGGCAACCGTATTTCAGGCAGAAATAACTGCAATATCCGCTTGCGCGCAGGAGATGACCAGGTCTTACACAAATAAGAGGATCCAGATCATCTCTGACAGCCAAGCAGCATTCAAGTAGAAATACATTCCCAGGTAGTTAAAGACTGTATGGATTTGCTAACACAACTAGCGGAACACAACAGTATCACTCTCAAGTGGATGAGAGGGCACCAAGGCCATGAAGGGAACGAAAGAACGGACTTTCTTGCAAAGAAAGAGGCGGAGGTTCCACTGATAAGACCGGAACCCATCTGCGGTCTGGCTTACCGGACAGCCAGTAGGGTCATGAAGGACCTATTAAGAGAAAAAACATACGCCCTAGGAAATTGCACCTTTACATATTGGCGATACATGTGTAGAAGAGAATAAGTTAAATGATACCAGTAAGGCCAGACAAAGACAGTTAGATGCCATATTGTTTAACGCTTGTGCACGTATTAGAAACGTATGAGACCTAATAGAAAGTGGAGAGGGATATTGCTTACACGCCTATCGCCGTCGCCGAATTTGAGTGGGATTCAGTACTTTTTCGCAGCTATGGGGGTGTACATCGACTTAGCTGTATGAAACGAAATTCTTACGTAATTCCTGACTTTTACAATCCCATACACTTAAAAGAAGTGTACGAACAAAATTGTATTTATTTTCAAATATTTGTATTCCTTAACTAACCGGTCTGCAAGAAAATAAAATTGAAGTTCTATAAAAAATAAAACAATAAAAATATAAATCAACCCGGTTATAAGACGAAAAGAAAGAAAAAATACCTATTGAATAAGTGGTTCAAAAATGTCGCCCCTTTGTGCTTCGCAAAAACCTAGTCTATCGTAAAACGAGATTGACGCTCCAAAAAGGACGAAAAACTGTGTCCATTTGAGCGTTCATGGGTTAATACCTAATAGTTTGATATTCGGATTGAACGGAATTTTTAATACGTATTCTTACAACACTAGTTCTAACACTTCAGGGGAAATATTATTTAGGACTTGTACAATTCTGGCCCGTAAATCATTTAAATTTCGTGGTCTTTCGTGTGCATGTCCGTAAACAGTTTATTTTATTTGTTAAATTAAACATTTAACTTCTTGGGATACTGCGTAAGCACGCTTATTTTCCGTAGACCAATAACGATATAATAATTCAATTCACACGTGCGCACTATAATTTATGGGCGGGGCGTCCCGCCTACATATTTTATCACGAAAGAAGGAGAATAACGCTCATAAAAGTTTTAAAATGACATGTCAGTCTGGCAACTATGGATATAATATTTCTGTCAGTTCCTCTATCTGTCAGAGTTTATTCTTTTCTATCTTTTAATGCTTGGCTTTGAAATCTTGGACTTTCCAATCCTGTATATCGCACTGGGCGAAAGTCCCAGGGTCGAGACACTCGCGGACGTTCATTGGCAAACCATCCTGGGACAGGTCAAAAGACTTCATAAAACTGAGTAGAAGCCAACTGAGATGGACAGTAGGACTGTTTACGGGACACTGCCCACTCATGAGACATCTTACGGCAATCGGGGTGAAAAATGATCCCGATTGCAGAAGGTGCGGAGAGGAGAAAGAAACCTCCTTCCACATATTATGCGAATGCCCAGTGCTGGCAACTATCAGGTATTCGAACTTTGGGGCTATAACAATAGAACCAAAAGAAGTGACAGACGCTTCATTAGAAACTGTCCTTAAATTTCTTAAGGAATCAGAACTAATGGAATGACTAGACAATGGGGGCACAATAAGCATCGCTTAAGTGCACAGGGCATGTATGTACCTACCCCATACGTAATCGTAATCGTAAGTCACTTATTGCAAAGAGAATATCCTGTATTCTAATATTGTTCGGTTTCTTTCTTCATTCTCTTCCTATACATATCCCAGAGACACCTAAAATGTACGCAGAAATACATAGATAATATTCCCTATACCTCAAATGTGTAGGGATATCTAAGTTGGTACTAGAAGATACACAATCAAACGAGAATATTCCAAACAAATCCGCTTCTCCTTAACCCATACAAAAAATACCAAAACAAGAAAAGTTATATTTTCAAAACATGCCGTTTTGTATTATTTGAAATTTAGCTTGAAAAATACAATAATTCAAGTGCACGTTCCGCTAAATTATTTTCAATCAATTAATGCACACCGCGGTATCACCTAATCAATTACTATGCCCATGTTTTAATCCTCCTGTCTAGGCAAAAAAAAAAGATTTTATCCAGAACAAGAAGAAAGTACTGACCAAAATATTTGCTGTCAAAACGACCAACTTGGACTTTGGACAATATGTTGACTGAGAGTATAAAGAAAATGGAACTGAAAAAAAATACTTTCTACTGTGTTATGTTGCACTCTTTTGTGTTTAGTACAGGTTTGTTCTGTTTATTATAAATGTTTGCTCCATTAATACGGTACTAATTTTCCTTCAGGCTAGAATGTATTCTTCAGTTTTGCAATTCTATTCTTTTTTTTTATCTGAAAAATAAACTATCTGTAATGAAATAACATAACCATAAAAGTTTTTGAAGTTCAATTGCAAATCTTATCAACTAATTTTTAAATATTCCATTATTACTTTTGTGATTTTTTAAATATTTTTTTTATTAAAGTAAAAAAAAGTGTTTCCTTTAATAGAATCCCTTATTTCAGTCTTACAATATTATTTGTCAAATGCACCATACAATTTGTCTGCTGGGGTTTTTCTCAAAATCAACTAGAATTAATTTAGTAGATTTTGCAACTAGTGTCTGTGTAAAGCCGACATCATCCAGTTGTGAAAAAGGACAAATGCTACACTTTGTGTTCTAACAACAAGCACACCTGAGTGTGAAATTCCCTCACTACCTTGAAGCATGTGTGGTTGCTTCTTATCTGTCGTCTCACTTCTGTTTGTCCTTTTTCATAACTGGCCGATGTCGGCTTTACACACATGGTATATAGCTCATATATTATGAACAATATACAGTATCGTGAAAAAGGACAAATGCCACACTTCCCGTTCTAACGACTAACATAGAGTGGTGAGTGGGCTGGGTCTTATTCCCTCACTACTTTCGATGCGTATGCAGTTGCTTCTTATCTGTCATCTAACTTCTATTTGTCATTTTTCAGAACTGGCCAGTTTTACACACACGGTATTATGAAGAATATATATATATAAGTATTAGTATAATTATAAGAATATAACAATATATTATGAAGAAGAAAACACCATTCTTCTTCATAATATATTGTTTCAAATGACTAGTTAAGTAAACACTCTTTAGATAATGAATACATAATTTTCTTAAACTTCCTGAGTAAAAAGTCCAATGGGTCATAGGCTAGTCATACCCTAGCGTATACCTACAATACTTACTATCACTGTTCTATGTTTTTGTTTTTCTTCTTGTCATCACTGAAATAGCTGTTGTTATATGTAATATTAGACAGTACATACAAATATTTAGAGTACCTAACAATATATACTAGGTGTGTATGTTGCTGGAAAAATGCCACCCACATAGTATATAATCAATAAAATACTCAATTTTTCAACATCTCAAATCTATAAATAAGGAAGGTCATTTTCGTCCATAACATTTTTTTTGAACTACATAGGTAGGTAGGCATGTAACTGAATAATATAGGAAATCCTATGAACCAAATAATGAGTCGAGTAATGAGCATACCTTAAAAATAAAGTTTATTGAATTTTCTATACCATTAAAAATAAAAAAACACATCTAACTGTTTTCAGGTTAATGTTTGTTTTGTTTTGATAAATTCTGAATGGTAATTTCATGTTAATAACATATGTATAATAAAATAAGAAAAATCCTCAACATATACCATGGAATCAATCCCGCATGTCTAATTATTACTCTTAAAACTGTCAAGTTCGGAAGTTTTTATTATCAAGTAAATTAAATATTACAATGAGCAGCAAAAAAAAGCTTTTATGATAAAGTCATTTATAAAGTTACTTTAGAAATGGTGGAAGGGTTGATGACCAGTGGGTCTATTCATGTGACGTCTTCCAACATCATGCAATGGCAATGACAGTAATTTACTTAATAAATCAAACTTAACAAAATAAGAATTTGATAATGCTAAGAGTAATAATTCAAGATATTGAGATCAATTCCATGCCATACCTTTTATCTGACGATACCTAAAAATACTTGTTTACCTATGGTAGCAAGTGGCAATCTGTGGTTACAAGGTTACAACCCTTTAAGTATAAATAAAGATAATCAAGTTGTTGGGTATTGGGACTACTTACATTATTGTTTATCTTTCCACAATTGTTTTCTTCAGCTAATGGAGAAATTTTTAATAAATACATCAAATCAACATACACCCACATTTTCACAAATATACCCACATTTCATTTTAATGTCAAATGTAGGCAGACAATTCTGTATACCCAGTTAATGTATTTTTTTAGGATTTTCTGTATTCTAGAATTTCAAGGTCGCTTCATTGATTTCTCTGATTCCCATTTTCTAGAATCTTGCCAAAATAAAACTTGTATTTAAATATAAACGTGTGAAAATTATTTGCAGGCTCAAAAATAGATCTTTCGCTACTAATAATAGGTTACGCGCGTAGGTTCAACATATTCTGGTTAATGAATTAGCATCAGTGCTTTTCTATTATGTTGTAATACCTAGGTACCTACATAACAATGCAGTTACTTAAAATAATATTACCTACATATATTCAGTATAACTAATGTACCAAAACATTCGAAATTTAATCCAAGTGAAACCTACTGTAATTAAATTACGTACCTGAGAGGTGGGAGAACGTGGTAAAAATTTGTTGTTTTTTCAGTACACTGTGCCACCATTACATCCATTTAAAACACTAGTAAGTTTAACTAAGACACCGATGTTAATAAATTTATATATGCATATGTCACCTTAATTTAAAGACTCAAGACCCGCTTGTATCATTAAGAGTTATTAAATTATTTCATTTCAGCTTCAAACAACTTATTTTTTGTTCAGACTATTTACAGAACTTACCCAGGTAGGTATCAGACAAAAGTCACTATCTGCGATGACGCACTCTAACGTAAATGAGTGGGAATTATTACCAGGGACGGATTTAGTTTAAAAGTATATGAACAATTTCAAACAACCTTCGAATCAAAAGTTTAATTGTACCTAGATTTGATTACTGTAGATTTGTTTACAGACTGTTAGCAAAAATATTGTTTAAAAAATATGGAAAAACATTTGCAAAAAGTATTAAAACGATATGTGTCGTAATATATAATTGTTTTTATATATTTTGTCTAAACTCAAGCTCATTGTAGCAACAATGCAGCAACAATGTCGCAAATAATATCATGAGGCCAAAACTTAATTATCCCATAGATATCACTAATGACAAACATGTCATGTTACTTTTTCATCGTTATTATTATTTTTTTTTTTGAGGAATTTCAGTCCAGATTATTTAATGTGATGGGTAATTTAATTCTCGACAGGAAAGGTATATTTATAGCCCTGATATGTTCGTATATGGATCAGATCAGTGACTTGGACACAATGTGAATAAAGGCGGGAACGCATTTCTCTTATGCAATGTAATGTGTTGTGATGTGCCGTGTTATGTTGTGACGATGCCGTTAACACATTTTTATGATGTGTTGAACCGTTGCGATGCATCGTCATTAGGTGTCACAAACTGTTTGCTGTAGGTGCTAACCGTGCCTGAAATTTTGTGTTTATAATTTTGATTTGATGGATTCAAGCTCGTCAGAAGAATTTGAAGAGGAAATGGAAGAATATACGGCAACAGTTGTTCAGCTTATATCTAACATTTCTGACTCTTTCAATTAAAATAATTTCATCCATTTTAATAGAAATTCACAAGCTGTGCGTGATGCGTGCACACTTGTCTAACGTCGACTATGTTATATGATTCCATGCCTTGCTATACGACGAAAATCTGGTCGGAGGAGGTTTGCATAACGTAACATCACATCATATTGCGCCACATCACATAGCATCGGACTATTGTGCACGTAGTACATTTGCGTACATGTAAAATATACCATCTGATCCATGCAACGTTGCATGACAACACAAAACATTGCGTCGCATCAGAGAAATGTGTTCCCCCTTAATGCATTGTTTTCGACAGAAACGTGAAAGACTGAATGATTTTCGCATATTCATACTGAATTTAAAAAAAATATAATTAGCCGGGAAAACAATACAAAGATGACATTTCCCTTATATTTGATTCAGAGAATGTTAGTGAGTTATTATTATAGCCTACGAGACGCTATGAGTTTAGTTGTATGTCAAGGACTGCAGGTATTGTTAAAAACGACTCTAGAGTCAAATAAAAAAAAAGGGGTCGATTTATTTTGATGTAGTATCTTGATGTAGTATATTCCATACTCTTTCCAGAATTCAAGAAAATAAATTGTAAGTTTTTAAATGACAGCTGTATTCGTATTATAGAACAAAAGCAAAGCCTCTTACTATTTTTGGTTACTATGTTTACTAGCTCTCGGAACTCTCTTTCACTCATCTGAAAATTATTTTTTAGTGGTTAAACCTTAAACCGCTCATCTAATCAACATTTTGCAAGAGGTGAAAAAGCTTCTGAATCAAGAATAAAATAAAACTCGGTAGTCATATTCATGCAATAACAAGATATGAGTAGAAAAGTACACTTCATATTAATTATCAGATGTTTCTACAGTTTAGACGCGCCCCTAATATCCTTAATAAAATGATATAACTTGATCTGCGCGTTTTACAATTAGAAAAAAAACTCTGAATTTTGACGCAGTCTAGCGGCTAAACGAAGAAATTTAACTGCATGCAAGTTGGCTTAAATTGTTTTCTTTTTGGGTCGAGGAATCTCTGCTATCACGTTATACACTCAATTCCAGGTCACCCTATTCATTGTTTTTTATATGCTTTACACATTGGGATTTATGCTGCCCACGCAAATATTTTTCTCAGGCCGTAAATTACTCGTATACCACACCTCATATCATTATCTTACATAATTTTAAATTTGGGATACCACGGACAATTGTATATAATTTATCAGCAAAGGATATTATGCCCTACAATTTACTCTAGTGAAAATATTAGTTACTCACACAAAAAAGTCAATAAACGTCAATATAAAAAAGTGTACATGCAATTGGGTAGTTACACGATCTATTATACCCGAACAATGGTGCGTGGCTCATCGTAACCGCTACTATAATAATAATAATAATAATAATAATAATAATAAACCACACACACAGAAATTGACATTCTCCCTCTAAGTCCTGTTGCACAATTGAGCTAACCATAACCATGCATAACTGTAATTTTTATGTTTTGTCCACAACAAATCTGCGTAAAATCGTGTGTATTTTAAAACTCCCGCATAAGGGATTCAGTTTAGCCAATTTCACTAAATTAAACATTTTGTGTGAAAAATCAGAAACAATACTGGAATTAGAAGAAATGATGGATATCGAATTGTTAACTAATATTGTAGTAATTTAGTATTAATTAGTGTTAGGTACTACTATATTTAGGGTAACCCTCAACCCATATTTCACGAGAGTATAGACACAAGGTTGGTATAACTGGCAAAACGTAATTTTAAGCGTAAAGATAAAATAATTTCATCTTTATGTTTACGGTTATTGACGATCGATGGTCATTCTTAATGCTAATGTTAACTGAATTAGTTGTAGACAAGAACATTATTTTCATATACTCCATCTTTGTGGTTGTGGTTAATTTTACGTTTATGTTAATTGTGCAGGGGGCCTAAGAGTCATTACGACTGTGCAGAAGGAGAATACACACGTAGGACACACAACCAAACCCTGTGACAGTTGCCAATTGCCACAGGCGGGATTCGAACCCGCGCAGATAATAGCTCTCGGAGTAATCGCCATCTTCTCACCTGGCGCTTTACTCACTGAGCTATCGCCGTTTACTGATACTAAACTATAGACATAGCAAACGAGTTAGACTAAAAGTACAGGCTGCATTCACAATGACCTTAATTTTATATTTAATTTTATCATTTTTGTACGAGTATAAGTAATTTTAATGTAATTTGTATTGTAATTTTCGAATAAGACGATCTCCGATACATGCAGGTGTATAATACTCTTCACCACAGCGCCGGCTAGAAACTTAGTGGTTTTTACTCAACGTTTATTTAGCATTGTAGATACGGTCCTGTATTGCAACAAAAAGTTAAAAGCGTACTGCAAATGTACATACCATAAAGAAACCAAATAGGTTTCTTTATGGTACATACAGTACTGTGATCCAGTAATACCACAGCATGACAGTGCTGTGGTAATACCATGCGCAAGATTAATTTGTCAACTCAACTTGTGGGAAGATCAACTTGTGGAAAGTGTACTGTTCCCTGTTCTTCTATTCATAGTATTTATAATATGCCTATATACAGGTACCTATAGTAGGTACCTATTTATCTCGATGGTAAAATGAGTTCCCTGTTTCCTTCTTCCCTCGTACCTACTTATGATTGGTTAGAATTTTTGGTTTGATTAAGTGCTTTTACATAAATTATTTCAATTTTTAATGCTTGCAATTTTTATTGCTGAAATATTTATTTCATTCCGGGTTTTAATTCGTACACGACTTCAATATCAGGGGAGGATTAAAGTTGGATTTATAAACTCTGCGTTCGCGTTGGCGTTGGCGTTCGCGTCGGCGTTACCGTTGGCATTCGTAGTAAGAAATATCTTCAATTTATAAACTTACGTTGGCGTTCGCGTTCCGTTGTGATTTGACACTTTTATAACCTAAAAATCAAAATAAAAATATTGCGAATGGGTAAACACAACACAACACTATACAACAATTAAAACAAACTCGCAAAATAACTCAAAAATCAAAGTAGAAACATTGAACATAACGTCGAATCGTCCTTACCACCAATATTTCACGCTGTAAACAAACCACACGTGATTATTTTACTGCAATGCTATTCGTTGTGACGTCAGTGCTATGAATTTGCTACGAACGGCGAACGGCAAAAGTTCGACTTGAATCAAGTTGAACGTCAACGCCAACGGCAGCGCCGACGATGTTTATAAATCACATCATTGTAACTATGGTTTTTAACTTTCGACGCGAACGCCAACGCCAACGCGAACGCAGAGTTTATAAATCCAACTTAAAGCTCTCGTATCAAATAGCTTAGAAATAATTAGCAATATTTTACATCAAACATCTAAATATACTTATTTTAATATATATTATTTATAACGTCGTATATACACTGTAACGAACATAACTATCAGGTTATTTAAAAAATAACATATAATAAATTTTTTTAAAATATAATTTTTGTTCGCTTCACAGAAATTAGGGGTTTGTTTTTCCGAATGTGCGGTGGAGAGCCGGATTCTAGTTATAACCCATGCCAACCTAAATATTTTGTTGGTATCTACTTTGAACTTGAATATTACATATAAAAATGCATGTGTAAATTGATATAAATTACACATTCGTGCAATAAAAATTGTTAGAATTTCTGTTGTCAACAGTGAACATTGTCAGCCACAAAACATCTAAATAGATTGTCAGCTGTAAAGTGAATGTTCCGTGGATGATATTTTACCAACGATTTTAAAATGTAATTGTCAAATATAATATTCAAATCTCAAACAAAACATCTAAGTATTTTGACGTTTTGTGATTTGCAGCTAAACGTTGTAGTTGTATAGAAACTTTCAAAATTTCGTAGATGAAAGATGTAGATCGAAATTGCCCAGTTTTAATAATGTCAACTTGAGTATTATTGCTATCTAATTTTTCATTCATTTCCAAACTGTAACGAATTTATATTTATAGATAACGAAAAAAAAATCACATTCATAAACTCACATTTATCACATTTATAAAATAACCACAATATTTTTCAACTGGTAAAAAACTAAATCGTGGCGTCATATCATATCATATTTCAACGATGGTACCATCTGTTGCTGTTGAATTGAAGAATACCGCCAAAATAAAATAATTATTTGTTTATGCTACAGAATAATAATTTCTTCTCTTGTTCTGTTTTTATTCTATGCTGGGCTGTGTTTACAATTCATGACGCTGAGTAAAACGGTAAAACCAGTAAAACCGCCGCCGGGTTGTTGTCCGGTAGGTCCGGTAAACGTACTTTCGAGTTATGCCGAATTCAGATTCACGCGTATCGCGTACGCGGAAGCCGCGCTTTGAGTTATGATTGGTTAAAATCAGATATTTGAATTTTATGGTTATGATTTTAACCAATCATAACTCAAAGCGCTGCTTCCGCGTACGTGATACGCGTAAATCTGAATTCGGCTTTATTAACCGGTAGAACGCATGGAGAACGTCATGAGAACAACTGGTTGAAAACGAAATTGTTGCGTCCAAGAAGACTAGAATATAAGGAGACCGAATTCCGTTGTTGGTGACGGGTCGAAATCTGAAAGCCGCCAGTTAGCGCTTCGAACGTGCCTAGGCTCGGCGCGGTAGGCTACTACGCCGCTAAAGTATGTGTATGTGACAAAGAAGACTAGATATATATTCTAGTCTTCTTGGATATAATTACACTCAACATCCACATTTCCGAACTTTTACGTTCCGCAGACTTCCACATTTCCGAACTCTCGTCACCTCGGGATTACCGAACTGCTGGCGCATGCGCAAAGGGTTTTTCTGGCTCATTCTAGTACTTTTCTTTGTTTTTCTAGGTTTTTATGCAAATGTAATACATACATACATACATGTGTACATGTTAATAAAAGAACGTTTTTTCTAAACAAAAAAATGTCAGGTGCAAAGGAGAGAGCGATGCAGGTAATTATTTTGTAATTCATAGTAAAGATTTGTTTTATTGAACATTTTGTTGACGTAACCTATGATAATTTCAAACTGAAATGAAAAATTATGAGAAAATATGTATTTTTAAGAAAACCAAATACAAAACAAACATTATTGTACTGTTTATTTGCAGAGAAAAAGAGCCTGCTAAGAGGCTAACCTTGGAGCAAAAGCTGGATTTGATAAATCACGCAAAAAATGGTGTTAAAAATGTTGATCTATGTAAGATGTACAACATTTATAAATCGTCAGTGGCAGAAATTCTTGGAAAAAAAGAAATTTACTTTGAAAAACTGAAAAAAAATACGAAAATTGAGTGGACGGATTGACGTATCATAAGTGCACCGGTACTTATGATACGCCATTTGAAATAAGTGTTTTTCACTGGTTTGTACAAAGAAGAACTCTTGTAGAACCTGTCTCACGTGTGCTGCTGAGGGAGGGCGATTTACTCTTTGCTGAATTCTGTGACAATCGAAATGTTTGAATACAATCGCATTATTGTGTTTACATTTTTGTTTTTATTTCAAATTTCGCGGTTTTTTGTCGTCAACCAATCAGCGACAAGTTTGGTTATGTGAAAGTACAAGTTCGGAAATATCGTGAGAAAAAGTTGGGAAATATCGTGAGTTTGGAAATTTGGAGTTCGGATATGTGGATGTTGAGTGTAATACACGCCATAGACAAAATATAATATATATAATATATAGTATATATACTTTTTGTACACGCAAACCGGCGCAGTAACCTACTACATAGACACGCTAGCAGCGCTAACTGGCAGTTTTCAAAGTTCGACCTGCTGCTGTTCATGTGAAACCTCGAAGGTTCGGTCTCATTATATTCTAGTCTTCTTGGTTGCGTCATGTCCATTGTATTCCATCAGTGATTAAAGAACATGCCCCATTTGGCGTTATTTATAACTAGGGTCCGGCAATGTGTGCTGCAACGCAGAGCTCTGCACTATAAAACTCTATGATAATGAAAATGTAAACTGTATTTTTAAGCGCCTTTTAAATTATACATGCGTGTATTTCTTGCTCCTGCTAGGTACGGCATTAACCCTTCGCGATAACGCTCCAGTCCGCCATCCAGGCGCGGGGGAACAGGATAGTCTAACCCAGTTTAACACGCGTGACAGCCAACTTTCCGAACCCTATTTATAACATAACTCATCTGTTAATAGCTTCAGCCAATCGAAAAAAACGTGATTGTTTAAAAAGGCAATTCCTGATTGGATTGGACAAGAATTTTAACAAGAATACGCCCGACACACGACCGACATCCAATATGAACGCAAGCTTGAATTCAAAATTACTGGCAACTGTCACGTTCATTATGAAAAGTGGAAGGAATTTTGACGTCACAAAGATACCCTACCCTTTGCTGACGTTATAAAAATAGTCAAATTTCTGACAATTTTGACGTATCCTTTTCACAGGAGTTTGTTATACCGTCTCTATTTGATATAACTTTAAACTGTCCATAGAAAACATATCATAGGTTTTCTATAAAATTGTCTAAAAAATGTGGCAACTGACATGCGAAATAGAGAGGGTAACTTTTACGTCATAGCCCCGACCATAAACCGACAATCAGACTGTGGGCAACTGTCACCTATAAACCTCATATGGCTGTGTTCAGCGAATTGTCGGACTCGTCGAATTCGTTCAGCGAGAAAGATACTTCAGTGGTCCGCCCACTGATTGGGAAAGTTGGTCGGAATTTGAAATGTAACGTCGGTGGTCGGGATCGTTCAGCGAAGGAACTCTGTTCCTACTACTCTGTACCTACTCTAACTACACTCAACATCCACATATCCGAACTTTACCGTTCCGCAAAATTCCACTATTCCAAACTCGTCACCTTGGGATAACCGAACTGCTGGCGCATGCGCAAAAGGTTTCTCTGGGTCATTGGTCATTCGACAGCGACATTTGACATTCGACAGCGACAAGTTCGGTTGTGTGGAAGTACAAGTTCGGAAATATGTGGAGTTCGGATATGCGGATGTCGAGTGTACATTTATTTATAAGCAATTTTAAATTTTTCATGAACAATATTCTAGTTCATATATGAGGGCAGCTATCGAATTTCTTTTTTGTGCAGCCTCCCCTTCACGGTCCATATTTAGTTATTTTACGTTAAAGTTTGCGGAACGGAAAAGTTCGGATATGTAGATGTTGA
Organism: Aromia moschata; assembly: GCA_029963805.1. Taxonomy (NCBI): domain Eukaryota; kingdom Metazoa; phylum Arthropoda; class Insecta; order Coleoptera; family Cerambycidae; genus Aromia; species Aromia moschata. The sequence continues at coordinate 387,712 of JAPWTK010000188.1, forward strand.
GTGTAAGTAAATACACTCAACATCCACATATCCGAACTCCAAATTTCCGAACTCACGATATTTCCGAACTTTTTCTCACGATATTTCCGAACTTGTACTTCCACATAACCGAACTTGTCGCTGATTGGTTGACGACAAAAAACCGCGAAATTTGAAATGAGAAAAAAAATGTAAACACAATAATGCGATTGTTATCAAACATTTCGATTGTCACAGAATTCAGCAAAGAGGAAATCGTCCTCCCTCAGCAGCACACCTGAGACAAGAGTTCTTCTTTGTACAAACCAGTGAAAAACACTTCTTTCAAATGGCGTATCATAAGTACCGGTGCACTTTATTGTGTCAATCCGTCCACTCAATTTTCGTCTTTTTTTTCAGTTTTTTCAAAGTAAATTTCTTTTTTTCCAAGAATTTCTGCCACTGACGATTTACAAATATTGTACATCTTACATAGATCAACATTTTTAACACCATTTTTTGCGTGATTTATCAAATCCAGCTTTTGCTCCAAGGTTAGCCTCATAGCAGGCTCTTTTTCTCTGCAAATAAACAGTACAATAATGTTTGTTTTGTATCACGGTTTTCTTAAAAATACATATTTTCTCATAATTTTTCATTTCAGTTATAAATTATTATAGGTTACGTCAACAAAATGTTCAATAAAACAAACCTTTACTTTGAATTACAAAATAATTACCTGCATCACTCTCTTCTTTGCACCTGACATTTTTTTTGTTTAGAAAAACGTTCTTTTATTTACATGTACACATGTATGTATGTATTACATTCGCATAAAAACCCTCGAAAAACAAAGAAAAGTACTAGAATGAGCCAGAAAAACCCTTTGCGCATGCGCCAGCAGTTCGGTAATCCCGAGGTGACAAGAGTTCGGAAATGTGGAAGTCTGCGGAACGTAAAAGTTCGGAAATGTGGATGTTGAGTGTATGTAGATGTGACGTCAGCGTTACCAGCTCTACCTACTTTTCGGTAGATCTACCAACTTTTAGTGTCTTGCTCAAATCTACTACCTTGCATAAAAAATCTACCTACTTTTTGAATTTTCCGAAAATTTAAATCATATCTCCATAAAAATGATAATAATGATTTATATTTTTTATTGTACCAACCTTTCTATTTATTTTTTATCCATTGATGTATTTAGTGAATGTAATGGACAATAGATGGCGTTCCAGGTTATTGTACAACTATCAAAATGTTGCGTTTGATGTTACCAATTGTCGATTCTAGTAAGCGATAAATTATAGGAATATTTAGCAACTTTTTACATTTATTTAATTGTACCAACCTAGTAATGAGTTAAACGGTTTCTCTTAGGGGCAAACCTATAATAACTCTTAGGTTTTAGTCATTGATAGTTGGCAGTGTTGAAATTGACCAATTATAGTTACAAATATTGCAAATTGTAAACAGTTAATAAAATTGGATCATTTATTTAAAAATAAATTCTACAATTTATTGTACAATAAATTGGTATGTGTAAAACAGTCTATAACATTATTAAAATGAGTGAAAATGAGAAAAATTCTCCACCTCAGAAATTAAAGAAGCGTTACGATCAAAAATATTCCGCGCTGTGGGAAAAGGATAAAAACTACGCAGGATGGATAACAGCAAGTCATAAAGGAAATACATATTTTCGCTGCAATGCATGCATTCTGAAAACATTTACGCCCGAAGTGTTTTAATTGCTTTTGTCTAATATATTCATCCTAATTCTTTTTTCTTATAATTACTAGTGATAGTAACACTTCTTTAAAATAAAAGTTAAACATCGAAAAATACGTCTTGATAGGTCATACCAAACCTTGAGTTAATATTAATATAAATATTTAAATTTAATGTACGAGCTCACTTAAATACAAGCTCAATTTGTATCATATCCACAATTCTTTATCAACTCTGGTCCGCTATAACGTTATAATGGTACAGTTCTTTTTTTTAAAGCTACGGTTCTGGGTTCGAACTTATTTAATAGGTACTTTTAAACATCTAATGAGTTCCAATCGTCTATTTTAAGATTGATTTTATTTAATTTTATCAGTTTAATTAAACCTATTTTTACTTTCAAAAAATTGAAAAAAATGTTGTTCTCAGAAGGTATCGAACCTAAGCTGCCGCATAAATTGAAACGAATAATGATAATACATACAGTATCCGACCAAGTAAATCAATTACCATAAATACTATACCTACATATAAACTGCACTGGAATTAAAGTATGCTTGTATACTTAAATTAACTAATTGCTTAAATATTTATAATCAGAAATTATTATATTATGATATGATGGACCTATGATTCGTCCTTCATTTTCTGACATTTTTAATCTTATTTTGAATATTGACGACGTGTAATTTTGCTTTATCATTAGTTCCTTTATGAAAATAGATTTACGAAAAATAAATTCGAATACCAGATTTTTACTCGAGGATCTCTAAAATACTTGCAAAATAATGGTAGTAGATCTACCAACTTTTCATGGTAGGATTTGGTGGAAACTACCAACTTTTAAAATCCAATCTCCTACCTTGACACATTTTGAGTTGGCAACGCTGTGTGACGTCGTCTGTCACTTTGACTTCACAGCCTGTCAGCCTAACCTATATTTATTCTCAGAAAAGTATGTAGTTTGTGTCGGTAAAATTTTAAAATTATTTGATTTACCACCAAAGGAACAATTCCATTCTTAAATTGTTATCATGCCAAGGGAAAACAGGTAGCCTATATTTTATTCATAATCTTTTAGGCAAATATGAGTAAATTTTTTTCGTTGTACATAAGTTTGTTGTATAAGTTGCTTACGATTTGACAGGAACTGAGGAAAAATTTAACTGAGATGAGTTATCTCACCTCATTTCAGTAGTTGACTCTTCAGGATGTTGTTCAATTAGAACGTACCACTAACTGAGAAAACGTTAAGTGAGGTGAGGAACTGAGGATTTTGAGCAAATCGTAAGCAGCCATATACATACATACATATATATATACAGTGGACGCCGCTTATAAGACTCACTTTGGGACCAACAAAAAAGTGAGTCTTATAAGCGGATGAACCTTATAAGCCAAGGGAGAAAAACGAGATTTTAGAATGTATGTAATACACAAACTAGAATTTACCTGTGAATAGACATAATACAACACAATAGCGTGTTATTTACTTATAAAAAAAGGTAACTCTTCAAATACATACTTACAAACATACATAATCAGTTCATAATTTAAGATGGTTTAAAGAAATTTTTTTATTTTTGTTTGTTTTTTGTTACTTTCCATCATTTTAGTTATGTATTTTTTTATAAACTGAGTCTTATATCCGAAGTGGTGAGTCTCATAACCGAGTTTTTTTCAATGTATTCGGATACGTCCGGACTGTTTCTGGCGATTTTGAGTCTTATAGACGACTGAACCTTATATCCGTGAGTCTTATAAGCGGCGTCCACTGTATATATATATATATATAATTTTTTAGTAAATGTCGCAAGTGGGAGAAAGAACGAAGAAATAGATTAAAGGAGGGTTTTAGTGGTTTAGCTAAATTACTGCCTTGCTATGACCCGTCATTAAATATTTCTAAAATAGATATTCTACAAAAAGCAGCATCCAGTCTTCAGGAATTACAAGATAAAATACAGAAACTGTTGGCATCAGATTCTGAAAAAAATAATGAATCAGGTAAAGAATGTTCTACCTGCACAATATCTAATATCGTTTAAACAATTTATATTTTAGCGGATACGATAAAGAAACTACATGCTAGGATTAAAAAGTTGCTCGTTAGAAATGAACAACTGAGTAATTTACTCAGAGATGCAGGCATTACTATTCCATCTGTATGCGGTACTATTAAAAAATTTAAATCAAAACATCCTTTATCTAAAAGAATTTCTCCAGAACAAGCAGAAATATTAGAGAAGAATGAAATGGAAAGTATGTATTACTTTTTACTTTTATTATTACCTATTTTGTGTAACTTATTTATTTTATTTCATTAAAAATGCCATAATTTTTTGCCTACATATGTGGTTTACAATAGGAGTAATAAAAAAAAATTTTTTTTGACCAAAAGACATTCTTCAGAAGCGTTTACCTGAAAAAAACTTCACAATGTAAGCGGAAGCCATTTTTGTCAGTAATCTCCCTAGTGCTTAAGTTATTACCGAACATTTTTTCGAGCTTTTGAATGTTGTGATAATTTTGCTACAAAATTCGAGACCTCGAAAACATTTATTGTCATTAATTCACTCATGTGGAAGATTCGGTAAGAAAATTTCACATCTAATATAATTTAAGAAATATTGACATCTTGAGCGAAAAAGACATATTTCTATTCCTTCTTAAATTTATAACCTTATTTAATTGTCTAGGCTGTCACATTATGTGCGAGCCATAGGGCGTGTTCAACCGTGCAGGTGCTGAGGTAAGAAGTAAATTTTTACATACTGCTAGACCACTTTAGCAGTCACCATTTTTTCTAACCAAATTTATTTACGCTAGATGCAGCAAAGGTATTTTTGACTGGTTTCAAAAATCAACTTTTGACAACACCTAATGCCGCCACAAGCTGTATCCTTTTTTGAACATTCTGAAATTGCGTTTAATCGGAAAGCATCTAATGTACCATCCGCGACACCTGTTTCTCCAGTTTCCTCTATCAATATACTAATAACAACATGATTCTCCTTTTTCTATCTGAAATAAAACACCAAACCACAGATGAAATATGAAACAAACTTAAGCAAGCAGGATTTGTTGTACAGTATTTACTTGAGTATACAAAGTAAATACTGTAGTACAGGTTTGTTTACCTACATGGTTATGACATATATACAAATTTTGACATTTGCTTATTGCTTTCGGCTATTCATTCAAAACAGAATGTATTAGCGCTTGAATAGCGATAATCTAGGCTAGGTTACCGCTTGCACTGTTGAACCATTATTTGATTTACAATTGTGACAGCCACTTGTCAAAAGTTTGACAACAACAAAGTTTCATTTTGCGCTTCGACTTAGCCGCTATTTCCATCTCTCTCTTTTTTTTTGTATGACTCTTTAGAATACAATATGAAACTAAATTACGAAGTATGTAGGTCAGACATGAGATGATGACAGAAAAGTTTTGTAATATGTGACTTTTTAACTGCTATCTTATTACATTTGTAATTTGGTGTAACACAAAAAAAAACATATTTTTTTTCTTTTTAGAATTTGATTATTTACGTAAGTAGTATATATAACATTTGCATATAATTTATGCTTATGTAGAAATAAAAAATAGTACGTCGATAATAATCAAAGGTCAATTTAATGTGGCATTAACATTTGACAGAACAATTTCCAGTGTAATTTTGCCTAGGATACCCAGCATCGGTAGAACAAAAATTTCTGTAATTTTCCTTCAGTGTAGGAAGGACTTTTCACTTCAGTTATTGGGGGAAGATTTACGGAAGAGACTTACTAATTTTTGGAAAACTATGGATTTGAAAGAATCAATTTATGCTATGTCGTGACTGGAATGGTGTAAGGGAACATTAAAAAAGGTCTTTTTAAAATAATGGGTAAGACTTCGGTTTAGAAAGATGAATAAATTTAAGGGTAATATATTTCGATAGAGGAGGATTCCCTGAGCATAGAGGCACAAAATTTTTTTTCAGGAAACGAATCCTAAAAAAGTTGTGATTTTTTTTTATATCCCATGTTGTCTATGAGAACTTTTACTTAGCAAGATATATCATAGATGGCGCCAAGAAACTACAATATTAACAACATAACAACCGACTATAACCTAACCTAACCTATCCTGTATAAACTTAATAACTGCGATACAACTGAAATATATCAAATATTATTCAAAATGTAAATCAGAATGCAATAAGAAAATTAGCCGGGGAAGTCACCATATTGACGGCGGATAGCGCACAGAAGAGCTTCGAAGGGATGGCGCTTGTTTGCGATTCCATCACCGCCAAAGGTACTCGCAAAGATGATCTGCGAAGGCATCTTCACGAACATGATGACCATGAAAATAGCCTTTTGCAGCCCTCCAAAGCGACTCGGCTCGCTGAGTGGTAGCACCAGTTAGACCTACATATATAAATAGAAAACAACGTTCTTGCTATGGTTTACAGTTTCATATTGGGAAATTCAACCATGGGAAGGCAGAGACAGATAAGCTGCCTTTCGTCCGTTCAGTTTATAGAACCAGGTGCCACATGTTGCTCGATTATAAGTATAAGCGAAGCAGCGCTACGGCAATTTTCAGGACATACTACCATACGAAAGTCCTCACTGTGTTCAACACCGATCCCTAGAACCCAATGCCCTTCAACTAAACGTCAACGATTTCAACTAAATGTCCTTCAACTAAACGTCCAAATTTCGATTTGGACATTAATTCCTGGGCCACTGATTTGTCCTCTAGCTTCTTGATCAGCATAGAAATCATCCACCACCATTTCACGAGCATATTGATAGCTAAACAATAGGGTTAATAATTTGCTTCTTCAATTCAAAACACTTTTATTAACAACTCTACAGTTCGTCGATCTTAACTCTGTAACATTCCTATCACAACTCACTCTATCCTAGCAATAACACCACTATTTATATTTTTTACATGTTCTAAAAAATTCATACGATATTTAGAATATTTAATATGTCATTCCATACAATTCTACAAACAGCTAGTATATAAACTAAATAGACTAAGTATGTAAACTATAAAACTTAATAATTGTCAGCTGTCACTAATGACACTTAAAAAATGTCACAATAGGGTTACAAAAAAGTTAATAACTTTTTTAGGAGTCTTTTCCTGAAATAAAAAATTGTCCTTCTATACTCAGGGGCCTTCCTCAATCGAAATACATATACTACCCCTAAATTTATTCATCTTTCTAAACCGAAGTTGAGCCAAATAATGACATGATAAACTAGAAGTTGAAGACGATTGATTATCACTTGAATGATGATGAATTTGATGAATAATTAATTGATAATGTAATACTTGTAGCCTGGGAATCATGAATGAAAAATGATGTGTTTGGATTATATGTGTTATTCCATTATCCGGTCAAGCTTCAGTTCCAGCAGGCTCGGTTAAACGAGGTTCTACTGTAGTTAACCTGTTAGCAAAATCTATTTTTTTTGGTCACCCTTTACAAATATTTCTTTAAAATGTTTTTTATCCACTGCATACCTAGAGTGCCACGATTTTGCAGTGTTAACGAATATTTCGTGTCTATCTGTGGGATCCCTTATGTTACTTTTCATTTGTGTGAATGTTTTATTGACACAGTAATCCATCAGTAAAATCAATGATAATTGCTAGGGGATACTTCATCAGTAGTAACACTTTATGTTAACTTATCAGAATACAGTAAAGATGAGAAGATATTTGTTTAGTTTCAGTAACAATGCATTTTTCAAAGAGGTCATTATATTTTATGGAGACATTCCGTTCTAAAAAATGTAAATGTGCTATATAAAATCGCACATATTAGCAGAAAAATTATATATGACGAAACTGTCCATTGCATCTACTATAACATCCAATTAAAATAATGAGGGTATTTTTTGGATGTATTTTTTAAACTGTTTGATAAAGTTTGTTACACAAAATAATTTTATGAAAAAAAGTGCACTAGATACAATTTTTATTATTATCGAATATAATCCATATTCAATGCCACCATCCTGCTAATGCCCTAACAAAATTTTAGGGAAAATGGTATTTTGAGAAGGCTTGGTAATCCCTTGCTGTTATTTAATAACCGCTTTAGTATTTCCGGAAAGTTTATTTTTTTATTTATATCCACTTGTTGAACTGGGTGGCGGACTGATTGTAGATTTCAGTTAACTTACATATTATGTGTGGTGTGTATATCCGAATTAAACGATCAATATTTTCTGTTCCATATGTTGTTTAATGCTTGAATTATTGTTGATGGAAATAATCATATTCTGTTTAATGTTCAGTCAATCGCGCGTAGTTTAATGTACTTGTATGTAGCGGGTTGTTTAATGCACTTTTGCAGATATGAGAGTTTCTCTGTAGTAAATAGATTTATATAGACTCCAAAATGGAGAGAAAGTCTGCAAAATTCTTAATTCCTATTCACGGATTCCCGAGGCTATATAGCAGTTGGAACAAGGTCAAATCAAGTTTTCCTATACAAAGCAAATGAATATCTTCTATGATTTTTGCCAACAGATGTCATTTTCAAGTGAAATCAGTTATAAATGTAAGGCAGTAGTAGAGACCATCCAGGATTTATAACTCATTCCTACATCCAAATACTTTCACTGAAACAGGAGGTACATTTTGCTTTTGCTTTTACAAGATTCTCTACATAAATATCTATTATTCTGCTGTGTCCCTGTTACTACTGTATACACGGAATGTTCATTTTCTCAAGTGGATATTCAACAGAAGACGTTGTTTAACTCTAGTTCATATGGCATACATTTGACTGATATGTTGGTATTACACCTCAGCACCAGTGTTCCTAAACGCCACGGAAGACTGAACTAAAGACTAAGAACACTGCTCAGCACTATCCACATAACGTATGAATGAAGTGAAAATTTACCGACCTGCGCTGGTTTTGAAAGGTTTTGTCAATGACAATCTAATATTAGTGATGAATGTATTATACATGCATAGGTAATTGTGTAGGTTAGTGCAACCCTGTGATGATTTTTTACTTTGGTTATGTCTTAAATGATACACAAAATGGTAAAATAAAAATATCTTCTAGCATTGACTTTGAATGTAGTACAGTGTAGCTTTGTTGATCCTTTAGCTGAGCTATATGGGTACTAGAATTATTGATCTCTTTAAATCGATTTAACACATTTTTTATAAAGGGTTCTTTTTTAAAACATATGTTATTATTTAGTCAAATAATGTTTTGATTTTATACTTATGGCATGTTATTTTCAGAGGAAAATATTTGTTCAAAAGTCAGGGCAAAGAAGAAAAAAACGAAATCTGCAAATATTGGCTTTTCGTCTAAAAGACGTACAGATAATATGAATGTTTCTAATCAGACAGGAAAACTCTCAAGAATAAAAAGAAACAGGAAAGCTCCAAATTCTACATGTTTTATTGTAGTGCCACAGCCTCCAACTGCCCAAAAATATGTAAATCAACACTGTTATTTAATATCAACTCAATCTCCCAATACGCCTAATGTAATTACAGGTAATTTTATCATATATACATATATGTACGTTAATTTACATCTAGACATCCAAAAAAGATAACTAATCATAATGTAATAATATGTAGATTAATTATATAGCAAAAGCTCACAGTGGTGAAGCTTATAAAGTTTTCAATTACTAATCAATAACCTAATTAGTAAAGTTGGTATATGGCAACGCAACATATATAATAGGTAACTCGTGTGATGTGAGGGTTGCCCTAATTTGATTTGACTGCAGGAGTCCTGTCACAGCTGGAGCTGTTGTACAACTTCCGCTATATACAATACATTGAGTAGTGTGATATAATTTCATTATAAAATAAGGCAAACTTGCGAAAGAATACTAGTTATTTTCGTGTATTATACTTATGATACATACGCCTCTGTTACGCGTTCTGTTTCTGCCTTTCTTTCTGTTTTACTAATAAGCATTTGTTTGGAGTGAACCAATTGTGCAATGTACAACACTGCACAATTATTATAAGCCACACATATAAACGATAAATCAAACATGCTGTATATTTATGCAGTGTGACCCATTTAAAGCCTGAACACATTCTAAAACATTTATTTATGCCCAATTTTAGCCGATTTTCTTTTTTATAAAAAGTACTTTAAATTTTACTTGCAAAAATCAAGGTCTACTGTGAGTTTTTGTATTGATTGATATTTATATCGGCGGTTTTTATACAAAAATTCTTATTGTCAAGAGTGTTACTATCATAATAGACTATCTCCAGAAAGGCGGAGCTTAGCGATTCGCGACAACAGCGCTCGCGGCGGCTTACTCTATAAGTTTCGTGCTGGCATATTACAAGAAGACAATACGCAAAATACGATTTATTGCTCATTATGTCATTGTAATCATTCGGAAGCCATCGAATTCATAAAAGTAAATAAACTATAACTTGAACACGAAGTACTGTGGACGTCACATCTTGAATTAGCATCGGGCATATTAGCAGTGCATTTGTTTTTGTCGCGCTACATAACCTAAAGTGACCAGACGTCCGTCATTATGATGGACAGTCCGTCATTCAGAAAGCTTATCCGTCTTCAAGAGCAGTCCGTCAAAGTGTCTGTCATTGAATTTTTTTTTATTAAAATGTCCGTAATTACGTCTTCTAGGTTAATCTGAAGACGTATCGTATCGATCGTGATTAAATATCAGTATTTCAAAAAGGCATCAAATTCCAAAAAGTAGGTATCCTTGTGAAAGTCTATATTTTTATGTAAATGTATTTTTTCATTGAAATTCTGAAGTGCCAGGAAAACGCGTGACATTGAAAGTTTTAAAAATTTTCTTTGGCAAAATCAAATTCTGGTCACTTTAACATTTTAGATGACATTGTTATTATGGCAGCTATTTTGGTTAATTTACAACCTCCAATTTTGAAAGTAAGCACTCATGAAGATTTTAGCGAATAAGGATTGGATATAAATAAGAAATGTTCAAATTTGAAGAATAAAATAATGCATACATGTGTATGTAACGAAATAAATATTATTTATTTTTTGACGCAACACCAAGAGAGAATGAATGTATGAATGAATGAATACGAAAAGTGGGCGGAAGACCCATGCACTTAGGCCGCCTGACGGGCCCATTGTGCACCCACATTCCATGAGTGTTCACCCAGGTATGCCGACCTCTCTAGCAAAGGCGCATATTTTCCTGATACACCAAGAGAGTTGTATAAAACATTTGTCAAAAATATATGATATAAATTGCGGTACATAGACTGTCATTTAATAAAATATAAATATAATTAAATCTGACTCTTTATTTAATTGCACTATTGTTGTACATACATACTATCCTAATTTTGCACGTTATTATTTTCTTTATCAGACATTTCACTCAATTCTTTACAATTACATTCATAACCTATAAATCAAATAGTTTAGACAGCTTCAACACAAAATATAAATATGATTCTCGTGAATATTATACTTACTTTATCAAGAAATTCTTCCCCGTGCAATTAATAACATTTGCAACACTGTGAATTCTTTCCCAAATTCAAAAATAGTACAAAAAACAATTCGACGCATATGACGCACAGCTTACTATAAATTACGGCATATTCCTCCTAACTGTGGTTAGTTACTCTACTCTGTGGCAGTAACTAACTGTGGTTAGTTACTCTAACCACAGTTAGTTACTCTTCGTTATCAAAAATGAACACAATAATTGTTGACTTGGTTTCTTTGTTGTTTATATCAGTTAAATATACATCTTAAGGGCTATTAATGTGTATAACATTTTGTCCTCGTATGTGTACATCAGACATCGACCGGTTGTAAACAAGGACAAATTGTACACTTCTCGTTCTAACGACTAGCATAGGTGGTGAGATGGTTGGTCTTATCCCTTCAGTACCTTCGATGCATATGCGGTTGCTTCTTATCTACCATATCTCAATTCTATTTGTCCTTTTTCATAACTGGCCGATGTCAGATATATACAATATAAGATCCTAGTAATATATGTATTGGACTAAGGAAATATGTGACCTAATATTACATTTCAATATTGTTCTTTAAACACTTCTTGTATCTTTTGTAAGCTATACAAAATCAACTAAGGTTATTTGATACTATGTGGTGTTTTCAATTAATCAATAATATTTGCTATCTATTGAGTTAATTAACAACAATCAAGAAATATAAAGTTGTGTTATTAATTTTGAGGTACATGGGTAGACAAACATTCCGAAGGGCTAGTTATGTATTTCACATAACATATACATATATTAGGAATTTTTTGAAAGCTCCACACAGGAACCTACCTATTGAACATTTTTATTTTTTGAAAATTTAAGAAAATTTACGAAAATTTTATCTATATTAATCTATACTAATTTCATTGGTTCAATTCCTATGGAACTGGGCTAGTAAGTATTATTTGATGTAAAATATCTCAAATGATTATTTAACCTGTTAAGCCCAAGAGAACGTAATTTTTAGCTCTTTTTCGAGCTCTGTTTTAAATAGTGAAAAGGAATTTCCACCAAACATATGAACCTCAGTATATTTACGTGTGCTCTTTCGATTTCCGGGGTCAAATTTTGGTTTCTGGTTCTCAGAAAAAAAATATGGCTGCTTAAAAAAATAAAAAGCACCGAAATTTCGAGGACATTTTTTTTATCATTTTTTTTTTCGAGCCAATAGAGCTGTATAATTAGATTCCCATTGTGATCAGTGGTGATCTGGATAGTTGATATAAGATAAGAATTTTTTTTTCCGTACCTCGAGTCAACCTAACCTCTCCAAAATGACGAAATAACGTGAAATTTTGAGAAATACGGATTTTTCTTGGATTTCTTCGGGCGGATCAAATAATATCGAACTATATTCCATTCGATACGGAATTTTATGTTGAAATGAATATACCTGAATGTGTTTTATCAATATCAATATTCACAATAACGATGAATCCAATATGGCGGTCAGGTAAATGAAAAAATGATGATTTTTTGATTTGGTATGAAATTCTTGAGTCCTGATGTTTTTTCATGTCTCGATCATACATGGATTAAAAAGCCGGTAACAAGTGATTGAAATTCAAGATTGCGAATTCAATATGGCGGGTACGATATCAAAAATATCAAAATTGGTTGATGCAAAAAATACCATGGTATTCTGCCTAAATTTGTGAATGAAGTATGCTCAGCAATTTTTATGCTGAATAAATTGTTTTTGAGGAAAAAAGTTCAGAAAAGCTAAGAGTAGAGATTTCTACAGAAACGTTGATAAAAGATGCGTGTTTCTACAGCTGATGTTCAGTAGTTGCGATAAGGGATCGTTGAATGTATAGAAAGATACTCTCAAGTCCAAGATTTCATGAATTTTCCTCAAAAACAACTCACTCGGCATAAAAATTGCCGAGAATATTTTCATTCACAAATTTATGCAGAATACGATAGTATTTTTTGCATCAACTAATTTTGATATATTCGATATCGGACCCACCATATTGAATCAACCATCTTGAATTTCACTCGTTACCGGGTTTGAATGCACAGTGACATCGACACATGGAAAAACATCAGGAATCGTGAATTTCAGAGATGCTCATGCTTATTTTTACGAAAAAAAGTCAATTACTTGAATAAAGACCATTTTTGATTCATAGTTATTGTGAATATTGATATTAATAAAACACATTCAGGTATATTCATTTCAACATAAAATTCCGTATCGAATGGAATATAGTTCGATATTATTTGATCCGCCCAAAAGAAATCCAAGAAAAACCCGTATTTCACAAAATTTCACATTATTTCGTCATTTTGGAGAGGTTAGGTTCATGCAGTTCATGCAGTTCATGCAGCAAATCCTTATTTTTAAAATTATTACTAAAAATTATGTTTACTGCATGAACTGGGTCATTATAAAACGAAGGTTTAACTTTTTATGCTTATTACTATTCTTATTCTTATTACTAAAAATTTCTGCATGAACCCACCATAAGAGAGTATTTTTTGTGTTTATTTTTGACAACAAAGAGAAAATGTCATCATGTTGAGTATTTTATTTTATATATTTGATGGTAACTACATCAACTGTTGACAGCGACTATGGTAAGGTGCATTGTCTACAACTATGTTGCGTTGTCCATTAATTGTGTTATGGCGGATTCTACATGGACTGACTATTTCAATAAATTGAACATGTGTTGCTTTCATATTATTGCATCATTGTTGCAGCAATTACCAATTAACAAATCTTTACATTTCACCTGTAAGGAGTACAATAATTTCAAGTTTATATTTATTTTAGGCAATTCTGTAAGCAGCTCTGGGGTATTTTTAAAACCTATGGTGATTAAATCCAAATCAAGAAGAACAAAGGGGATTTTAAGGAGTACATCACACTCTACGCCATGTTTAGGTCCTGGTACTTTGATTTTAGCAAATGGCACTGTTATGCGTATTTTACCTCAATGTCAAACAATTCAACCTACATTATCCGCTTTACCAAACAAATCTACAATTATGGTTCCAAAAATATTCAACTGCAAAATGGTGAATCGAATAAAAAAACGATTTCAATCAGTAGGTCTCAACCAAATAGTCAAACTTCTATCATTAACACTTTTTCAACCATTAGGCCCAAATATTGCTTAACTACAACCACTCAGGTTAACAAGGTTCCCATACCTGCGTTGACATCACGGTATGCTAATAATTTTCTATTATTAAAGGAACCTAATGTTCAGTCAAAAGAGACTAAACTAAAAATAGTAGAGAAGAGTAAGACTGTACCAACAGAGAATTCAAAGAAAATTAACAAAGATGGACCAAACAAAAGAAAAATTGAAGATGGAGGAAAGAGTGAAAGCACACCTAAAAAAACAAAGCAGTGCTGTAAAAATGATTCATCAGATGATAAAACTTGTAAAAATGTTTCTCATAATCATCCTGTATCAGTTAGTGTCGACACCACACATGATACAATAATGAAACCTAATCACCAAATTGAACCAAAAAAGGTTGTCAAGGAGAAAATTCAAAATGAAGTATTCAACTTAACAAAAGAGGTAGTTACAGAAAAACGCAAAGATGCTGATATAGAAATTAATGTAACACAGAAAGATAATGTTGCAGACAACACAATTAAGTCTGACAGCTTTCAGAAAAGTCAAGAAGTGCCAGATTCAAGCAGTATAAACATTCAAGTCACTTCAGTTATATCTAGTACTGTAACAACTAATACTACAAAAGTGTCTACAGCGAATGATGTTATAAGAAACTTAGATCTAAACCTTTCCCATTCTGAATTATCAAATGATTTATTCGCATCTCTGCAAGTTCCTTCTGGATGTCAAAATCCAGAATCCACTTCACCTACGGCCGCCTTTTTATTAGCATTTCCATTAGTTTCTTCTGGTGTTAAAGTAACCGAAGTTATTGAAGAAGAAAATTCAGATAGTCAGAGGGGAACCCCACCCTTTTACAAATTGGAACAATGGATGCAACCAAATCTATCCAATCTCAGACAGATACAGTAACATCAAATTTCTTAAATCTGGACAGTTTTTGTTTCTTTACTCCAAAAGAGAGTTGTGGCAACTTTTATAATAACTATTTAAATAGCACTAATAAATCCAGTGAAAACATCAGTGGCCACTTCATTAGTGACCACAATGATGAAATCGGATACAGCTGTTAGTAAATCTATATATGTAAATGTAAAAAGCCCGTGTTTACCAAGTTGTGTAACTGAATCGATAAAAGAGAACTGTATATATGATTTAAAAACTTCTAATTCTACAAAAGTAATTAATAATATAGATACTTGTGAAAAGAAAGGGAGTAGTGGAAAAGTTAACAGTAGTGATTTTGGTTCTAGTAGCCAACCAATTTCTAAATCAAATTCAAATTATACACTCTCTAAAGAAAATGAACAAAAGGCTCGTTACTGTATATCTTCCACCTATTCAAATTCAACATGTAATTTCACTTACAGAACTGATACAGAAACCAAATTATGTACCAGCTCTTATGTAAATATTAGCAGAAACTATGGAAATCCACTTTACACTAATTGTAGTAATTACAATTATAGCTATCACCCTGATACAAATTTTAATCAAAACTATTATAAAAATATATCTAGAAATGAAGGTAAACCTTATTATCCTCCATTAAATTATGAAAGTTATCCAGATTATCGTAAAAATGATGTAAATGCTCTTTCGGGATATTATGACACTTCACATGTAAAAGAAAATAGAAATATTGTTAAAGCAAAACCAGAAAACCAAAATAAATTGCCTGTTAATTGGATGACTACACCAGACAGTAGGTTGCAAAATTCCTCAGAATGTTTGTTGAATTCCTTTTCTAAGGGGGATTTTAGTCAGACTTACCCATTTACATCGTAATACAACGTCATGTTCAACTTATTTTACTAATACCACTACAGATACCATAGATACTAGTTGCATTATAGAAACAAAAAAATGTTTAGAAATACCTCCTGCAGTTTCAATAAATTCTCATCAGAGAATGGACGTAGAGGAAAAACAATTCTCTTGGTCACCCACAAAACTTCCACATTTTTTAGATCATCCTCACAACTTTGTAACATCAACCTTACCTACATTAGTAGGAGATTTGGCCTTAGGTAACACTCTGCCATTTGCAGAACAGAAAAATGATTATAAACACCCTAAAGAGAACAAAGAATTTAAACGCAGCATCAGAAATAATAGTTATGAAAATCGGAGCAATTTTTTTTCGGTCAGTCAACTGGTTGACCATAATAAACCGGAAAATGGTCCAGCTAAAACGTCAGTCAGAAGAAATAGTGGCAATAGGTCAAAAAGTGGTGCTCCACAAAAAGTTAAGAAAAACAACAAACCAGAAACCAAGGAAATGTTGACAAACTGTGGTATTAGTAATGACAAAATTTGTGAACGCCTTTATGGGTAATTGTAATATGTTATCCAACAATGAAACATTTTCTGAGCAAAAAAACAGAAATTTAACTAAAAATACTTCTAGCATTTATTCAGCTGAAGCATTAATAGGTAATCAAGTTCCAGAGGATTCTTTTCATAGAAGATATCCATCATCTACCAAGTCAATAACGACTGGTTTCCTAACAGAAAATATAATATCCTATTTCCCGCCAGTTGATCTTCCACAAGAGACTTATATGACACAAAACCAAAATTATCAGGCTACAAATTTGTCACACAGTATTTGTAGTTCGCAGAATAATACATATTCATCAAATAGCTTTATATATGCACCTTCTACGATTACATCAACTTATCTACCTCCTAATAATTTTGAACAAGGCCCACATGATTATTTACCAGATAACCTTATGTCAAATGCAAGTACTAAAGAAAAACAATATAATATTAAGCATTTTAATAAGCAACATTTAAATAAAGACGAAAAAAATAATGTCAGCATGGAATGCCCAAATAATCTAAGAAAAGCGAAAAAAAAAGCCAAGTGAGACTGGGACTTCATTAACCAATTTTGAATTTCCCTTTTTACCACTTCATGGATCTAATAATTCACCTATTTTGCCAGATGATTTTCATTCTCATACAAATTTTCTTCCGCCTACTACTCCATTTTCGTGCAAAAATACATTATATACGAAACAGAGTGATTTGCCCACAAATTCAATACTTCCACTGCCTTCCATAGCACGAACTAACCTACAACACCCAGAAATCTCGCCATCAATAAATTCTGTTGGGACATCTTTAACCAATTTCAACTTGAGCACGATATTTCCAGAAATAAATAAGGTGTGTATATAAAACACTTCCATGTTCATATTTATTTATAAATATTTTTTGACAATTAGCAGGGTCCTATCACTGAGGTATATCCAGAGACAAGAATTAGAGACCATAGTCACACTAAAACTTCTGTAGCACTACAAGTAAGTATTTTATTTTTAGAACATTCAATTATGCAAAGATAAATACAGAATAACACAGACAGGGAAGAATAAGCACAATGTTATATGGACTTTTATTGCATGGGTAACATTATTGGTGTTAATTAACTATATATTTCTTATTTTTTTAGCTTGTTTAAACTTAGTGTGGTTTTTAAAGGTAAATTCGTTAATTTGTTATTGGTTTATAAAACATAAGAAATGCAAATTCAATATTTTCACATTACGTTGCATACAGTGAAGGTGA
This sequence comes from Aromia moschata, assembly GCA_029963805.1. Classification (NCBI taxonomy): domain Eukaryota; kingdom Metazoa; phylum Arthropoda; class Insecta; order Coleoptera; family Cerambycidae; genus Aromia; species Aromia moschata. The sequence goes on from JAPWTK010000188.1 coordinate 405,624, forward strand.
GATATTTGAGTTATTTCAATATCGAGTTATAAACAATCTTTCCTCAGTTTAACGATTTTAACATTCAGTTATACATTAAAAGAAACTAAGAAATGTATAGTATGTAAATTGGTGGAAATTCTAGTTCCATTTCCGGAACTATTTCGGCCTATTTCGTTCACAGAACCAGTTCTTTAGTTCACATAAGATCACTACTTGATTATCCCGACCCTTATTTAGTTGTCTCGTTCCTTGAACTATTGTGAATTTATTCCTTCTAGTTCACTAATTCACAGGTTGAACGAAAGGAACAAAAGGAATGGGATGGTGCAAATGAAAAGTGTATATTAAGAAACAAAATAACTATTGGAACTCCATCTGTTTTTTTGACTAAAGTGATAAAGGATTCTTTTACTCTGTTCACTTCTTGGCAAGGAGTGAATAGTTGAATGTATATTCACAGCGAACTTGTATTTGGGTAACATGCATTTTCCTGTTCACAACAAACGAAAGTGAATGAATAAACGACTGAACGAATGGAACAAATGAAAAGTGTATCTATCTAAAGAATGAAATAGTGACTGAATTTTGTGTGCTTTTTATTAATGTTATAGAGATTGCAAACAGTAAAACTTACTTAGTAGTCTCATATTTACTCGTATATAGTGTCTCTTTTTCCTTTCTAAAAACTATATCAATGATTGCTTACTATTTTAATTATTAATTTAAAGAATATTACTAGAAGCGTTATTTTTTCTTGTTTGATAAATAGACTATTGAAAAAAAAATGATAACAATGGAAACAGAACAATGGAAAGATAACAATGGAAACAGAAAATGTATTTTGTGTGATCATTTTTTCACGAATTAATATGAAATGATATATCAGATTTTGTAAATGAAATAAACAATGGAGTTTTTTTTGGAGGCTGTTGCCATGACCACTGTGTAGTACTTATAGACATATTTTAAAGCTATAAGTACGTTACCTACATTTATAATATATTTATTATAATTATTATTATTATTCTTTATTTGATTTCTTGTAGTGATTGTTTTCATGTTCTTCGGTATCCAAGGTGATTTTAATTTCAATGTTGCCTTTTCTAATATTTTATGTAATCGTAGAAAATTGCTTAAAAAACGTATTTAATTGCCTATTCAAGTTGTTGCTAATATTGTGTAATTTAAGGATGTACTTAAAGGAAAATAATTTGTATTGCCTGTGAAAGTGTAAATATTTGATGGTAAAAACCAAGAAATGGGTACATCGGTCCTAGAACACGTTAATTAATATTGTTGTATTTTACAGGTGCCATTCAGTACTGAGCCAAAGTTTAGTTATAATACATAAATTATTAAAAAAAAAGTAATTTATTTAGGAAAAATATATTTACTGTATAAATATATAAGTATAATTACAATATTGTATATATGTATCTAGATTATTCATCTTATAATACAAAAGTATATTTTAATCTGTGATGTAAAAAAATTAATTGTTCTTTTATATTTATGATGAAATAAAGGAAAAAAATAAATACTGCGAAATTTCTACAGGCTGATTCACCTAAGGCGGTTTCTTTCATAACTCTATTATTGTACATTTAAGAAAAAACTGTTTCAAATAAAAGTTGCCCAATTTTGTGGTGCATATTTGTAAAATATTTATTATCATACAGGGCACACCATTTCCTGTAACCTTTACACAACTTCGTTATTTTCAATAAAACACCCTGTATATTTTTGGATACTCCACTAAATTTTTGGTCGACTTTATTAACCATACATGGTACCTAAAACCTACTGTTTTGGAGATATTCCAATGTTTTTAAAAAATATCACGATAACAGCGCTCTAAATAGTTCTTAATAGCGTGTAAAGTAACCAAAAAAGTTAAAAACATGTCAGTTGGACAAACTAATTCATCATGAATAACTTCTCATTCATTTTCCTTGTTGCAAAATGTATGTTATTCTGTGTCCCAAAACCTGACAATTTTCCAAATGCAATAGATTTTATTTTTCAAATGAAATGACCCACATTAACTTATACCGTTGCGGGCGAAATAAAATAGACCTTAACTAGTGCTACACTCTGCCGTTCGTCTATGCAACCAGGGGATGTTCACTCTTATGAGCCTACCTGAAATGGGATATTTAGTATGAGACCAACTCTATAGATGGCGCAACCAGCTTGGTTAGTTATGTATAGTTGGTACTCTTAAAAAAAGATTGGTAGTCCGGAAGAACTAGTTCAGACATGCGCCCAAATGTTTAACATTTATAATTTACGTTATGTTCTTACGTCAATATTTATCTGGGCGTATCGCTTGAACTGGTTCTAAGCATAGATAAAAGAAGAGATAGATGACTAATTAAGAGTGAACAGCCCCTGGTTCTAAGTACACTCGAACCTCTCTTATTTCACCTTCGCTTAATTCACATCCTCTGTTATTTCACCACGTTTCCCCCTATTAGGTCGCGAAACCGTCCCGGTTAAGTCGCCGCCTGTAAAAGTTTTAAAACTACGTTTGAAAATTGGATTCTCGCATGAATATATACAATTTTTATTGAAAAAAAATATTGTGTAATACATTTATTGATTTAAAATAGGTTAGGTGTCTAAAAATATTTAATCTTTAAAATATTCATTCAAGTGGAAAATTGAACTTTGTCACGCACGACTGGGTATACTTACATTGATTTTTCGTTCAGTTGGCTCATTTTTCGTTATAACAAGTGCTGTGGGATATCTCTAAATATTTCTTTTTGCAGTTAAAACACAAAAAAGTTAAGGTTATGATCGCGACTTAAGAGAGGCAAAATTTCGCGACTTAAGCGAGGTAATGATGCACGGATTTGACGACTTAAGAGGGGTTCGAGTGTAAAACCAAAACAAACCTATTGTTACCGGTGGTCGCATATTCTGTATATTGTTTTACATTATAAGTTCTGTAGTTTTGTGTTTAATTTGTTTAAATGTGATTGTGTCTTGTGTATAAATGTGATTGTGAATGCGTATAAATGTGGTTGTAAACGAATCTTACATCTACAACAATTGATTTTGGTATTTAATGGTTTCAATATCTCAAATATCCTCCTTTTTCATCACAGCATATCTTTAAAATTTACTTTTTTAGACATAATTTCTTGAGGAACGGTTTCAAATACAGTGTGGACTTTTTTAAGTGTTCCCTTATGGACGAAACGTATATATATATGACAAGAATAGCATAATCATATTTAGTATACGCTAGATATGGATAAAAAACTTTATGTAACCAAGTATGATTATGCTATTCTTATATACATACGTTTTGTCCATAATGGAACTCTTAAGAGTCCGCAAACTGTATTTTATTTGAATTTGAATATAGCGCCGTCCGCCATATTAGTTAAAATTAGTTTGAGACCAATTCAAGAGATGGCGCTTCACGGTTTCATTTAATTGTATTAGAGAGTTCCATCTATCTCTTCTTTTATCTATGTATGCAACGTCTGACCACCGAGATTTAGAAATCTCGGTGCGTCTGACGCTACCCATAGATAAAAGAAGAGATAGATGGAACTCTCTAATACAATTATGTATGTAAATGAAACCGTGAAGCGCCATCTCTTGAATTGGTCTCAAACTAATTTTAACTAATATGGCGGACGGCGCTATATTCAAATTCAAATAAAATACAGTTTGCGGACTCTTAAGAGTTCCATTATGGACAAAACGTATGTATATAAGAATAGCATAATCATACTTGGTTACATAAAGTTTTTTATCCTTATCTAGCGTGTACTAAATATGATTATGCTATTCTTGTCATATATAAATACGTTTCGTCCATAAGGGAACACTTAAAAAGTCCACAAACTGTATTTGAAACCGTTCCTCAAGAAATTATGTCCAAGTAAATTTTAAAGATATGCTGTGATGAAAAAAGAGGATATTTGAGATATTGAAATCATTAAATACCAAAATCAATTGTTTTAGATGTAAGATTCCTTTATTCACAACCACATTTATACGCATTCACAATCACATTTATACACAAGACTTCATCTTCATCATCACATCTAAGTATAAATTATTTGAAACTAGCCATTTATATAAACTAAAAAAAGTAAAGGCATAACTTTCTTTAGATGAAGTTTCATTTATAACACACATCTGGTACCAGTTCTAGTCCTCCTTCTTTTAATGTAATATTATCTCAACTGATTTCAGTCTTAAATAAGAATATATAATACCTAATAAATAAATAAAACACAAAATAAATCAACACAGAAAAAAATTAAAAACAAAACTACACAACTTATAACGTAAAACAATATACAGAACATGCGACCACCGGTAATAATAGGTTTGTTTTGGTTTTACATATGTATACTATTTCCATTTTAAATTGAAAATAGGTAGAAAAAAGCAAGGTTGTCAGATATATTTTCTAAAATTGCTAAGCTCACTATACAAGTATACTTCATACTTCAGTAAACTGTTAGTTCGTGACGTTCTTAGAAAGCTAGTTTGGAAATATTAAAAAAAAATACATAGATATAAATTCATTAGTTAGCATTAAAATAAAGCGTTTAAAATTGCTGGAAAAAAATAATTATAAATTAAAACAACTTTATGTATGTTACTATACTTCAGAAAATTTTGAAGAGCCGGCAACGCGATGCCAGCAACACCGATGCCGGCAACCAGCAAATGTCGACCAGTATACTATAGGATTGCTTTATATGTAATACATCCAAATATTTATTCGGTCCACTGTGCCATACATTTTTTACGATGTCGTTAAAATGACTTACGACTTTAGAAATTCCACGTGTTTAAGGCGCCAGTGACGTGTATTTCAGCTAGGTTTATTAACACAGACAATTTTTTGAGATTGTCTGGCTAAATGAGCATTATTTACAGCAAATTATATTACAAATCTTAAGAGTTTTGTATGCAGGCTAATTTTAATCTATATTGACTTGAATGAAAAAAATTATTTCACAATTTTTGAATTTATAAAAGATATATGCACGCCCATGAAATCATAAAGTTGCACCGCTTTTTTTTGTTCCCCAGGCGTATTTATCATTTTCAATTAAAATTAGAACGACTATACATACTTAGAACCAGTTCAATCGATACGCCCAGATAAATATTGACGTAAGAACATAACGTAAATTATAAATGTTAAACATTTGGGCGCATGGACTGAACTAGTTCTTCCGGACTACCAATCTTTTTTTTTTTTTTTTAAGAGTACCAACTATACATAACTAACCAAGCTGGTTGCGCCATCCATAGAGTTGGTCTCATACTAAATATCCCATTTCAGGTAGGCTCATAAGAGTGAACAGCCCCTGACGCTACCGCTTGTATGTACAGGCAGTCAGGTACTACAGGCCACAGGCAGTTTATACGTGATATACGTGAGTCGTATGCCAATTTTTTACTAAAGTTTGTTAATTTACGGCTGCAGAAAATAATGCGGTAAGCTTTGTGGCGGTAAGTACACAATTTTTATGGGATCATTTTGTGCGAGTTATATTCTTAAAGCTCAGTATTTCAGTTAGCGTTCTGAGAGAATTGTATTAAAAATTAATGAATATTTTTTTTTAAATGACGCAAAATTTAACAAAAACTTCATAGGGGTAATTGTGCGCACAAGTGCGCAAGATTCACCCACGTACAATTAAATATGAAATACGTTATATATTTTTTAATAGACGCCCGAAACTACAGCAGAAATATAGGGATACTGTCATATTCGGCCGAAGACCTACAAAATGTGATACGTGCAATTAAAAATATATAAATATTGTATATTAGGAAGAATGCATAAAGGAAAAGGAAACAGATAAACAGAGAAGGCTCTTGAGAAAGGAACTGTTCGTAGATGCTTTCATGAGCTATCACCAGACAGAAAAAAAGTTAAAGGCAAACAAAAAATGAAGAAGCCAGAATCTGAGTTATCTGATTCATCGGAAGAAGAGTTGTCTGATATCTGCGACAATGACGAGTTGGACGATGTTGACTGAAGTTTCATATCACCTCTTTTACATGCACGTTACAAACCAAACGAGATTTTCTGTACCTATTTGTGGAGAACTTTCTAAAGACAAAGAATTATGGTACCAATGTATTCTTTGTTCATCGTGGAACCATGCACTATATACAGGCGTAGACACCCCAGACAATTACAAATGTGATTTTTGTTGTAAATAAAATAAATCAGAAATCAATAACTAGTAAATGTTTTATTATTTTTACATCTAGTTTTAGTGCGCATCATTCCCCATTCCACACGCATCATTACCCGCCGGGATGGGAAATCGTGCGTAAGTGCACTTCGGTAGTTTTTACAATAACTCGCTACTACACTGAATTTTTCCAAATATCATTCGATACGTTGAAAGTAAAACAAATAGTGCTTATTATACAGTTTCTAAAAACATTTTAGCTGTTATATTTACACCACAAATCCAAATCTTGCATAAGTGCGCACCTTTCCCCCACTCTCCCTTGTCATAACATAGTATAAAACAAAGTCGCTTCCCGCTGTCTGACTGTCCCTATGTATGCTTAGATCTTTAAAACTACGCAACGGATTTTGATGCGGTTTTTTTTTAATAGATAGAGTGATTCAAGAGGAAGGTTTATATGTATAATACATGCATAAGATAGTAGAGAAACACTGATAATTTTAGAGGTTTCTAATGTGATGTCGTAAATAAACACATTTTTTTGCTCTTACATTGCAAACGCTGGCTGAACCCTACGAGATAGATCAAAATAATGTACTACAGTATTGTACACCTTAAAAAGGTCTACAAAAAAAGTCCGCGTGCACCCATGCGAAGCCGGGGCGGGTCGCTAGTATATAATAAAACACGATAAATAAATTTAAGAAAAAATATGACACACATATAAACCACTTTACACTCGTCTGTTTTGATCAATACACAAACGAATTTCATTTTAAACGACCGTTCCACATTGTCTAGTCTTTCTGGAGGAATTTCCCGAAAAGCTACTTGAAATATTGACGCATTATAAGTACAGTAAATAAGCAGGAAAATACTGTCAAATCTGGAAAAGTTGATAAGCAGCTCTGATTTCAAAAATTTTTGTTTGTACGTGTTTTTTAGACTCTCAGGAACATTCATCACCACTAACATCTGCCTTGCTATAAAAAATGAAAAAATTTGGGTAGTTTTCCCACCCCCAAAGCATCCCCAATAGTAAAAGTGATAACAAATTTTAAAAATTCAAAATTTCACCTCGGAAATCGTCTCGGGGGGTTTTCGGGATCGCTGGTCAAGAATCTTAAGTTCAATGACAAAAAATTTAAACTTCTAATGCAATGGAGCAATATAATTCCACTTTCAAGTTTTCGATAGCTGATTCGTTTGTAAGGTGTAGGATTTTACTTTTAAGTAGGTATGAGATTTTCGCCGTGAAAAAAATCAATATTTATGTTTCAAAATTCCCTCTTCATCTGTTTACCATCCTCTACAGTTGGTACTTTGAAATTCCCTCGTCATCTGTTTACCTTCCTCTGCAGTCGGTAACGTAGTTTTTGCTTATGAAAGGGGAGCTATATGCATACTTGCAACTACTTTTATATTTTCCCGCGGTATTACAGTTCAAATCCCGGCTCCGACCACTTTGGCACATCTATGGTTTTTTTCATATGTGTCTATCACTGTAAAGTAGCTCCTCGTCAGTATGGTGTCATGCAGGCCTCTCCAACATGAGCACTCGGTGCCGGCGCCCCCTGCCTTCTCCACTCCTCCGCAACGCAGCCGCCTTTGCGCGACAGAGACAGCATCATATTATTGTTTTCTGTTTCTATCTCTCTCCCACCCACACACATTCGCGCGCGTGATCCGCGCAACACGATTCTAATTCTAATGGGAAAAGAATCGGTCCGTCATTAACAGAGTGGACCGTCGTAGACATCGTAATGCCAGGGCAATCTAGCCAAACATTTAATTCCCAATGGGAGGATTCATATCTTTTTACTAACGTCGACGGAAAAGCCCAATGTTTAGTTTGTTATACAATCGTAAACATCAAGTCCTCGACCGTTCGGCGACATTACGAAAACAAACATTCTCGTCGATACGCAATTGTTGGTGACGAAAGGACGGAACTGATAGCCAAATTAAAATCAGAACTACCAAGCATTCCAGGGGTACCCGTCATTATTTTAGTACTATTTATTAAAAATTAACCCATTTTCCGGAAAATATCACTTTTAACGTTTTCTGGTATTTTAAATTTCTTAATTTAATTAAACTTTTATAGTCCAGTAGGCAGGGAGCTAAAATCGTCAAAACATGTTCTTGAAACACATAGGGCTAGTTTTGACGGTTTCATATGTATTTTTTTGGGTAGAACACAATGCGCGGGGTCCGTAGAGCTGAAACCGTCCGCAAATTTTTTAAATTAACAATTTGTGAAAAAATAAACATCTTTTTTTCACATTTCCGCTTATATCTTCGTTCCTTGGCATATTTTTGTTGTTAATGCAGTGGAATAACACTCGGGTGCACAATTTGGTAATAAACTTGAGCCTTTATTTACACATGGAATACAGAGTTGTACGTATTTTGACATCTGACATTACAATGACAATTACATCAGTGTTACCAACTTGACTCAGCCAAATATATTACAACACCCTCCCTATTTGGTGAGTCCCTGATGTTGAATACACCTTATCAACTTCTGGCGATCCAAAGCCTTCGTTAAAGAATCTGCTACCATCTGATTAGTTGGAATGTACTGTAGGTCGATCTCCTTCTTCTGCACTCTCTCACGCAAAAAATGGTGGCGTACGTCTATATGTTTGGTTCTTGCCTGATAACCACCATTAAGAGCCAAATTTCGTGCTCCCTGATTGTCGACGAAAATGCTAGTAGGATTGTCATTAGAGGGGATTATTTCTTGAGACAATCCTCGTAGCCACAAAGCTTCTTGAGTCGCAGCAGACATAGCCATGTATTCGGCTTATGTGGTGGATAGGGCTATGGTCGGCTGCTTTTTGGTACACCATGATATAGGGCCCCCATCCTTGAGGAAAATATAGCCAGTAACTGATCTTCTCTCATCGGGGTCACTAGCCCAATCTGCATCGCAGTAACCAACTATTTCTGATTGGCTATCACCGCTGAATTCTAATTTCAAAAGAAGAAGTTCCTCTCAAGTATCGGAACACGCGTTTAACTGCTGCCCAGTGTGCAGTGCCAGGGTTTCCATTGAATCTGCTTAGGCAGCTAACAGCGAATGATATGTCTGGCCTTGTGACTTGAGCTGCAAAGAGCAAACTACCAATGGCTTCCTGATATGGAACGTTCTCCATCTCTTTGATTTCTTTCTGAGTCTTCGGTCCTTGCTCTTTTGAGAATTTTTCATTCGGACAAATCGGAGTTGAAACAGGATTACAATTAGCCATGTTGAAACGGTCCAAAATCTGCTCAATGTAGGATTGCTGGCTAATCCAGATTTTCTTGGCCTCTCTATCCCTAGTCAACTGAAATCCGAGAACGAATTTTGCTTCTCCCAAGTCAGTCATCTTAAATGTTTGCATCAGTTGGGATTTGATTTGTTTCCTGAGGTTTTTGTCATTCGAGAACATCAACAAATCATCGACCCAGACAGCAATAATTAACAAAGATTTCTCGGTTCTCTTGAAATAAACACATGAGTCAAATCTTGATTGTTGCAGCCCAATGTCTTTTAAACATTTTTCTAATTTACTATTCCAAACTCTGCTTGCTTGCTTAAGGCCATATAAACTATTCTTTAGTCGGCACACTTTATTAGAGTTCTCATAGCCTGGCGGTTGGAACATGTAAATCTCTTCGGTGAGGTCTCCTTGGAGAAATGCTGAGACTGCATCCATCTGATCTATATCTAAATCTAGCTCTGCAGATAGTGCAAGCAAATATCTAATGGAACTGTACCTCACCACAGGTGAAAAAGTCTCCTCAAAGTCTATTCCTTTTCTCTGTGCGCAGCCCTTTACTACAAGGCGGGCTTTGTGTTTGACAATGTTCCCAGATGCATCCCTCTTGGTTCGAAAAACCCATTTGCAGTTCAGAGGTTTTTTCCCAGAAGGAAGGTCTACCAACTCCCAAGTGTCGTTGGCTAACTGGGATTGGTATTCTCGATCCATTGCCTCTCTCCATTGAATTCTGTCAGCACGATTGATAGCCTCTTCAACAGTTGTAGGATCTGACGGCTCTACTGTGAATGCAGCATAGAGTTCAAAATCCTCAAGTGCTTTAGGAACTTTGCGAGTGCGCTGATTCCTAGTTGAGACTTCTGCTTCGTGATAAAAATCAATTGGCCGGGAAGGTTCAAAGTCTGGATCCTCTTCATTGTTTTCCTCGTTCTCACTGTTGAGTGTCTCTTCCGAATCGTTTGTCACGGAGAAATTTTCTTCCTCGTTTTCTGTGACGTCTTCCCTAGTACCTTGATCAATTGGAACATCTGTAGGAAAGATTAGTTCACCTTCTGTGGTTTCTGATTTTTCTAAGAGAATTTCCTTTTTCTGTCTCAAAGAACGTCACATCTCGTGATTCAAAGACGATTTTCTCTGTAGGGTCATACAGCCTGTACGCCTTGGATTCAAGGCTGTAACCCACAAAATGCATGCTGTTGCACGGTGGTCTAATTTCTTCCTTTTTTCTTTAGGCACATGAGCGAATGCCTTGCTACCAAAAATGCGTAAATGTGACACACTTGGTTTCTTATTAGACCATAATTCTTCTGGCGTCTTGTGTGCACATCTGGATATGGAACGATTCATCAAATACACACTTGTGTATGCAGCCTCGGCCCAAAAAATCGTTGGGTAGGCCTGATTCGATCAGCAAGCATCGAGTGCGTTCCAAAATTGTGCGTCCTAGGCGTTCAGCGCGGCCATTTTGCTGTGGTGTGAACGCGCAACTGGTTTGGTGGATTATGCCGTTGTCTTCACAAAAAGCTGCAAACTGTTTGCTGCAAAACTCACCGCCATTGTCGGTTCGGATGACCTTGAGTTTTTGTCCAGTTTGTGTCTCGGCTAATCCTTTGAATGCTTTGAAACAATTGAGCACCATGTCCTTGGTTTTTAGGAAATACACAAACGATTTGTGGCTGAAGTCATCTAGGAACGTCAAAATGTACCTGGAGCCTGCTAGGGAGTTGACCTGCATTGGACCTATGAGGTCAGAGTGCACAAGTTCGAGTAAGTTACTGGCCATGGAGCTACTTGATTGAAAAGGTAGTCTATGGCTCTTACCAAGAACGCAGGTTTCACATTTTTCATGGAAAGATTTTTTTCCCGGTGAAAAATTGATTCCTTGAATCATGCCTTCCCCTAGCTTGATCAGACTGTCGCAGTTCAGATGGCCTAGACGTTTGTGCCAAAGGTCAAGGTCATTCACTTCGGTTATCAATGTTGTTGCTGGGTCAGGTTTTCTGGGTACATTTAACTTGAAAAGGTTGTTTTCAATTGAACCTGTCGCAATGACTTCTTGCTTCGAATTCAGAATTCTTGCTCCGGAAGAATTGAAAATCACTGTGTTTCCTTTCTGTACTATTTGACCAATGGATAGTAAATTCACTTTCAGTTCTGGAACATAGTAGACATTACTTACGTTCACATCAGACTCGTGCCCATCAATGTTCACTGGCAGATTGATGTTTCCAACAATGTCTGTCGTCATTTTTTTGTTGTTGGCAGTGATTATGTTCAACTTTTCGGCCTGTCTAATGTTTTCCAACATGTTGTTGAACGCTGTTAGATGAGTTGAAGCACCGGAGTCCAAAAACCATTCAGCAGTTTTCGTTGATTGCACAGAAAACGCGGCAAAGAAAGATCTGTCATCTTTTGTCTTTGGTTTGTTTGCATTCTGATCACTGTTCCGGTTTTTGTCACTGTTCTGACTCTTATCACTGCTCCTGTTCTTGTCACAGTCACGTGCGAAATGTCCATGTCGATTACAGTTATAGCAACGCGGCCCCTTTTTCGGATCGTTCCGCAACCTGTCCGAATTGTTCGAATCGTTTCGATTCACTGCACAAGGTCCTTTGCTCCTCTGACCGTAACTGTACATTGCACAGTTTTTCGCGCCCGATTTTTCAGTCTGTTCTACAGAAACATCCTGTAGAAGTTTGTTCTTGATTGCGTCTGCTGTGACAGCTACTCCTGAGCTTTCGATGCCCATTAACATCGGTTGAAAGTGTTCTGGTAGGCCTGCTGGTAAAATAGTGCCTACCCACTCATCTGACACATTTAAACCAATGCTTGATAGCTTGAATGCTGTCGTGACAATCGTGTTCACGTACTCTTCCACTGATCTGCAACTTTCCAGGCGTGTAGTGATTAAAATTCGCAAAAGTCCTACACGACGAGTTAAGCCATTGTCAGAAAAGGCTTCGGCAAGTTTGTCCCACGCTTCCTTCGATGTGGTTGTGGACTGAATGTGAGCATAATTTACTGGATCGATTAAAAGGATAATTTTTGCTCGACACTTTTTGTCCTTTTTCGGATCAACTGCAGCTATTACGCCCTCGGTTGTCGTTGGTTCTACACATTCCCACAACTCGAGATCTTCCAAATACGCCTGCTCAGCAAACTTCCAACTGTCATAGTTCTCACGGCCCCGGAGTCGTTCAATCGGCGGGTGTTGAGACAAAGCCATGATTCATGAAATTTTGTTATACGGCTCGCACTGTGTTCTGGTACTGGATTGACAAATACGGGCCCTGGGCCCATAACCTGTTGTTAATGCAGTGGAATAACACTCGGGTGCACAATTTGGTAATAAACTTGAGCCTTTATTTACACATGGAATACAGAGTTGTACGTATTTTGACATCTGACATTACAATGACAATTACATCAGTGTTACCAACTTGACTCAGCCAAATATATTACAACAATTTTATATACATATATGCATATAAGAAATTGTGGCCTACTGAATTTCCAAAATTTTAAGCACAACCCGAAATCTCCAAGAGCTATTGATAAACTTGCAAATGACTGCTGATATTGAAAAAAGTGATTTTTTTCACTATTTTTTTTTACTTCGAAAGTAGGGCGACTATGATCATGAAATTGAAACTTGAAAGTACGCTTCAAGGCGCGTATTTAAAAAAATGGTCGTCAAGATATTATAGTCACAATTCCGAGAATTTCGAAGCGGCAACGCTATACATCGCGTCAAAAAAGGTAGTCGCGTAGAAAACGTTATAAAACTGGCCCAAATTAATTTTTTAAAAATCTCAAAACGTCGATGCGACGATTTTCGATGCGACTGTAAGAGGTGCGAGGTTGGTTAAATTAGAGAAACATTATGCATTTTGTAGCATAAAGGTTATGCATTCAAGTTTGTAAAAATTTCAATGGCTTAGATTTAGGAAAATTCGTGATTAACGCAATTTTCGAATGTTGCAAATAACTCGGTAACGGTAGGTTGATAGGTTCTAGACAAAACATTTTCGAATAAAAGTTGAATATTAGGTATTCAGGTTTCCATATCGCTGCCTCAGAATTATATGATTCTATGTTACAGTTTTATTGGTTTCGGACTTATACATATCACATGGCATGCACAACTCAGAACCTTTGGCAACATCGCTATTCAGTCTTACGACGGCTTCAAAGGGAAAGGCTTTAAAGAAGCATACGATTGTTCTTATACCGTGTTCTTCTGCCACCAAAAACTTTACATGCGTTTATCTCAAAATTATTTGTGTGTAACATAGAACTTTGTAATTCTGAGGCAGCGATATTTATACTTTTAACATTTCGACGCTAGGCGTCACGACGCTTAACTTTTATTTTTCTTCTAGCCGCCTATATTTTTTGTTTTAGTAATCGCCTCAGCTGCATCTTATTTTTACAGTAAAAGTTTGTGGAAAATAATCTGTTAATCAACATATGTATATTCGTTTGATTGTTCTTATATGAATAATCAATTGTATGATTAATGATTATAAATTATTAACAGATTCATAAATTAACAGACTATTTTATTGATCAATCCAAGTGATAATTTATGAGAAAATTATTTGTTTTTTTGTTTATTTTTATGTAATTTAGAATTGTTGTCGATTAAAAGTAGATTAATTTATCATTTAATTAATTCAATAACCAATTATACTTAACTGTCTCAATCTATAAAACTGTAAATTTTATTAATTGATTTTCCGATTTCTTCATTAATCGATTTTGATCGATATCCGAATATGATCGATCAAATATACAACCGGTAATGTTATCAGCCAATCTCTTTCTTTTAAATCGATTGCCAAATTCCATAATCGATCAGCTCTAGTAATTGTTAGGTCTGTCAAAATTAATAACACAATTAATATTAAACATAGTTTTTAATTTGGATATTAACAAACATTGTAATCATACACTGAAACAACAAAAAGTGTTATTTCACACAAGCGTTTGTAAATTCAATGAAACTTGCAAAGTTTACCATACGCTACATTTATCAGTGGGATTCATAGGTGAGCCTAGAGGGCAGTTATAGGCCTCGGCAAAATCCCTGGAATTAGATAATGGTCCCAAGACGCGGATGGGTCCAGGAGAATGAACGCTAGACCTAACTTTGGTCAGTGCATCCTCTGGTCGCATTGACCCACACCATATCTGTGCATAATTAAGAAAAAAACAGTTGATCGTGAGTTAAATTAAGCCCCGGTAAAGCGGGTTCCTCCCCATAATGAGACACCCATTTCTTATACGCCTAAAAATTAAAAAACCTGATTAATAAAAAATATTCTAGCCTTTTTGAAGTCTGTGAAAATTGCACAAAAATGACTTGTTTAAAAAAAATATTGGTTTTACGGTTACTTCGAGTAAAATATTTTTTTTTTTTCACAAATAATTTAAAAGAAGTATGTTACACATTTTCAATTTTTGAATCACTCATCGTCATCTAGAAAATAAATTCACATTTTTTAAATTCAAGTATATTTACCCTAAAGGACTGTTTTAATCCCCCATTATCGGCAATATTTTCACCTTGTGTCATCCTGCCATTAACGTAAAGTCCTACTTCGTCAATCTTATATCGTGAATACTGATCTATTATACATTGAGTTCTTTCTCTAAAAGCCTTTATAGTTGCATTATTCCACCATTGCATCATATTTCCATCTTTGTCAAACTGTCTACCTAAAAAGGTAATTAGAAAACTTTTAAAATAGAAACATAAGCAAATAATGCAGTGCAACCTTTATAATACTAATAAATTACATAAACATTCTAATATCCGGACACACTGTAAGTCGGACGATCCAGAAATCTGCAAGCGCAAATCTTCCGGACTAATCCAACACTCGGATACGTGATATTCATTCTTCCAAAACAGTATTACGCTCATTTACTAACAGCCTTTTTACGTAGTAGTATGTATGTACCATGTATACAGGGTTGGAAATTATATATCTTTGACCGACAAACCGTTTCTGTGCGTATGCTCCTCCACTAAAGGCTTTTTTTAGCTGCCTATATTCTATCTTCGTGAGTTCAAACTGTGTAACATTAATTAGCTGCACCAGTCATAGGTGGCTCAAGGCGTGGCCTAATCCCTTCCACACCGAATTTTTCAGCTGTTAATCTACTATTTTAAACTGAACTACGTTTTTTGTTAAGGCAGACGTGAATATTGTGTTCATGATTATTAATGAGTGGAGAATGTAAAGAAAAAAATGCCCAATAAAAAACACATGTGTTTTACAGATATATTTAATAGTACTTGATATAAAACAAAATAAGTCCCAAATATGGAAATTTATATCAATATCCTATGAACGGATAGGTTAAGTTAGGTTTTATTAGGTCAGGTTCTCTCCCTGTGTTATGTCATTTATTTTGTACAATAAAACACCAAAACCACAGCAAAAGGAATATATTCGAAAACTCAGACAACCCTAAAGTTACACTGTATTTGGAAAAAAATGTTTGTTTTGAATAGTTCTACATGCTATTAAAAAAATATGAATCAACACAGGAATCACCCTTATGACGAGGTAAGTTAGTTGCAATTATATTGCGGGTTTATTGCAAACCAATAATGTTGAATGTTGAAAATGTCAAATATAGGGTGGCTCATCAGGTACACCGGATTTAATTTTAAAATGAAACACATTAAATTATTATTCAATTATTGTTATTCATAAAGTGGACACGTTGAGAATTACTATGGATTAGACTGCAATAAAATATGCGGAATTCCAGGTCAGGACTCCAATTTGCATTATTTAATTAGGTAAATCAAACGTCCCTAAACAGTATTTTGCTACGCGTGTTAAGAACGACTGAACACAGACGTCCCGGGAGTCCCGCTCCCCCACTCTTCACTTTTACCGCCGCGGAATATGGGATAGCCAAATGGAAAATTATATAGGCCGCCGCACGTACGTTGCAGGTGTGAAGTTGAAGGTGTTTATTGTTTATTCGGTTTTAGTTCTTTGGCTGTTGTGATCGTCGCGGTACGGAACCAATAAATAGCCATATTAAGCGAAACGGCTTTCTTATAAATTTTGTCGTGGATTCCATTCGCATATAAATTGCAAAACATAATCAAAAACTTTGAGGAATTTAAAACAGATGGAATATTCATACGTTGTCTACCGTGTAATAGGCGATATGCTTTTAAAGACGAATGGGATGCAAAAAGACATATTAATTCGAAAAAAACATCAAGATAATGTAGGGGGTGAAGTCAACACTAACTAGTTCTTATATGACTTGTGTTCTATGTTGTATACGTGTGGATTGTCGTGGAGACTAGTAGATAATGCGTGTTTTAGAAATTTTTGTTCAAAATACATGCCAGATTGGCCTTTGCCTAGTAGCCAGACATTGCGCACTCGGTACCTCCCCAAAGTTTATAATAATGTGATGGACAGTATTAGAGAAGACGTACACAATCAATATATTTGGGTCACTGTTGATGAAACCGTGGATTTTCGTGGTCACAAGGTAGTGAATGTTCTGCTCCGTGTTTTAAAAGTGAATAATAGTACCCCGCCAATATTAATCGCAAGTAAACGTGTATTACAAACTACGGTTGAAACGATTGATGTATTGGTGACGGATGCTGTACGCAATGTGTGTTTTGACAATGACAATTTACTGGTGTTTGTCACAGATGTAGCCGCATATATGCGAAAAGCAGCTGAGCGCCTGACGTGACATGTTTAGCGCATGCCTTACATCTTGTCGCTGGTGAAATTGCAAAACAATACCCGATAGTGGACCGACTATTTGGAACACAAAACAAATATTTGTAAAGTCAGGGTCACGAAAACACAAATTTAAAGAGCACCTACTCGATATACCTCTACCACCTTCACCGGTACGTACACGATGGTGCATGTGGCTGCAAGCTGTACGGTATTTTGCCACCCACTTCGAAATTGTAAAGGAATTCATCATACAACTAAATCCCTTAGAATCCAAAGCTATACGACTTACTATACGCCAAAATGCATTTAATACACCGGATATTCACACATATTTAAACATTATAAACCAGCAGTTTAACTATTTAATTCAAGCAACCACAAGGTTAGAAAATTCAACATTATCCAGTGAAGAAGCTTTAACTATAATAAGTGACGTTGAAAGTACAATGACTAATTTAGTAGATCGTAAAGGTGTCGCAATTAAAAACAAACTGGAAACTGTGTTAAATAGAAATACCGGTTACCAAACAATACGTAATTTTTACAAAAATAGGCAGAATGTTGTTACGTCGAATAATTATGTCGAATACTTAAAATTTGTACCATTGACTTCTGTAGATGCTGAGCGATCGTTTTCATTATATAAATATATGTACCGACCTAATCGGTCACATCTAAGTGCGGTGAATGCAGAACGTATTTTAGTGACTATGATGTATGCCCATGCTGTGCAAGAATGTCCTCTTACAATTAGTGATGACGGTGACACGACCTGTCAATAGACAATAACTATTTGGGTAAGTGTCTCTATTATATTTTAATTTTGTACTGGTTTCCTAAGTTCGGTCCTGATTTACCTCGAGCTTATTGCACCCTACTATGGATTATGTTGTCGGCTAAATGACCGCCGCGGCTGTGCTTGCTTGCCCTGATCCCTTTTATCAAATCGAGGATTTTTGTAAGGTAGTTGGTTTGATTTCAGCAATAACCCGTTGGATTTCTGTTTTCAGTACAGGAATTGTTTGTGGTTTGTCAGTGTAAACCTTGAACTTTAGTTGAACTTTTTCATTGCCCCAAATCCGACAATTCAGCTTATTAACAAAACAATCCAAATGAGGGCCTCATCGCTAAAGATGATGTTTTTAAAAATAGTCACTCTTTGCTTCATTTTTCATCACCTATCAGTCATCAACCAATTAGCAAATTGTCTCCGTTGCAAATTTTCTGGTGACTTGGTGGAGCTCTTGAGTTAATTGACTTTGTTGAGGGTCATTATGTAAATTATTAGGGTTTTTTTTTTAGGGAAAAGGTTTCTGTTTTGTTTACGTTTTTGTGAACAGGGTTCGCTTGGTGGAAAGGACAAGTACAAGCGGCAACAATACATGTGTACGAGTATGGTATATCTATAATGTGTTGTATCTACTCCAGCGTAAGCAGTGATATAATTAGCACATTAAGTGAACAGTAGATAAATTCTTGTTTTTGTGAGTTATTGTAATAAAAACAGCTCCAAGCATTATACAGGGTTAGTCGTCTAAAATTTGCGTCCCCTTTATTTCTCTCTTCATTTTCATCGAATCGAAAAATTCAAAAAGTGTTTTGCACGGTTTTTATGAGTTTTTAGAACACTTAAACGAATTAAAAAAAATGTAAAGGCAAAAAATTGTACAATGTTTAAATACAGTAAACTATGTATAAAATCTTTCAGTAAAAAAAATACTCATCCAGTACCTTGACGTTCAAGATTGAATAAATAAAAAATCCACAACCGACAATAAACAAGTCGTAAACAGAAGACATGGTTATGCTGTCCGTGTTATGGAAACTGTCCAAAACAAAAACACAACTACAACTTATGTTCAGTCAGCTTGGTGGAAACGGAGTTTTGCTTTTGTTCTCGAAAATTAAAACTTGTTTCTGTTTCTGTTTTTGCGAACAAAACTTAGTCGCAAGTGTGTCCGTTTGGTGGAAACCCGCCTTTGTATTGCACGTCTTTTCCATTTAATCGTTCTCCTACCTTTGTCGTCAAATCCATGTGTAATTTCATGTCCGATGACAACACCAATTCCTCCATAATTCAACGATTTTGGGAAATGTTGGCTATAAAATAATGGTTGAAGAATTCCGGCAGGGAAGACTACAAACAGTTTTTTAATTCAATTTCTTATATGAAAATATTGTTTAAATAATACTTACCTATGTCATTTTTGTTCGGATTGTAGAAGGCATTTACAACTGCTGGTTCCGTGGACCACTTATCTTTATCAACAGGTTGCCTCAGTTTCCTTAAATTTTGTTCAGCTTCAAATTTGAGTATATTGAGTATATTTTTCATGAATTCATGTTTTGTAATATTCAGCTACAAAATAATGCAGTTTATATTCATTCCTTTAACATTTATCAAAATACTAACAGAAGCATACTCTTTTGTAAGTTCTTCTTTGTCGGTTATAAGTTTGGGATATCCTATTCTTTCGTTCATTGCATCCGCTTTTTCTTTAGCGACGGCTCTAGTTTCATCATCCATCCAATCATTATGAGCCAACAATTCATTAAAGGCTTCTCTAATTGTGTGGATCATCTCTAAGGCTGTTTCCTAAATACACGCCAATTTTCAAGATAAGCATTATTGAACTATATGAAGGGTTACAATCTAAAGGAGTTCTGAAACAGATTTAATAACGGGTACTTTCAACTTACCTTACTATCATGGTTAAAGTTTTCTCGTATAAACAATGCTCCGACCGCCATTCCCATTCTTTTTATTGGTCCATTCAACGCATTGTGACCAACGATGCCTCTCGCTGAGTACCCCTTGTAATATTTTCCTAAATTCCACTCTTTCTCTCTGATAGTCATCTACCATGTGTGCAGAAAGTGACATTACCAGACGCCACATTACGTAATTGTGAATTATTCTGAAAACATATTTATTTGTCAGTATAATATTAAAATGGTAGGTATAATAGTCTCTTTTAATATTTTTTGATTTCAAGAATGGAAAAACAGAGATTAATGTTCTAATAATCAAGAAAGATGGGCACTATGGGCATGGTTGTTGAAAAAGAGTTAAGAGAGTTGTTGAAATTTTCTTATCCAATGCAACAGTGTCTAAAATAAAAGTGCTGAGAGTGTCTCCTTTGAAAAATAGTAAAATTGTGGAAGAACTTCATGACCTTCTATAATGGGTGAACTCGAACGTTCCTAGTAGAGAGGGCCAAAATAATTCATTTTAGTGAGGTGACGTACTGATTTCAACTGAGAAAGAGGAGCTGACTCAAAAAAGTTATTGACAAATATGTCGATTTCCCGATTTACGTGTGGTCATAAAGAATCCGATCTACACATTTTTCTACATCTACACATCTTTCACGAACCTACAAGTCTATAAATGTATTGTTTTATATGACCTTTAGAAGAAGAAATCGTTGGACACTGAAATGAAAATTTGCATCCTGCGAGAATTGTGCAGCAGCAACAGTCTTGTTGAAACTACAGTTCCTCAAAAGTAATCGACAATTCTGCCGAATAACCAAAATATTGAAAATAATGCAAAATTTGTCATATCTTTTGCAAATTGACATATACACTACATTTCAAAACAAACTGCGAATAAGACCACCCACAAGTGCATCTTCTCTCCTCTCTTAATCCCTACCGCGTCTACGTCACCATGTCGGCCATAACTAAAGCTATTCATATACTCCAGCCATGACTATAGGCTCCTCCCATATTATATTTACTGTCTGAGGCCATGGACATGAATGACCACGGACAGCGTGACATGTATTTAATATAACCTTGAAATGAAATATTCGTTTATATAAAATCACAAGACAAACATTTTCGCTTAATAACATTTGCCTACATTTTTGCCACAAACTCGATTTTTTGTAATTTTTATTTCAATTGAATTTGGTATAGAAGCTTACGAGTAATGTACTTAAAATATGGACTAACACTTCCACAAATTAGATTATTAAAAAAATCCTACCAACAAATTGTCTTATATTTCCCAACTTTCGTGGACACACTGTATATAAAAACGTTTGCATATTACTTGAAAACGATAATGAAAATAATATTAAAGTTATTATGAAAAAATAAATAAGGTTCCATATTAAAACCAATTTCTTTAACTTTGTTAATACGGACTTTATTAACTGATCATGATTTATTAACGATTATGGTCTTTAGCCATTAACAATCTAAATTTTAAGAAAAACATTTTTTAAATTATTTTTGCTTCTATATATTTAATGATATTCTTGCTTCCATATTATATTTGATGTTGTTCGTCTACCAATCAATCAAACTTATAGCAAAAATTTAACCATCTTAATTGTTCTTTTGAAACAAATTGAGATTACAAGAAAATTATATCCCATATTTTTTTAAACATACTCACAATACGCATTGTTTTTCTTAAGTATTAATCAAGTTTATGACATATATGTATGTCAAATGGCTGTGTCCTATATATTTTTTTATGTGGGGTCTTCGCTCAGCCCATTCGTACAAATTTCTCCAGGGAGAGCGTCAGTTTGTGCGAAATTATTTTACGTTTTTTCTTTATTATTTTAAAGTCCAAGCATCATTCTCACAAATTACTTTGTTTTCTATTGTGACCTTTATTTTAGACAGAACCAGTTACTAGAGACAAAAAATGTCAGTATTTTTCATACAAAAAAAATTGGTTGTTTCATATTAAAACACCAGTATTTTCGTATGGTGCTGAATTGGATTACTCCGCATTGTAGATGTATGTATCTGACTCACTCGTATTAACCAATGCGTAACATTTGTAGAGAGAAACTATGTATTTCTTATACTTACAAGCAAAGTGATAAATTTTCGTAAAATTTTAAGTTGTAGAACACTGAAAATTAAGTGACATCTATTTTTTTACATCTATGTGCTTTATTCTGTAACTTTTCAATAGACGGAGGTAAGGGAAAATGTTTCGAATAAAAATTGTAGTTCGTATGATTTTCTCCAAAAAACGTTTCTGCCTATTTTTTTTATATATCTTTCCATTAGAGACATCCTCGATTTTGTAATTACATAAATTGGTCAGTTCCCGGACACGCGAACACCCGCAGTAGGCCTGGTTTTTAAATTATCTGGCTAATTAATCACTAATTGTAATATTCGGAAGACTCAGAAAATTATGAAAATGCCTGTGTCATTGTGTTATGTTGAGAAGAACCCCAATTTTCACGTAAACATATTGTCGTAATCCATTTAAATAATTATCCTATAGAAAAAATTGTTTAAAAATAGTGTACCTACTCAATTTTAGGAATACATATTTTTTTTAAATTATTTTGAGCACCATTAGTAAATTCCTTGTGGATTTACATTTTTGAACGTTTGCATATTACTCCTATCGAAACCAAATTATGATTACTTTTGAGAAAAAAAATCTAATATGAAACTCTATAATAATATTTTTCGTTTTCAATTTACCTATAATTTCTGGAATTCATTTTATAATATCATCAATACAATAATTATTGTAGAACAATAAAAATGTGAACATAAGTACTTGTAGATCTACTATTTTAAATTATGGTTGAGTCGTTTTATTACGTTAAATATTTGGTGTAATGTCCTTCCTTATGCACAAATACAAAAAAGTGGCTTATTTCAGTAAAATATATAAATATAACTCTCTTGACACTAAATATTTATTATTGGAATTTTAAGGGCATATACAAGAATATCTGTATCAGCGATTGGACCAAAATGGAATGTACCTATTATGTACAGGTAACAAGGGGGGGGGGGTAGGTCGGCTGTGAACAGTGTGTGAACTGTGATAGAAAAGCAGGTGTGCATGTGGAGCAGCGCTCTGAAACAACACATGTTTGTATGTGTTTATACTTGTATGTTTATCCGTAATTTGTATATGTCGTCCTGCATATGGTAAATGTAGGTATCTACGAGTACCTACATACCGTATGAAGAATAAAATAAGACAGATATAATTGCCACACCAATTCGCACTTGTTGGCGATTTTGTACCATCCTTATTTCAATGAAAACCAAGCCCCCGGATCGCGAAAGCCAAGGACTAGAGTAGGAGCAATTTGCTCTAATTTGTGTAACACCACGGCAATATCTACGTCTGTTTCACTTAATGAACCTCTCTCTTCACATTTAATGAATAGAATTTAGTTCACATACGGTATACCGCGGTAGCTAAATAAGTGGACTAACGCTATTTGTTTATGCATGCATTTGTCTATCCAAAGCATGTATTACCGGTTTGATTTTTGTTAATTTTTCAGCTTAAATCTTCAGTTTAAATTTCAAGGAAGATATAGCGTTTTGATTGGCCAAAAAATACTAATATTTGCAAAAGTTATACATACTCAAATGTAGGCCAAACGAAGAAATTGTCAACTTTCAGATGTTAATAACTTTTAAAACATTTTTTTTTTATATATATCATATGCAATATTTTCTTCTTGTTCTGAACTATACAAGGTGAGTCACTTTTTTGTAGCAGGACTTTAACATTCGATGCAATCCGATATTTTGAGAAAAAAAGTTCCTATAAACATATGCTCTATCTAGCTTCATAAAGGACATACAGGGTGTTAAAGTTTAAGTTTTTTTTTTTAGTTTTTTTTACAATATTTTCTGAACTCTTATAAATGTTAGTCAAATAAGGTCAGTGGCGTACGATACAAAAGTTCTGTTAATCTAAATAACCTGGGCACCCGAGAAAAGCAACTTCCAGTATAGTGTTTTCGACAAAATCAATATAAATTGTTGTTCCTATGGAGGTTAAAGCGTGTGTATAATATTAAACGAAAGTACTATTCCGTTCAGAAAAAACTTAAAAAAAAACTAAAACTTTAACACCCTGTATCTCCTTTATGAAGCTAATTAGACCATATGTTTATAGGAACTTTTTTTCTCAAAATATCGTATTCTATCGAATGTTAAAGTCCTGCTATAGAAAAGTGACTCACCCTGTATATATTATTTGTATAAGATATAATTCGCAATAATAACCATATTCGGATTATATGGGTAAAAATCTATAAGATTAATTTTGGTTTATTATTGTGCATCTCGGTATCTTGAGCTAAAAAATACTTATTAGCATTTATTCCCGGGGCAACCCGATTTGTGTATTTAGAACATTGCGGATATTTGTAATAAGAAATATCGAAAAATAGATAAAGAAGTTTTTTTTAGAAAAATATCGAAGTACAAACTTTATTCAAAATATTTTTTTCTATCCAGTTGTTGAAAAGTCATAGAAAAAACGAAAAATCAAATTTGTTTTCACTATTTTTTTCGAAATGCAGGTCCCGCCGCTTGCAAAATAATCACTCATTGAAATCCTAAATTATACATCTGAGATACAAGCAACTTATTTTAATTAGAGAGAAATTAGCTTTCCTATAGATTTACGACCTGTACTTTTAGTCCTGTTTTGGCCGATTAACTTACCAGACGATAAGACTGTGAAAATGCATACAGAAAGTGTAGAACATACTTACAGTCTAACCGTGTTTAATTAATCCGCCTTAAGCGGGACTAAAAGTACTGGGCTATAGTAAATCATACTATGCATAAAAAAATAATTGTCTGTACATACGTTACATACAGAAGTTTCGTATTTATTGGGAATATTTGTATATTTATTTTTTACTTTGAGATCATCTAATATGTATGTTTTAAGAATAAACGAACTTACATACAGGGTGACTGGTGATAAAGTGTACAAACGCTGGGTGGTCATTGTACACCTCAAATGCAACAAAAAAGTTCCTCTTGACCATGGTCCGATTTCCAAGCAAGGGAGAAATTTCAGGATTTGTGTTTTTTTCGGAAAAACGTGATTTTTCGCCTAAAACTAACCATATCTCCTGAAATATTGGACCTACAGCAAATTTAAGAAAACCGTTGAAAAGCTCTTTAAATTGTCTTGAGGGAAACATACTTAGCAAGATTCCCATTTAATTTTGTAAGCACAGACACAATTCTAAATTTTAAGAATTTCTAAATTCCTAAATTTTACTAAATTTTACTTTGATCAAACGATATTTTTTTGTCTCTCAAAAGTGTGCACATTTCACAAAAACTTCCTTTCTTAATAAGCTTTCCAACGGTATACTCATTTTTTGAAAAATTCCGTATCAGGTAGAAGAAATCGCATTTCAAATGTAAATCGTGGGCTTACTGCAAAAATCCGTTATGCCCATATTTGGCCCAACTGAAAGTATCTGAACTATTAAGCCGAAAATTAATAGAATAATTAGAGTAATTACAATGAAATTTGGTATTGCCCTTTTAATGAGCTTTGTAGTTCATCTTAAACTACATAGTTTGATGAAAAACGCATTTACCAGGAAACAAGACGTGGCAGAGCTGCCCGCACTCAAGTGCAACGGAAATTTAGATCAACAGTGAAGCACACACTTGCTGACGGAAGAGAGAGAGGTCAAACCTTAACTTTAGAAACAATTAATTCGTACTTGATAAAAAAATAGTTAAATTAAAAACTTGAATTATGGAAGAATGTTTTGTTATGCTTTCTTTTGGACCCTCTTCCCCTGCTATCTAGGTTACGTTCGAAAAAGTATTTGTCGAGATATCTAACATTAACATTTTTTTGTTTCAAAGGAAACATTTGCTTTTTTCATCAAACTATGTAGTTTAAGAAAAACTACAAAGCTCATTTAAAGGGCAGCACAAATTTCGTTGTAATTATTCTAATTATTTTATTAATTTTCGACTTAATGGTTCAGATACTTCTAGTTGGGCTAAACATGGGCTTAACGGGTTTTTGCAGTATCCACGATTTACATTTTTTTAAATGCGGTTTCTTCTACCTGATACGGAATTTTTCAAAAAATTCAAATCCAACGGTATACTCCGTTGGAAAGCTTATTAAGAAAGGAAGTTTTTGTGAAATGTGCACACTTGAGAGATAAAAAAAATATCTCTTGATAAAACTAAAATTGTGTAAAATTTAGAAATGTGGGGTTTTTTAAAATTTAGAATTGTGTCTGTGCTTACAAAAATTAAATGAGAATCTTGCTAAATGTGTTTCCTTAAAGAAAATTTAATGGGCTTTTCAATGGATTTCTTAAATTTGCTGTAGAGCCAATAGTTCAGGAGATGTAGTAAATTTTAGGCGAAAAATCACGTCTTTCTGAAAAACACACAAATCCTGAAGTTTCTCCCTTATGCTTGAGAATCGGACTGGTCAAAAGGAAGTTTTTGTTGCATTTGAGGTGTACAATCATCACGCAGCGTTTGTACACTTTATCATCAGTGACTCTGTATGTTTCACTTTGCAACCGTTTATAATTTTCTTGCATAACCTACTTATCGTTTGTCGAGTAACTTACCGCCTCTCCGTTTTAGCAATAATTTTTCCCATCTCTATAAAATATGATAATCCGTATGCAACAACATTTTCCTCTTCAGTGATTTTCACGTCCAGAAACGATCTAAAATACTCCAACCAGTTTATTTGTGGAACAAATGCCTTCAACTCTTTTAATGTTAATTTTTTGTATATTTCACTTGTGTCGTGCCGATCTTGTTCTGGTAATGATGCCTAAAAATGAATTAAATCAAACGTTGACGATGATTTTAATTACTCGAACATTGGAGTGAAGATTTTCATGGCACATTGTAAGTTCTTTCTAAAAAAAGGCTCGCCAAAAATTGAAATATCTCCACTTCGTCGGACAGCTAGCAGGATACACGCATTTTTTGATGGACAGGATACACGCAAATGATTGAACATTTATCACCACTGCAAGTGATTATGATTCTAGCAGTCTGTTTCTGTCGTATGGCGGCTCATAGACGAGCAACTTGGTTGTCAACCAAGGAGTTAACAACCTGAAAGTTAACATCAGTTCTGAAGTTGAAGAACTAGCATTCATTCTTAACGAGCTTTAGTAGAAAATAGGAAGTAGAAAATATTTTTGTAGACAATGGGCGAAATTTTGTTTTTTTTAGCTCTCTCTTATAGAATGTCTTGATATCATGTATATCTAGATCCTTTTTTTAACTGTCCAAGCAACTTGTCATATGTCTTGATATTATGTATATGTAGATCATTTTTTTAACTGTCCAAACAAATTGTCATGTTACAACCATCTCTGGGCATTTTCATCTATGGGCAGCTTAAAACAGCAGGCTACACAGGGCCTAATATCGAATTTAAACGACAAGAAAGTATATAAAGAAAGTATTATAACCATGGTTGAAACAATGGTCAAAAGACGTAATAATCTGCAAAATGTTTCAGAATGCATTTTAATTATAACTACAGTAATCTATGTACGTTGTCATATGTCATCGCAAGCAAAAGAATAATGCAGTGCACAGAGGCGTAGCGAGGTTTCGGAGGCTCCGGTGCAGAAGGTCCCGATGGTGCCCCTAACTGCTTTAAACTTTATCGGGGGTCCGCGGAGGCCCTCATTCGGGACCCCTGACATCAGGGGCCCACCAGTTGCACCATCCTAGCTACGCCCCTGGCAGTGCAAAAGTGATTCACCAGGATATACAAGCAAACTTTTAGGCAGACAATAACATTTCACATTTGGTACGATAAACCATGAGTAAGTCTCTTTAATCACTTCATATATGTACATATGTAAATAATGTGTAATTGTTTTAACCCCGTTAACCAAGTCAACCAATCGAATAGGGAAGTTTCCATGAAAAATAAAAAAAACCTACTGCATATTCAGTGATTGACGATGTGAACATCTACGCTTCGTTTTAATTATATCTTAAAGATATTGTACAATAAAAAAAAACAACCTCAAAGTATGTCATGGAATCGATCCCACATGTTTTGAATAGCTCTTATAGCTGTCAAGTTCATATAGTCCAGGAGAGGTAGCAAAAAACAAGTGATTTTTTAAAATACTTAGTTGCGGCACTTTCTCAACGTGATAATTAGGAGAAAAATCGTACGAATCGAATGAAAATGTTTTGGACAAAATCCGATTGTAGGATCATTGCGAAAAAATTGCAAAATGTGCGAAAAAAAAGGTTTTTTTCGACTTTTAGGCACGAAAAAAAATGTTGAGTAAAAAAACAAAAAATATCACGTTAAGCTTATTAATATTTTTTGACAAAAAATTTAACCGTAGATAGGTGTTGAAAAACCCTACAATTTGAGCCCCGGAAGACATTTCTAGGATAATTACTTAGAATAGCTCTTATAGCTGTCAAGTTCATATAGTCCAGGAGAGGTAGCAAAAAACAAGTGATTTTTTAAAATAATTAGTTGCGGCACTTTCTCAACGTGATAATTAGGAGAAAAATCGTACGAATCGAATGAAAATGTTTTGGACAAAATCCGATTGTAGGATCATTGCGAAAAAATTGCAAAATGTGCGAAAAAAAGGTTTTTTCGACTTTTTAGGCACGAAAAAAAATGTTGAGTAAAAAAACAAAAAATATCACGTTAAGCTTATTAATATTTTTTTGACAAAAATTTAACCGTAGATAGGTGTTGAAAAACCCTACAATTTGAGCCCCGGAAGACATTTCTAGGATAATTACAGACCGAGTAATTGAACATCGAAAAATCGCTAATTTTCGCGGTTTTTTATTTTTTTGTGCAAAAAGTTATCAACCGATTTTAATGATCCAAAAACCATTTTATTCGTCTTTTCAAGCGCTATGACGTGAAATTTTTTGTTTTTTACTCAACATTTTTATTCGTGCCTAAAAGTCGAAAAGACGCACCTTTTTTTCGCACCTTTTTGCAATTTTTTCGCAATAATCCTACAATCGGACTTTGTCCAAAACATTTTCATTCGATTCGTACGATTTTTCTCATAATTATCACGTTGAGAAAGTGCCGCAACTAATTATTTTAAAAAATAATCTACGCCGCCTGGACTAATATTTTTTTTTTTATTAAAAAAAGAAACACCATATTTAATCACGGCAGAACAAAAAGCTGTGAAAAGAAGAATGAAAACACGTAAGGGGCTATAAGGGGGGGCTGTATTAAAACAAAAACATATCTCTCACTAGGCGGAAGTCCCTGGTTTGAGGCAATCCTGATGTTCATTCACAAATCATCCTGAAATAAGACATAAAATAGTTAAACCGAGTAGAGACTGTGCTTAAACTCCTTAAGGAAATATGACTAATGGGATGAGCAGTCTATTGGGGCACGATGAGCATCAGCTTAAGTGCACAGGGCTGGCACCTATCCCATATGTAAAAATAATAAAAATGCAATGACAATAACAGTAATGTCATTTCTTAATAATAAAAACTTTTGAACTTGATCATTCTAAGAGTAATAACTGAAGACAATACTTTGAGAACTTTTGATATTACGTGGTTGATAAAATACATATGAAATTAATATCGTGTTATGATGTCTGTGAAATTCTAACGAATTTTTTTCCGAAAAAAGCGCTCGGATACGTCAAAAGATACATATGAATTACCATTCTGTGATAGGGGCCTTGAATTTTATTGGTCACTTGTCAAAAGGCTAAGACGTCAACGATATTTTATTAATGTGAACTCTTATTTTTTTATGACAGAACTGAAAGCAACATATGTTTTCACATACAACGTAAATATCGATGTACATATACATATACATATAAAAGAAAATTTTTAAAGGTTAAAAACTGAATTTACTGGAAATGAAAGAATATTAAAAAAAAACAAATTCCAATGTTCGCATTATGCACCGTTGACATCTTGACGGCGCGCAAGATGCTCAAGAAGATATGAAACAATATCAATTAATATTAATAAAATGTATGACATTCTCAAATATGGTGAATGCGCTAGTGTTATAAGTTTTCACACACACACACACACACACACACACACACACACACACACGCACACGCACACGCACACGCACACGCACACGCACACGCACACACACACACACACACACGCACACACGCACACGCACACGCACACGCGCACGCGCACGCGCACGCGCACGCGCACGCGCACACACACACACACACACGCACACACACACACACACGCACACGCACAGGAAGGATAACCGATGGGTTTCATAGTAAATGAAGTATAAAACTGCTCATTACGATACACCGACATATGTAATATTTGTAAATAAGTTGTAGAAACAATTTTATTTCATTTCTAGTAAAAATTTCTTAACATTAAAGCCTACTTTCTTAAATATTTCTTATGGGACCTATATACGTCAATATTTATGTCACTGTACGTGAACACAAGTGTTCTTTTCAGTACCCTCATAAAAATAAAAAATATAAAAATAGAAAATATCAAAATTAAAAAAATATATCGATGACGATGACGATGACGATAACGATGACGATGATAGGTTTTTGACAAATGGTCCAAAAAATTCAGTACCCCTTTCAAAGAATGGCAATTATATTTTAAGGTACCTGAACGATTTTTCCGAAAAAAGTCCGTGACAATTTTATCCAGTTTATCCACTACTTTCCAAATATACTGTATGCACTATAATAATACTTACGTTTGCTAGCTTTTTTTTCAAATTCCACAACATTTTGTAGTTCTTCTCCAGCAGTAGTTCTGTTGGCGCCAAGAAGAATAGCAATGTTCGTCATATATTTGTGATAGGCAATCATATCTCCCTCACTACTAGCTTTCAAATAATAATCTCTGCTCGGCAGTGCCAACGTCATTTGATCCATCTGGAACAGACGTTGTTACTTTTACGAATACTTTACAAATGAAGCACGCGTTATAGACAGTATGCGAATTAATCCGCATTTTTTCGTAAAGGACTGATAAATGTCTAGTAGCAGCAGATAAAGTGGGAATAACACAGAGTGCCTATTAGAAGCTAACGAGAAAAAGCCATTCAGAAAACGTCATCAAAGTTGACCGAGCAAAAAGTACGTACTTATATTCTTATTCTTAAGTTTATAACTAATGGTGGGTTCATGCAGAAATTTTTAGTAATAAGAATAAGAATAGTAATAAGAATAAAAGTTAAACCTTCGTTTTATAATGACCCAGTTCATGCAGTAAATATAATTTTTAGTAATAATTTTAAAAATAAGGATTTACTGCATGAACTGGGTCATTATAAAACGAAGGTTTAACTTTTATTCTTATTACTATTCTTATTCTTATTACTAAAAATTTCTGCATGAACCCACCACAAATCCCTTTATAATTAAATTATTTTAAAATTAAATTCCTCTATATATTTTTCTATGGTTTATAACCTCATTAAATTGTCAAAGCTCTCACATTATGTGATGGGTACTTTTATAGACTATATAAAATACATCAATAAAAAGCTGTATTAAAAATAAACTATATTTTCGAAAAAAATAAGACACTATTAAAGAAAATTATGACCGCCCACATTTATACACACTCTTGCTCTTATTTTAAATGAGTCAATAACGTGCTGCAGGATCCACGGTGTTATAATAATTTATTCAATTTTATTGACAATGCGTTGCTAAAGGTCTTCGATACCGCCAATTGGAGTTTCAAAAATTGATTTTTTTGCAGCGATCGCCCCCCCCCCCAGAGGGTCAAGTAAAAACCAAAATACTCGGGGGATTGCGGTTGCCTTGCCGTTGCCTCTACTGACCTTTTTTTTTTGGCTTTTTTTGTTTAATCTGCATTGGGCGCCCCCCCCCCAAACATAAATACTGGCTACGCCCTTGGGGAAATATGGTCTGCCTGTTCAAACTAATTATACGATCTTGAATACAACATTCTTGCAATTCGTCGTCATTCAAAATTTGTACAAGAGGTGTTAAAATTTCTAAATGGCACCTCTGCATTCAGTGTTCCGTTATAAAAAAAGGTCGAACAATCCTCCTGCTCACAGCTGCCCACACTCCAATATTTTGTGGGTGTAATGAAGTTTTCGATGAAGTTTCAATATAAAAGTAAGGGTTGAGCACTCCGAAGTTTCATATTCTGAGAGTTAATGTAGCCCGAAGAATTAAACAAACCTCAGTAAAAAAACTTTTTTGAAGACAGCATCGTTATTGTTAAAATGGTTAATAAACCAATGGCACAACTAACTGTTGTTATAGAGGTTCGCCCGCTCTGACAATTTCATGCGTGGATTGCAGACGATATGGTATGAAAGATGTTATACTTAAGCGCTCTCTACAAATATTGGAAAATAAAAAAGTTGATTTTGTATTACTTTCAACGCATGGAACGGGATACAAAAATTTCATGCGCTGGCAATTTCAAAAATCGAATTTCGATTTAAATGGAATAGAAGAAAATTTGTTCTCTAGCAATTCTGAAGAATATCACAGGCCCACAAAAATTTTTTTTTGACTATGGATAAGAACATTGTTTTTCCTTGTATTTTTTGACGCTGAATCCAAATCCGGTGTCCGTTTAACCGTAGCACGTCAGGTTCAAGGTCATTTCAAGGTCAAATAGCGAAATAAAAGCTTAAAAGGGAATAAACCCATATATCTTTATGTGTCTGGGATCGCTGAATTAGAATCTGCTGTTATTCTTACCATACCACGTGACTTCGAAGAACACTCCAAGGTCAAATCACTAAAATACGCATTAATGAGGCAAAAGTTTGTATCTTTATGTTTTTGAAGTTGTTGAATCCAAATCTGAAACCCATGATAGAATACTGTAAATGATCTCATTTTCATCATGTAGTTACGTTAGGCTGAATTAGGGAAATGTGGTTAAGGATATTCGGTTTCGTGAATGTATTGCTATTATTTGTTAAGGTAAAACATATGTAAGTCCGTGTATCCATGTACATTAGATGAGTTGATAGCAATTCTCGTAGCCACCTTACTGAATATCGTCTAACTACATAGTAATCATCTTACTGAAAATCAGTGAGTGAATCATTGAATAAACGTGTTTAGACTCATTCAACCAGACACACACTTTTGCGTGTGTGCGCTGATGCATGCGTGTGTTTAAAAGCGTGTATGCGTGAGTGTGTACTTGCGTGCGTATATAAATGCATGTGTGCGTGACTGTGTGCATGTGCGTGCATGCCTCCCGCCCCAGAGGATGCTGGAGATGGTGACCACTGCTCAATTGAGGATGTGTAGAATGATCCATTGTCCGATTCTCTGTAGTAACGAAGCCAACGAAGGCGCGCTGCCCTGCAGGGGGGCGTTAGGGTGTGAGAATGATGCCGTACTGTGTCCGACGACGAGTTGACTTTGTCCTCGTCAAAGTCGGAAAACCCTCATACTTAGACCTAGGGAGGTATGAGGGTTATCACCCTTAGGACGGCGGACTCGCCTGCGATCGAAACAGGATCCCTAACGTGCGGGTTTCTTTATATATCCATGGCTTCCTCCTCTTTTAAGCGTTTATTTCGCGATTTCATCTTAAAATGACCTTGATCCTGACGTGCTACGGTTAAAAGTTCACCAGATTTGGATTCAGCGACCCCAGAAACATAAAGATATATGGGTTTATTCCCTTTTAAGCCGTTATTTCGCTATTTGGCATTGAAATGACCTTGACCCTGACGTGCTACGGTTAAACGGACACCGGATTTGGATTCAGCGTTAAAAAATACAGGGAAAAACTATGTTCTTATCCATATTAAAAAAAAAAAAATTGTGGGCCTGTGTATTTAATAATATTTCCTGTCATGTCATTCCCTTTCCTAATACAAAACCAAAGTTAGCATCGCAAGCATTGATAAGTAATTACAATAAATGCCATTATCGTAATAATTGTTGACTTTATTTGTGTGTAAACAAAAATTAGGCATCGCGAAGCCTATCGTCGAGTGTATTTTGTAAAAAAATGACTAGCTGCCAATTCGATTTCTAAAATAAAAAATGTAGTTACCTATTCATAAAAAAAATAAAAGTTAGTAACTATAAAAAAATTACTAACTTAGAAAGCCGGATTCCATTCTACTTTCATTTGATTTTTTCTCTATAGATCTTTTGATAATATTTGATAAATTTGAAAATAGTGCCTTTCAGTTTTTCATTATTTTTTTAGAAACTGTTGAAAATTTTGGAAATCTAAACGTCTTCATAAAATGTGCAACTTTTTATAAATTAACCGACTTATGTTACAGTTTGGAAGTTACCAATGCAATCCCATCGAAATTTGGGCACCCTGTATACCTATGTCTGCAATGGTTTCAGTACGAACATATGGAAATTTTATGATACAATACGCAGGGTTTTATAAAAATACGTGCATTGTAGAGAGACAGTTTATGCGTGTAGACGTAAATGTAGATCGGACATGAAAATGCCTCCTCTAATAAACCTTATCAGGATTCTATTTAAGGTATTTTATAAAAAAATGTTATCGTTAAATTACGAGTAAGAACTTTAATAGATAGCAGTTTACGACTTACATAGCTTAATAATAGTAGTACCTATGTATTTATATTAATTGCACCTAGTTTATCTAAAAAATTAATAATCGGCTATTTCGCAGAAGTCAAATCATTTTCATGTATAAGTAAGGAACGTATGCCAATAATTGGTAATTCAAACATCAGTTAGTTAATCTACAATATTTGAATAATAAACGCATAAATATGCATACATCCATTTTAAACAAACATAAAAAATGAATATTGCATATACATGCCGAAACCAGAAATTCAATATTAACGTAATATATATGGGTATATCATGAAAAAGTACACACACACACACACACTCTATTTCGGGAGAGCCCGTCTCGACTATTTGAGGACCCACCGCCTAATGTTGACAACCCGCCGACTGTAGAAGAGGTCGAAAACTTCTGGAAGGGAGGCTATAACGCTACGCGTCCACTTCGCCAAGACACTCCAGCACTAGTATACTTCGAAGCCTTTTGTAGGAGGCATCAACCTCCGCAAATCGAAGTGTGCGAGGCAATCCAAGAGGATGAGGTCCGACAAGCTCTGGTCGGTACCAAAAATCTTGCTGCCCCAGGCCCAGACGGCATTAACAATTGGTGGTGGAAAAAGTTTCCATCTACCTATCGCCGTCTAGCCAGAATTTACAAATCTTGGCTAAATGAAGGGCAGCAAATTCCAAGTTGGATTGTCGAAGGACGCACTGTGCTTCTCCCCAAAAAGGGAGATTTGTCCGATCCCCGCAACTACCGGCCGATTACCTGCCTCAATACCTGCTATAAAATATTTACACGTATCTTGTATGTCAGGGTGAGGGTGGCGACTATGCCGGTGTTGCAAGAAATAAGTGAACAGCGTGGGGGAAGAAGAAGCGTAGAGGGTTGTAGGGAGAACCTGGTGATAGACTATGCTGTCACCCAAGACTCAATCCAATATAAACGCAACCTCTCCATGGCTTGGATTGATTACCGTAAGGCTTTTGACTCAACATCACATCAGCTTTTGGTGTACTTGCTGAAAAGCCTTGCGGTGCCTACCCCACTAGTGAGATGCATAGAAAACCTATTGCCGGTTTGGAAGACTCGCTTTACCATTACATCGGGTATGCAGCAGGTCATAACTGAACCGGTAACGTTTAGGAGGGGCGTATTTCAGGGGAGATTCCTTGAGTCCCCTCCTATTTTGCATCTCAATGCTGCCGCTTACCAGCATTGCGACATACTCGTGGGTATATGTGTGGACCACCGAGAAATCGGGGGCATGAGATCAGCCATTTATTCTATATGGATGATCTCAAACTATACGCCTCCGGGGAAAGAGACCTCCGCCAGTCTCTAAGAGTGGTTGACGAGTCACACACGGGATGTGGGCATGGAATTGGGATTGGACAAATGCGCAGTGCTCCATCTCAGAAGAGGACGATTACCGGGTTTACCTGAGGATATGCAAATTGCCGACGGAAACGTCATTAGACATCTTGACGTTGGAGAGACTTATCGATACCTGGGGGTTGAACAACAGCGTACCCATGACGCCCTCAGGTGAAAGAGGCTCTCCGCGGCAAGTACAGACACCTTGTCCGGAAGATTTGGTCTTCTCAACTCTCCGGGCAAACAAGGGGTGTCTGCAACAAATATGCTTGCTGTACCAGTCCTGAGCTTCACCTGAGTGGTGAAATGGACAGTCGGCGAACTGCGACAATTCGACAGGGACACCCGGAAGATGATGCATATGCATCGGGGATTACACCCTAGATCGTCCGTTCCCCGAATATACCTCTCACGTCATCGAGGGGGTAGGGGACTTCTAAGCCTGGAGAGTATGCATGGTAAAGTGGTTTTGGGTTTGGCGTATAAGATTCTAAGGAGTTCGGACCCCCTCCTGTGTCTAGTGAAAGATCACGAACTAGCGGGAGCGGGGGAATTTATACTGAAGGCGGCGGGCACAACCGCTGAAAAACTTGGTCTCGAGTTTGAAATTAGACGAGGTGTCAACGTTGAGTTGATTACCGAGTTACAACCGAATCGTCTAGGAGCCCAAATGAAAGCTGCCGAACAGAGTTCTGTTTGAGCAGCATGTTGGCAGACCAGTGCATGGTGGTTTTTATAGGAATATCGATGCGCTAGATCTGTCAACAAAGCTGACCTTCCGATATCTTAGGTCAGCAGGGCTCACATCGGAGACCGAGGGATTCATTGCGGCGTGTCAAGATGGCGTAATTAATACTCTGGTTTATCGTAGCCGTGTGATGGGTGTGCAGGTCCCAAATACCAACTGTAGGACCTGTCGCTAAAGCGCCCGAGACCCTGACACATCTTTTGTCGGCTTGTCCGATAAAAGCGGTCTCGGCGTACACCCACCGACATAACGCGGCCTTACGAGTGCTTTATTATCATCTTCGGCACTCGTACGAGATAGACCAGGAGCCAGTGCCGCCTTACTTGCCAGGAGATATAGAGTCCGTTGTTGGGAACGAAAGATGCCAAATCTTTTGGAGATATGTGTTCCCCAACCGTCAGGCCAATACACGCTAATATGCCTGACATAGTCCTCCTTGATAAGCAGACCAAGACTATGTATGTTTTCGAGTTTTCTGCTCCAGCAGAGCATAACAGAGTCTTGAAAGAGGAGGAAAAACGGACAAAATATCAAGATCTCCTGTTCGAGCTCCGCACGCTTTACCCAGGCCACAAAGTCATGCTGGTTGTCCTCATCATTGATGTTCTTGGAGGAGTTCGTTCTAAGCTGCTTTCAGAGTTAAAGATCATTCCGGCTTGCAGGATTTCTACGGAGTTTCTGTTATGCCGGATGCAGAAAGCAGTCATCTTGGGGTCCTTACGTCTACTTAGGGCACACGATTTTGGAACCTGCAGCTACTTACCGACCGGTGGGGATGGGTAGCTGTGGTTAATAACTACGATGTCCGGCTCGGTTGCTGCGGTGTTGTCGGAGCTCGCGGTGGCCCTGAAGGTATGTGTAAAAAAAAAGTATATGTATATATATATACAGGTTGTTTCACTGAGTATCAGCAGCAGAGTTGAACGCCACGTTGTTGATGACACGAGTAAATATAACATGGAAAAAGTTTTAGTCTAGCGACATTGGTGGGTAAACTTGGTAGGGATTGAGGAAGGAGTCCAAAATACAATTTAGTATGTAGGGGAAGAGCGGGAAATGAGTCACCCGCTCATGAGGAGAGGTCAGCGGGCAATGGTGGTCACCCCCAAATCTGCAATACTACATCTGAGAGTAGCGCAAACGACCTCGCTGTCCTGCTCTGTGACCCCCATCACTGTTGTGAACGACTTGTACCAGAAACCGCCGCTCGTTACAGAATGACAGCAATGTTTTGTTTTTGCGCCTCACCAATGTAAATTTGCAACGAAATAAAATAAACGGTAAATGTCGAATTTCGTAATATACTTAAACAAGTATTTTATGTGTATTTAGACTGACATTCAACATAGTGATGCGCAGCTTAGATCGCGATATTTTTTTAATTTGTGATTTTTTTACATTAGTGTAATTGTGGGTAATGAGAGTGAGGTTTATTACTAAGGGAGAATCTGGACTTAGAGTAACTGGAATTTTTCCACTGAATCCCGAAGTACCTATTATTAGACGAAGCCTTTGTTTCAGCTGAAATTTTTCAATCTGAGTCTATTGCAATTCAAGATTGTGATGAATGTATTTCAGCTGCTGCTACTAGTGTAGTGCAAGATATAAGTTCGGTTCCTAGCACATCGAGGCAAGTAGACCCATCTGGCATATCAAAACAAGTAGACCTACCAGTTCCTGATCCAGATATTGGATCAACTTAAATCAAAGAGACATCAGAAAAAGTGTCTACAATTCAAACTTTTATTAAGATGCTAGAGAAACCACCTATATTTAATACAAAACAATCAAAGACAATCAAGGAAGACCTGGTGGAAAAAGAAAATAAGAAAAAATTGAAAATTTCAAGGCAAAGGAAAAAAGAAAGCCAGGATGATGAGGATGGTGGCGCAGAATACGCAATAAACATAATGCAGCAAATTCGGAAGAAACAACGAGATGTGGTACAGATGTACTTCATGTGGGTTGTGGGCGCACGCGGACTGTACTAGGTGGGACTCAGCCAAAGGTTATGTCTATCTGCGATATGTGTTAAATTTTGTTTGACTTTGATTACCCACATGGTGACTACCATTGCCCACACTTCGGTATAATGGGGATCAAATCTGTATTTTAATTTGAATTCTCGCTTAAGTGACTCCCATTACCCGCTTTTCCCCTAGTCTTATTTGCAATTCGCTCTGAGACATAGTATATACAGGGTGTCTACTTTTGTTTATGTAGAAATCCATATAATCCTCATTTTTCAAGATAATAGATTAAACTTGGATAATAGATTAAACTTGTTTTGTTTTAAAAAGCATCGAAAACTGCTTCTTCTGACTGTATCGTCGTTTTCTAAATCCAGCCCATGGCCCTGCTACGATTTTTTTATACTCCCGAAATTCAATATGACCGTTTAGCGATTTTTTTATTTAAAATTTGTATCCATAGCGTGAATCAGGACTTCTCAAAACCCCAATATGCGAAATTTTAAACCAAAAAATTAGGTGTTTCTTTCTATACGATCTTAAAGTATAAATAAATAGACAAGTCAATTTTTGAACAGAATTGTCAATTTTTTAAAGAGCGCTAAACGGTCAATATTTGAGAAAAAAATTGTTGAATCAAAACCTTAGGGAAAAATTACGTCGTTAAGATGGTGACCTTTTCCCCTGATACAAGCCTAAAGTCTTTTTTTGGAAGTTGGCATCCACTCTTTCAAGAAATTGACGATCGATGTTGCCCACTTCCTGTCGTATTGCGGCCTTCAACTTATCAAGTCTTCTCGGTTTCTGCAGATAAACACGCGCCTTGAGGTAGCCCTGTAGGAAGAAGCTGAAGTCTAGCGAGCGAGGAAGCCACAAAAACATCGCTGAACCTGGGAATGGCTCAATTCGGAACAAAGTTCGTACAGTTGCCATCGAGGCCCTGGCTGTGTGGTTGGTGGCTCCGTCTTGAAACCACACGTTATCTCTCCCGGATTCGTCTGCGTAATTACCGACAAAAAAGTTGTTCAACATGTTTATGTAAAATCAGAGTCAGATTGCTACTGCCACTCTGTTCTCTTCGAAGAAGTAAGAACCAATTATACCACACCTACTAACCGCACACCAAACCGTTACTCCTGAGCGGTATAGCGGCCGTTGTATAACTAATGAGGATTTTCTGTTGCTCAATATCGACAGTTCCGCTTATTTTCTACACCGCTTATTTTCTTCTAGTGCGATTCATCGAATTTCATGACTATAGCATTTTCATTTTCCCTAAAATGATTTGCATGGCTTGAGTGAACGTAACTCTTTATGGATAGTCCCCTTCATTGAGGTTCTGCACCATCGAAATCTTATACTGATGTATTCTTAAATCTCGATGGAGAATACGTCTCGTCGTGTATTCATTAATTGGGAATTCTGAAGGACGGGCTGAACGACACAAGGGCGTAGCCAGTATTTTTCTTTGGGGGGGGGATCCAATGCAGATTAAACAAAAAAGCAAAAAAAAGGTCATTGGAGGCAACGGAAAGCGCCCCGAGCAAATCTGTATGGTCTTGGAGATTGCCTTTTTACCACGGATTATATTGTTCTGAGTCCAGTAACCCAACACATAATGGTTCTGTAAAATGGAACATTTCCATGACGCCCTATGTTAAAACGCCGCGCGTCGTCGAAATTCTCGCTGTACAGGGTGTCCAATTTTCGGCACTTTTGTGGGATAACTCAGTTGTCTTTAAAGATAGAGAGTTGCGATATGCACATTCATTTCCTACTTTTTTCTTGTGAAACGAAATATGCAGTAAAGAAAATTTTCATAGCCCTCTTAGTTTCTGAGATACAGTGTGAAACTGAAAATTTGCACTTTTCGGACACCCCCTCTAACTAATTATTCTTTTATCTTATTGGAAATGTAAAAACGGACTTCCATACATTTGTTTATGTAGAATCCAGTGGCGTAGTCAGTTATTGTCTCTCATTTTCCGTTTTCAACATACGTTTTTTTAAATGAAATATCATGTATATTTTTAATTGGTTGAATTGAGTATTTTGTGAGCATTTCAAAATATATCACGATTGGTAAGTTTTCTTAAAAATAAGCTCACAATTTCAATATTTCACAAAACTTTCTTAACCGTTACAACTATACAGTTATTACTATTAGTTATATAAGTAATATATAGTTACAACTATTAGTTATTTCTTAAATAATTATTATAAATCATACCTAGCTAATGTTATTCATTAAAGTGATTAATACCACAACGATTTTTTTTTGGCAAATTCAAAAATATATCTACCTAATGTTTTTTAATCATAAATGCAGCTGAAAATGACGGCCATTTTCTATAATCGCATACTCGTAAACTTTTCTTATCCTTCGTAAAGCGTTTAAAATTATTAGTGAACGGTCCTGTAAATACTGAAATTCCAAATGTGTAGCCTCTCGATGTTACCCTATGGAACGATGTCGTGTCTTGTATATTCTGTTTTTTTAGAAAACCCCATAAAAAGAAATATAAAACAGAAAGGTCATATGACCGAGGAGGCCATTTTATGGGTCCATTATTTGTTATCCATCTTTGAAGGAAGTTATTTTCTAGAAAAAAGTCGTATCTATTAATTGACTATTGTGGGCAGGTGCCCCATTCTTCTGAAAATATATATTATTTAATTGAGCTAAAGGGACGTTATCTATCAACTCTAGCACAACATCTTGTTAAATTTGAAGATAACAATTTGCAGAGGCCTCCTTCATAAATGCTGTACACTATTTTTCTTCAACTAACTCTCCTGTCCTGACATACGTGTCATACGCGAAAACGAGATATTCTAATCCCCACAAGGGCATACTGTCTACTGACTAAATTAATTGCAAACCAAGGAGAACCTTATGGACACTGTCCCACCTCTAGACAGCACATGTGCTAGAGTATAATCCATTTCAAAAATTGACTATACCCAAGTCGCATCCACAGGTATCTCAAAATGTATTATTAACAGGCTACTCTTCTAGTCCATGTAACACACAAACACCCAATCTCAATCCAATTTTATCAATGAATGACATTATGTTACTCTTTAAAAGAATTAGATAATATTAGTTCCAACACTATTAACACTTATGTATATGTATTGCATCTAGATTGATGGTGTTAAGAAAAAATTGCTTTGTCCAAAGATTTGACCAAAACAATCTTATAGTTCTATCTTATATCAAGGTGTTAAGGAATTAGCGCACCTGGATAATGTTGACTGAGCTGTTCTTATCGTCAGGTCCAACCCACTGTTCAATAAGGAACCCCTCATTATAAATGCCCCTTATAAGACCAAGGAGTACTTCAGCTGAAAAATCTGGAGGATTCCAATTTGGAGTTGCTACTGGCCACCCTCCTAGGCTCCTGAGAACTTCACGGATTGGCTCGTCACCTATTTTACGAATGTTAGCTAAAAATAAATTTCATGGTTTTTATTACATACATTGTACATACCTAAGATTCAAATATTTTTTATAGAGATATGCACATATGTAAAAAATATTCAAACTTCAGTGAAATTTTCCATCAGAATAAATACATTAACCAACAAAATAGTTCATTTATTAATGTACTATTTACTTTAGTAACTAGTCAAATTGCTAAATTTCTTATTCGGTTTTGTTAAAATAGAGTATTTCCTAATAGTCCAGTAGATAAGCCGGAAAATACTATAAAATCTGGAAAAGTTGATAAACAGTTCCGATTTCAAAATTTTTTTTATACGTGTTCTTTAGACCCTCAGGAACATTCGTCACCACTAACATCTGCCGTGCTATGAAAAATGAAAAAAATATGGTAGTTTTCCCCACACCCAAAGCTTCCCAATAGTAAAAGTGAAATTTAAAACATTTTAAAAAATTCAAAATTTCACCTCGGAAATCGTCTCTCGGGGATTTTCGGGGTCGCTGATTACGAATCCGATAGGAAAAATCGAGTGAGGGTGGTTGCATCCCATTAAAACCACCCCTAGAAGTGACAGAGATAAAAAAACATCCGAGAACATTTGAAAAGAGTTTACTATCAAGTGCACTCTTGGATAGGATTATTAGTAGATTCAGATCACAATAGAACCGCAAAAGTAAACCCAACTGATTGGGGTTGGAAAGTTATGGACGGCGTCCTGCATCCCATAAGAATGACAGAACCACCCGCGCCAAAAAGTATTATGGATGCAATAACATGTGGATGTCAAACTGGTTGTGGTGCAGCTTGTTGTTGCAGGAAAAATGGCGTATACTGTTCACAAACGTGTAAATTTTGTTACGGATCTAACTGCACTAATTGCGAGCCACCTGCAACTACTGACATTACAGAGGATGAAGTGGTTTGCCCGGCTGAAATGATAGTAGAACAAGATATTAGTGAAGATGAAGAGGGACCCACCAATACTGCATCAGCAATGCTCGAAAACGACTCTGATTACGAATGATGTCAACTATATTTGTAGATTGTAAGCTCATTTTGTGTACCCAGTTTTTTTTTGAAATTAAATAAAACTTGAAAAACGATTTTATTACACTCCAAAATATTTTTTCAATAATTTAATTACATTAAAAAAAAAATGCGCGCATATCATATTGAGAGTTTGAATTGTTGCAATTAGACCTCGGATTCGTAATCAGCGACCCCGAAAACCCCCGAGAGACGATTTCCCCGAGGCAAAATTTTGAATTTAAAAATTTGGGGTGGTTTTAATGCGGTGCAACCACCCTCACTCGATTTTTGACCGCGGATTCGTAATCAGCGACCCTGAAAACCCCCGAGAGACGATTTCCGAGGTGAAATTTTGAATTTTTAAAATGTTTTATCACTTTTATTATTGGGGAAGCTTTGGGGGTGGGAAAACTACCATAATTTTTACATTTTTCATAGTAAGGCAGATGTTAGTGGTGATGAATGTTCCTGAGGGTCTAAAAAAACACGTACAAACAAAAATTTTTGAAATCGGAGCTGCTTATCAACTTTTCCACATTTTCCGGCTTATTAATTGGACTATAAGTAATCTGAAATACTGAAAGAGATATTTCCTCACATAATTTGATGAAAAAAGGCCATATATAAAGTTCTTTCCTAAGTGGCTTAGTTCTTGAGACACAGAGCGTTAAAGTTTTATTATTATTTTTTTAAAGTTTATTGAAAATCTCTGGTGTAGACTAAAATTATCTTATGCTGTCACTTAAACATTGTGATAGAAGGCATGTTAAATGTTTTGACTGAAAAAAATTTCTCTGCCTCTACCACGGGCATGTGGGCACTCAAAAATACTGTTATTTATTATTACCTTAAAAATACTGTTATTTATTATTAGCTATTTGACAAATAATTTTGTTGACAAAGTATGATAGAACAGGTAGAAGTTTGATAAAACAAACTTATTCCATAGGCCACTACAATTATGTTAACATTTCTCATAATTATTAATTTTGCTTGTGCATGCATAAAAATAAATATAAAAATATTATTATGACGACCCACATGCACGCCCCTGGTAGTGCGGAAATTTTTTACAGCCAAAACATGCCTTTTATCAAGGCGTGCAAGTGACAGCAAATTAAA
This sequence comes from Aromia moschata, assembly GCA_029963805.1. Lineage (NCBI taxonomy): Eukaryota > Metazoa > Arthropoda > Insecta > Coleoptera > Cerambycidae > Aromia > Aromia moschata. Next base: position 449,846 of record JAPWTK010000188.1, read on the forward strand.
AACAAATAGTCTACCCGAGAGATTTTCGAAAAAAAAAAAATAAAAAACAAATAAAAGTTTAATTTTCTGTATCTCAAAACTAAGCCACTTTATATGAGACTAAGCCACTTTACATAAACTAAGCCACTCTATATAAACTAAACCACTTTATACAGTGGCGGTGCGTGATATTTCAGTTAGCCATATCTTGAAAACGACGCATGGGACCCACTTCACTTTTTAGGTGATGATTATACACCTCTTACAGAAAGGATTTATAGTGAAAAAACCGTCAGCAAAGTTTGCGAAAAAATTTTCAAAAACACTGGAACACTCCCTGGGTTCTCAGTAACGCTCTGTGGGATATTTGCAGTGTATTTTTTTTTTTCATAATCTAGAAACAAATATAAGGAGACGTTTTTCGGTTTGTTACAAAATACTTTTGTTTCAAAAAGTTATGGCCATTTTAATTTTGGGAAACAAAATGTTCCTATAAAATTAAAATTAAAATGGCCATAACTTTTTGAAAAAAAAAATATAATGCAAATATCCCACAGAGCGTTACTGAGAACCCAGGCAGTGCTCCAGTGTTTTTGAAAATTTTTTCGCAAACTTTGCTGACGACTTTTTCACTATAAATCCTTTCTGTAAGAGGTGTATAGTCATCACCTAAAAAGTGAAGTGGGTCCCATGCGTCGTTTTCAAGATATGGCTAACTGAAATATCACGCACCGCCACTGACTTTATATATTTTTCATAAAATCGCTTGAGGATGTATTTCCTTCAGTTTTTCAGATTACTAAGAAAGCACCCTGTATACAGTGAAAGGTGTACCAATTGTGAAATGTAAAAATACTTGGGTAGAATAATGATTTTATTTCTCTGTCTATTATAAGCAATTGAACAAAAAAGTTAAAAGATAAGGCTGCCTAATATTACAGTACGTATTCCTGAATTATAACTAAAAATAACCTCACTAAAAATTTCTTTCTCGTACAATTGCAAACTGCATGCAAATGATCATGTTCAAACGTCCGCATCTCTCCCCTACATAACGGGTTGTTCTCAAAGGGAGGTGTATGTAATGACAAAAACATGGACTGCACATTTAGACTCGTAATTCAGACAAACAGATTTATCTCGTTTGATATGAATGAAATGAAAAACAATTTTCATGCTCTGACATGACATGAAACCATTTGATGTTTGAATTAAAGTTACTGTTATATTGTGTCAGTTATTAGTAAGATCTAGGAATCTCTTTTGTGTGTAGAATTGACTATTCAGTTGTCTCCATTTATATTCGGACCATTCAGACCACATTTTTATATATTTTATATATAGGGTGATTGATCGAAACCATTCATTAAATGTATTGGGGCTTGTAGAGATGACTATGGCTTTTGAAATTGATGACTTCAGCTAATAGGCCCATGATGGACTTGATGAAAATATTTTCAATAAGGCTGCACTTCAAGTTATACCGGATGTCGGCAACAACATCCTTATTGTAAATGGAATGGTATATTTTTTATTTCAGATTCAAATTCTAAAATACATGTTATTTTAGGTATATTTTCATGAGACATCCTTATACCCATCTTTTGCCATTTTTGAGTTATTTCCGGATTTTTGAAATTTTGTTCATTAGCGCCATGTATCCATTTCCGTAGTCGTCATTTTAGAAAATTAAATATCGGTATCGAGTTTAGTAGAACCCTAAAGCTGTGCAGCAATGCGTTTATTATTTCTAAAATATGCACAGGGTGTTTAAAGTAGAACTACCATTTCGCCCAATTTCAAATCATTCAAAATCAATTTTTGTAAATACGATGCCCCATATTTTATTCTACATTTTAATGTAAAACTAAAGTAAAATTAAGTTCTGAATCCATCTATATTGACATTTCCTATAACTATATTTAATAGTTATTTAGCTTGTTTTTGTTTAATTTGAGCAAATCGTTTGATTTTTCATTAGCGTGTCATAGAAATGATAACTACCAATGATACTAATGTTACTATTAATGCTTATAATTATTATGTTATTCATATTTTCTTTATTTTTAGTCGTTTTGTGAAAAGTAAAGCATATCATCTCGAAGGTGGGCATGGGCTAACATTAGGTCACAGAAGCTACTGTCCAATAATAGTATTGATAACAATAACCACACCGACTCACTATGTTACTTAACAGCTAACTTCAACAGACGCATATTGTATATTCTGTGACTGGGTAAAATAAAATTTACCTACGGATGAAATACATGTATGAGTAAGTATAACGAAAAGCTTGTACAATTTTTAAATTATATTTGATGTTTTAAATAATAGATAATGTAATGTATCTAAAAAGTTCACAGTCATAGTATTATTGCCGTTTTGTACCAAGCATCCGTATAATAAATTAATATCCATATTTAAATATACTTGATTTTTCATGTTGACGAACATAGAAAGCAAACTAAACAACTCGATTGACTCGAAGATGACACAAAATTTTGCATAAAAAATCAGTAACCTACAAGCCCTAATATTTTTAACGAATGGTTTCGATCAATGACCCTGTATATAAAAGCTAAATACTACCTACTCACTCATCACAAAATCTCTATACTACAAAACTATAAAGTCTACAATCTTGAAATTTTGCAGGAATGTTTCTCTTGGCACCTAGGTGCTTGCTAAGAAAGGAATTTTCGAAATTCAACCCCTAAAGATATGAAAATGGAGGTGGAAGATTGTATTTGAATTTCTAAATAATATTAATTCTCTGATATAAATAAATTATATTCCAGTGATCCTTTCTAATGAAGTTGCGGGTACAGCTGTTATTAGATAGTATATTGCTCGGCACTATAAAACTCTACTAAAAATGATAATGAAAATATAGACCGTGTTTTTGAAGCGCCTTGTAAATTATATACCCGTGTATTTCTTGTTCCTGCATATGTATGCCACTGACCGATCCTGCCAATGTGCCAGGACCCGCGTATGCGGTCCAGTAATGATTCCAACCTACTGATGTAAATACAAGCTCTCACACTACTGGCAGGTTGATTCGTACGCATACATGCGCATATTTTCACGGGTCTAAATAATCAAAACGTTTCTGTATCCAGTATGTGACCGGGCTTATGCCGATTATGCGGTGGTGTACCACCTGTTTATACCACATATTGGAGCGGAGAAATCGTTTATAGGAATTTCTTCAACAAGATCAGGAATAACATTTTTTGAAGACCATAAATATCTGTCACCTGTCAGAGTACTTTCATGAAGGTATGAATCAATTAATTGCCCATTAAAAATGTCATGCCAGATATTAATTTCCCAAATATTCAGCGTAATGCGTACAAACTAAATAGATTTGCAATGAACTGGATTGGTACCCGGGACTTAGGTTGCTTGTATGGTTGCTTGAACTGCCTCCTTTCGACTCTTCCAATGAAGTTATTTAAAACAAATTGTGTGTACTAAAAAAAATAACTAACCACGAATAGTTGAAGAATACAATAGCTTGTGATTGCCATCAACTAACCCCGGATTTGGTAAGAGCTTCTTGTACATGAGTTGTATCACAAAAAAATGGTCACAAATTTAAGCATCTATAATACGTGTAAGTGTTGTTTTTATACATAAATGTTATCTCAAAAAATATTTTTGGAAATATGTATTTCATAAATGTTTAATGATAATATACCTGTAGAACTTAATTTAAAAAATTAAATTGGGTACATTTAAAAAAAATAGAGTCGCAAACCTGTGACATTTTTTGAAGTACCCTGTACATTTTATTATTTTTACTAAATTTATGATATTATTATTTATATATTTTTAATACATTTTTACTAACTTGCCTCTTTAACTGTTTTGAAAATAATGAAACGACAAACACAGTTACAACTTCTCAGCAAAATGTATTAGATAATAATGTATTTAATATATCATTTAGGTACTATAAGAGTTATAGCCTAACATTTCAACGACACATTAAATTTAAAACTTTTCTGTAAAAAGCCTGAAACTTGAATTTTTTGCTTTACCCACTATTTCCACTTTGCTCTGTTCTCTCCTACACTTTTTAGATTAGCACCATTTGCGTTCCATTCGAGTTAGAGACTTTCGGTTTTTAATTTTTGGTAGCCTATATGGTCTAAGATCCGAACTAGAAACGACCTTCACCCATCTGTTTAATGGATGAAAAGTATTTGTTTGAGACCGAGATGCTCTAAACAATATTCCCGTCGTGATTCCTTGATGAAACGGCAACGTCTTTGCCTCCGTGCGTTAGCAACAGGGTGAAAAAATCTTGGCAACCCCGCGGGGGGAGAGACTCGAGTTTGCGAAGCGTAAGGGCGCATATGTCACGCTCTCCGTTATTTAGTTTTTAAGTCAGTTTTAAGTGTAATTAGGAAAATAAAGTAGTGTACCAACATCAAGTGTTTCCATCATCATCAAACAACATACAGTCCACTTAATATCAACGATCCAAAACCCGTACAGTATTTTATATCAAATTTAAAATATTAGAAAATATGTATATCTCGGGTAGGGTGGCTAAAAAAATTCCTGGCCAGACTATGATGACTTAAAAATTGAAAAATGTCTTTTTGTTAAATATTGCACTCATGAGTTTAACGAAAAAATTTAATACCAACCGAAAGTATGAAGCCTATAGAATATACAAACGTTGGGTTGTCTATTTTTTCCTGGCGTAACTACTGGGTTGGCAGCAGTGGCGGTGCGTGATATTTCAGTTAGCCATATCTTGAAAACGACGCATGGGACCCACTTCACTTTTTAGGTGATGACTATACACTCATACAGGAGACGTTTTTCGATTTGTTACAAAATATTTTTGTTTCAAAAAGTTATGGTCATTTTAATTTTGGGAAACAAAATGTTCCTATAAAATTAAAATTAAAATGGCCATAACTTTTTTGAAAAAAAAAAAATATTTTGCAACAAATCGAAAAAACGTCTCCTTATATTTGTTTCTAGATTATGAAAAAAAAATATACTGCAAATATCCCACAGAGCGTTACTGAGAACCCAGGAGTGCTCCAGTGTTTTTGAAATTTTTTTCGCAAACTTTGCTGACGATTTTTTCACTATAAATCCTTTCTGTAAGAGGTGTATAGTCATCACCTAAAAAAGTGAAGTGGGTCCCATGCGTCGTTTTCAAGATATGGCTAACTGAAATATCACGCACCGCCACTGGTTGGCAGGTATAAACAGGTAAATCGTACTAGTTCTTTTCACCTATTTGTTTAATAAATAAATCTTATATCATAATAAGCGTTATTTAATTGCGAACACGGTGATGTAGGGTTGTCTGTAAAAAATCAGGCCTGAATGACGGTTGTCGAGTTTTGAAAGGTGAAAATTTTATGCGAGAGGAAACTTGTGACAAAAAGGTCCGAGCTAACTATCCCGTGCGATAGAAAAGGACGCAACATTGCCGCTGCGCGCGACGTGACCGCCAGATGAGAGAGAGTGCACATGCCATTTGTTCATGCAACAGTGAAAGCGATACATTAGTAAATACTGAGTATTATTTTGGAGTCGTTAATAACCTAAAATATTGAGAACACGTGTTACTACGTATCGTTGTTTATTGACAGTATATTGTAATAAAAAATGACTAAAAAGTGTTTTTTGTGTGATGTTTAGTATGTACTAATGTATCGCTATCCTTCTCTGTTGCATGAATAAATAGCATGCGCGCTCTCTTTCATCTGGCGGGCACGTCGTGCGCAGCTGCAATGTTGTGTCCTCTTCTATCCCACGGGATAATTAGCTCGGACCTCTTTGTCACAAGTTTCCTCTCGCATAAAATTTTCACCTTTCAAAACTCGACAACCGTCATTCAGGCCTGATTTTTTACAGACAACCCTACATCACCGTGTTTGCAATTAAATAACGCTTATTATGATATAAGATTTATTTATTAAACAAATAGGTGAAAATAACTAGTATCGATTTACCTGTTTATACCTGCCAACCCAGTAGTTACGCCAGGAAAAAAATAGACAACCCAACGTTTGTATATTCTATAGGCTTCATACTTTCGGTTGGTATTAATTTTTTTTCGTTAAACTCATGAGTGCAATATTTAATAAAAAAGTCATTTTTCAATTTTTAACTAATCATAGTCTGGCCAGGAATTTTGTAGCCAACCCACCCGAGATATATTTTCTAATATTTTAAATTTGACATAAAATACTTTTCATCCATTAAACAGATCGGTGAAGGGCGTTTCTAGTGCGGATTCTCTACTAATAAGGTTGATTGTAATTCTCCGAAGACGCTACGCTGTGACTTAAACGGTTCGTCGTCCACACCCCAAAAACCAACCCCATGTCGAAATTAGAATTCGCAAGATTTTGACGGCACTTTCAGAGACCTACAGGATGGATTAAGAAGGACTGTGTCAGGTAAAAACTCCATCCTGGCACACATTAAGACCTCCTCAATAAGTTCTGTGTATTTGGTCGATGTCCCATATCTTCAACCGATTTCCAGACCCGTAAGCCACCCCTTTGTATTTACCTGGGTTCTGCGTGATTTGGCGATCACCATTGATCCTAATGCTGCCAAATAAATTGGTGTGGGGTGCCACAACTCGTTTTCACCCTTTGACAACCCTAGAACCCTTCCAAGCCGACCTCCCACCCACCGTCGATTCACAAAAGTGCAAAGGAAAGTTCCGCCTACCCAACGAGTCCTCTTTCAGGAATTTTAATCCACTCAAAAATGTTTTGGATGGTCAAAAAAGAGGGTGATGGGACGCAAAATTGGATTTGAAGGAGACGGACGACTCTGTATGTGCCAAAAAGAGTTCATGCATCCTCGAAAAACTTTCTGAGTCACCTCACGTATCAAAACCTGCTTACAACCCCTTAGCGCGGCAAAATTTCAGGAGGTGGATTGGAATTGGATTATCACTTTTGCCAACTTCGAGAGCCTTCAAGTAATGCCATGACATGAATTCGAGACAAAACGACATCCCACGTAGCCTTCTACAGGGGTGGAACCAGAGGGGGTGAGTGGGGGTCGGTCTGGGTGTGGACTGGAGGGGTGCTGAGAGTTGTCAAAAAGTTGAAAGTGAGTTGCGGCGTGCCACACCAATTTATTAGGCAGCATTAAGATCAATGGATTAAGCCCAACAGAGGTGAAACCACGCAAAACCCTGAGTAAATGCAAAGGGGTGGCTTACGGGGTCTGGAAATTGGTTGACGAGATGGCAGAGCTACCAAATATACAGAACATATTAAGGAGGTCTTAATGTGTGTCGGGATGGAGTTTTTACCCGATAGCGTCCTTCTTAGTCCATCCTGTAGGTCTCTGAAGTTGCCGTCAAAATACCGACGAGCAGTTTATATTAATATGAAAGCCCCTTTATCAATAAGTATGCTTAGCGAATGATAAAATGGTACAGGTACATTACTAAACAGTAAAAATTACTTACGAAGATCCATACAGGTATTATAAAATGTTTTTGCCTTCCTGGTTGCCGCATTATCTTCCAAAGTAATCGGCTCTTCTAACACCCCTGCAAATCACAAATTGGACTGTAATACATGTAATAAATTGCAACTGATGAAACATCAAAATTTGTATTACTGTTTCATTGATTTTTATATACGTAAGCGCACACCAGGAGAGTATCATAAAGTCTTTGATCACTTTCTTCTTTTATTACCAATACGTTTTATCTCCACATCAACTATACTTCCAATCCACTAGGAGTGGAAGTATATTATCCATCATTTTTTTTTATTCTTGTCTACTAAATATGTTTTATATATTGTGAACGTCGATATTTTAAGTTTATGCGAAAAGAAAAAAATTCTGTCTATCCGTCTGTCCATCTGGTAACATTTGTTGTGTACACGGTGATTGTGACACCTACTATCCTACGGAGTGGTCGATCTTGACCACTCCATTTTATTCCTAAATGGCTAAAGAAAATTAAGGGTAATCTGCAAAAAGTATTATGTCCCTATTATATGAGACTAGAACTTGGCATGCCAGTTTTTAGACGTTGATCGTTGGAATGGTCTCTAATTTGGATTTTATTTTCCAAATACCGTTTTTTAATATATCCATTACATAAAAGGTTATGATCCAATACACATGATTTATACCACATCCTTATGTTGCAAAATATCCAACACTGGGCCATATTTTTCACTGAAATTGTGAAAAAAGATCATAAACCATAAAAAAATATTATATTTTTACTGAGTGTTACCCAAAATTAAGGGAAGACACAAAATGTGGGTAATTCTGCACAGTGTCTGCAGAATTCTTGATAATAACAAATGAATGAAATAAGTATTCAAAATAGGTCAAACAAAATCTTTAACAAAAAGAATGCCCAGAATGACTATACATTTTGCAACGTATTTCTATAAATCCGTAGAATATGATTTATTTTACTAAAACTCAAAAATTTTAAATCAAAAACGTACAAACACCATATTTTTCTTATGGAAAAAAAAACATTATGAAGGGAAAAATGGGAACCCCACACCGTGTATAAATTGATGTTACTAATTATATTTAAAGTGCTAGGTATAATAAAGTGATCCATTAATAGTATTAATGTTATTCCGCAATTAATTATTAAATGGCTGATGAAATTATTGTTTATTAAAGAGATAAAAATATTTATAGTTGAGAAATGTATTACACAGTAATGATCGTAGTCGTTAGCAAACGAAGGTATTTATTTATGGGGTTGTCCCTTGACGATTATATCATTAGGCAAGGGGGAGAAAATTAACTCATTATCGACTTAACTCGTCGGGAAGATTAACCCTAATTTACCTAGCTCGCTGGAGGGTGTAATTATACTTTATATATTACGCCTGAAATCCTAAATGACACAATTTGTAAGAAAACCGAAGTGAAAAATTAATACACAGTGATTCCGAATTGAGTATTCAAAATTTCAGGGCTGATAGAGCAAGTCAAAATATTGAGAAAACCTTAGTAGTTTTTCTCCGAATCTCCTCCTAAGGGGTTGAACAGCCCGTTGAAGGGGTTGTTCCGAAGACGGTTTTTATTAAATAACTTCCTAACGATTTTATACAAAAATATGAAATTTTGGCCAGCTGATAAACTTTTTATATGTAATAATACGCAATAGAACACGTTTAAAAATTTCAATCAGAGGTGTAGAAGAATGGGGTGGTTGGGGGTACTTTTAACTTGTTGGGTTACCTAACTTTTTTGTGTGTAGTTTTTTTAACTTCTTGAGATGAAATTATGAAAATTTTAAGTTTTCTGCATAAAAAGGTACTCTTGTTCAACTTCGATAGGACGCCAGAATTTCAGGTAAAATCGACTTGAAAATTTCACTACATTATGACAAACTTATTAAAATTATGAGAAAACTTGCAATTACATTAATTATATTTAATTTAATAAAAAATACATACTAGAGTAAATATTCAATATCAATTTACTGTTCAAAATTACTAAGAACAGTTTAATGCAACAAAACAACAGTGACATAACAACTCAATAAATTAGATAAAAATGATAATAATAAAAACGCAGCAGTAACGAAACAATGGTACTTAATTAATAATAAGAAAAGCAAAAACTAATATTTTGACACCACATTATTTAATTTTTAATTTAATTAACTAATAACAACTCATTTAAATAACTCATCTCATAACTCAAAATGTCCACCATTTGCCTGAATGCACTTGCGCAATCTCTTGTCTTCAAAGTCCTCAAAGTCCATTGAATTTAAATCTGGTGACCGTGGGGGTCAGTTTATAGGTGCATCATTTCCACGGCAAATCCAGCGATTCGGGAAATGTTCGCTTAACCACCGTCGGCATTGGTGGCTATAATGGGCAGGGGCACCGTCATGCATATACCAGAAAGTACCTCGTCTTGCCAGGGGAATATCTTCTAAAAACTCATGAAACCTAGTTGATAAGAATTCTTGGTATAATTCTCCGTTTTAAATTCAGAGGGATTATGTGATATCCTAATAGACTATTTCCTAATGAGGCAGCCCAAACGATTATTTTAAATGACTGTTGGTAATGTGTCACCTTTCATGCATGAGGGTTTTCTTCAGCCCATACATCTTCTTGTAAATGTAGATTCATCGCTGAATATAATATTTGCTAAAAAACCTCGGATCTTCAGCATATCTGTACAAAAGTAATTGACAAAATTGTCTGCGCAAAGGCAAATCTTGTGGCAAAATATCTTGGGCCTGTCTGTTATGAAAGGAATGCAATTGTTGTTCTTTTAGAATTCGGAATACTACTGATTGTGAAATATTTGTCTGTGCTGCCAATCGTCTCGTGCTAATTGTACAGTTAGCCCCAACCGCGTGTAAAACATTTTCCACATTGCGAATGGTTTTTGCGTGTCCTGCGCCGACCTCTCAGAATTATTTGGTTTCAATGTGCCTCGTTCACGTAAACGCCTTTCCGTAAAGAGAAATGTCTTATAACTGGGCAAATTTCGGTTAGGAAACTGCTCAGCGTAACGTATTACAGCAACGCGCTCCCATGACATTCACCTAAAGTTAGTAACATATCCACATATTCAGGAAACGTATATTGCATATTTGAAATACTTATTTTCTTATCTTTTTACTATTAGGTACTTAACCCTTTAACGCCCAAGTGCACTGTCAAGAGCAGTGGCGGTGCGTGATATTTAAGTTAGCCATATATTGAAAACGACGCATGGGACCCACTTCACTTTTTTAGGTGATGACTATACACCTCTTACAGAAAGGATTTATAGTGAAAAAACCGTCAGCAAAGTTTGCGAAAAAATTTCCAAAAACACTGGAGCACTCCCTGGGTTCTCAGTAACGCTCTGTTGCATATTTGCAGTATATTTTTTTCATAATCTAGAAACAAATATAAGGAGACGTTTTTCGATTTGTTACAAAATATTTTTGTTTCAAAAAGTTATGGCCATTTTAAAAAAAAAATTTTGCAACAAATCGAAAAACGTCTCCTTATATTTGTTTCTAGATTATGAAAAAAAATATACTGCAAATATCCCACAGAGCGTTACTGAGAACCCAGGGAGTGCTCCAGTGTTTTTGAAAATTTTTCGCAAACTTTGCTGACGATTTTTTCACTATAAATCCTTTTCTGTAAGAGGTGTATAGTCATCACCTAAAAAGTGAAGTGGGTCCCATGCGTCGTTTTCAAGATATGGCTAACTTGAAATATCACGCACCGCCACTGGTCAAGAGACATGAACTTAGAGGCTCATATTACTGATAGAAAAAATAAAGAAAAAATAACTACAACCACGTATTCCCATGTTTTCGAAGTCGCTGTTTCGAATGGAATCGTTAAAATTTGCAAAGAAAATTGATGTAACCTTCAATTTTTAACAAAAACTATCAAAAAACGCGGTTTTTTCAAGATTATTTTTTTTAAATCGCAATTTCAGCTTTGTTATCGTCCTTTATACCACGAAAACAAATAGAAACGTGCACTCGAGTGTACTTGAAGGAAACGCAATGAGAACAATTTAGTTTTCTCAATTTTGAAGTTAGAATAACTAGATATGGCAAAATTCAAAGATAAGTGATATTTCTCGTTTTTTACCAGTTGTGGGATCATTGTCGCAAAAAAAAGAATTTTGAAAAACGATTAGTACTTTGGGGGATTTTGGGGTCGCTGATCATGATCCTGATGTCAGAATTTCAAAATTCAAGATGGCGGATCCAATATGGTCACCATCCCGAATCAAATTTCAAATTTTTCGATTATTTTGCCTCAAACTTTGTAAACCAGGGGTTTTCGGGATGTAAGAATTTCAAAATTCAGGATGGTAGATATGACAAGGCGACCATTTTGAAGCAAATTCGGAATCCTCAATTTTTGAAAGTCTGACATCGGCATCGTGATTAATGGTTTTTGGGGTCGCTGATCCTCAAAAACCCCTAATGGTACTAATAATTTTTCAAAATTATTTTGCGTCAATGATCCCGCAACTGGTAAAAAACGAGAAATCCTTTTGAATTTTGCCATATCTAGTCATTCTAACCTCAAAAATAAGCAAATTAAATTGTTCTTATTGCGTTTCCTTCAAGTACACGTCTCGAGTGCACGTTTCTATTTGTTTTTGAGTGGTATAAAGTAAGATAACATAGCTGAAATTGCACTTCCATTCGATTCCATTCGAAATAGCGACCTCGAAAACAGAGGAATACATGGTTGTGATTATTTTTTCTTTATTTTTTTTTTTGGATATCGGAATTGTGACTATAATATCTTGACACCAATTTTTTTTAAATACGCGTTTTGAAGCGTACTTTCAAGATATTATAGTCACAATTCCGAGAATTTCGAAGCGAATGGGCCTGGTGACCAGGGTTCACGATCCTCCAGGTGTAACGGACAACAAAACTAACAACGTATTCATGATCAGCGACCCCAAAAACCCCGAGTAACCATTTTCGTTTAGATTCAGGTCGAATTCGAGGGAAAACCTCGGGCACGAGCCTGGCGACCAGGGTTCCTGGTCCTCCAGGTGTAACGGACAACAAAACTAACAACGTATTCGTGATTAGCGACCCCAAAAACCCCCGAGTGACCATTTTCATTTAGATTCAGGTCGAATTCGAGGGGAAAGCTCGGGAATGGGCCTGGCGACCAGGGTTATTGGTCCTCCAGGTGTAATGGACAACAAAACTAACAACGTATTCATGATCAGCGACCCCAAAAACTCTCGAGTGACCATTTTCGTTTAGATTCAAGTCGAATTCGAGAGAAAACCTCGGGGATGGGCCTGGCGACGAGGGCTCCTGGTCCTCCAGCTGTAACGGACAACAAAACGAACAACGTATCCACGGTCAGCGGCCCAAAAACCCCCGAGTAACCATTTTCATTTAGTTTCAGGCCGAATTCGAGGGAAAACCTCGGGGATGGGCCTGGTGACCAGGATTCCGGAACCCCAGGTTCATCGGAGTCAATTTCTGGCATGGGTTTAACAATTAATAACAATAAGGCTTTAAATGTGTCTCAAACACTTACAGACATTTAATTTCTTGTAGATAAGTATTATAGGCACTTATTAAGTTGTCAAAGATGACAGTCGACTTTGTTACATTTTATTATTAATACCGGTGTCTCACTGCGGTAGGCTTATATTGATATCTCAGAAACTATGGATGTTAAAATTGTGATAAAATTTGACGGCAAAGTAATGTCGATATTTAACATAAATATTTTGAGAGATCTGGAACTTTCGGTTATACCGGAAATATATGTAACCAGCTTATTCTAATTGGAACATCCTATACATTAAGTGTGAAAAGAGTATGCATTCCACCGCGTAATTATTAAAATTTATGTTAAAAAACATTTATTTTACCTATTTTGAATACCCCCTCCAACCGCCCTACCCAGTAAGGTATAAACAGGACCGGATGCACGGCGGGGCAACCGAGGCGGGAGCCCCGGGGCCCCCACACATTGAGGGCCTCCTATCCATATATATCCAAACAAGTCAAATCTATGTCAAATCTATTCAATGGTGGAACTACAAAATTTAGACCTCTTGTAAATTCAATAGGCGCAAAATTCGCAAAATAGACGTATAATGTACACCGGTTAAGAGGCAAAATGACAGCTAAGTACGAGATGAAATGCAAGCTTTCAAAGGGCGAAATGCAAAACGTTCCAAGAGCAAATTATTTTATTTCCAAAGGGCAAAATGCGAGAATGTCCAAGCGAAAATTATTTTATTTAAAATGGGCAAAATGCAAGATATTCCAAGCGGTAATTTTTTTTATTTCCAAAGGGGCAAAATGTGAGAATGTCCAAACGAAAATTATTTTATTTCCAAAGTTCAGCTAACAATTTGTGGAGTAGCTTACATTTTACCCCACGTCACGCTCGCATTTTGTCTCATGTCCAGAAAAAATATTGTTTTTAATTCTCCACACGGCTCTGCCACTGATTCTATTATTTAATTAATATCTGAAATCAATCTTGGGAATGGGTTAGTTCAGTTTGTAGCCTTGATAGATGCCTTCAAGAAGGATTACAAAGTCGACAGTCAACCAAAAGAGATGTTTTTCTACAGAATATTGGTTGATAACAACTTCGGCGTTGCATTCCCTAATATTGAAATTACATTGAGAATGTATTTAGTGTTAATGGTGGATAATTGTAGGGGAGAGCGTTCATTTTCTAAAATGAAAATTATTAAAAATAGGCTGCGTACGACGATGACGCAAAAACGTCTAGCATATCTGTCAGTGCTCAGTATAGAGAGTGATTTGCTTCGAGAAATGGACTTCGAAGAAATCATTAATGATTTTGCCTTTAAAAAAAGCACGTAAAGTGTATTTCACTTAAATATAGTAAGCCTATCAACTGTTCCCCGCTCATCACTCGTGAGAAAGTAATAACGATTTTTAGGGAATTACAAAAAATAGTATGTATCTTAATAGTGGAAATTTGTTTTTTAAATGTAAAAATAAAATTATCCATGGATATTTATTGATTGAAAGGGCCTGCACTTTCTTCATTGCCCCGGGCCCCCACACCCCCTGCATCCGGCCTTGGGTATAAACCTTTGTATTTACAGACTCTGTTATGTTGTACTGGTCTCAAATTTGAAGTGCATATTTTGCATCGTTTACGAATTACCAATAGACAAGGAAAATGTGTATTACTCCCACTTACCCCCAACCCCTTAACCGATTAAGCTCAAATCTAGTCAGTCCCAGACCTCATCATGGTACATAAGTGTTCCAAATTTCAAGTTGACATCTTAACGTGTTCTCGAGTTATCGTGTACACATAAAGGTTAACAGACCAACAGACAGGCAGAAAATTTGTTTTCGCTTAAACTTAAAATCTCGACGTTTCAGAACATTTTAAGCCTATTTAGTTAAACGTGTTCATGAATAGTACGAGTATACTTCCATTCCGTAGTGGAGTCTAAGTACATGGATATGTGGATATGGAACTAAAATCTGGTATACGATGCGCGTAAATTAAGTATTGAGACTGGCAATATAGCGCCCGATCTAGCAACACTGCGGAGACGGGACTTGGAAGGGCGGTAGGTTAACATATAATGCACCTTCAGTACAAGTTTGAACTTGTTTGAGTCATTTGTTTGTACTATGTAACTGTTTTCGTAAATCTGTTTTTTCTAGTGCGTTTTGAAAAAGAGTGACATTAATTTTGAGCAACGGTGTGCTATCAGGTTTTGCTTCAGACTTAGCGTACGGACATAACGTAACGCATACTTTTGCAAAACTTCAACACACCTACGGAGACAGTGTTTTTTCAAGAGCCCAGGTTTTTCGGTGGCTTAAGGCATTCTCAGAAGGAAGAGACTCGAATGAAGATGAACCACGCAGCGGAAGACCTTCATCTTTAGGAACTGATGAAAATATCGATAGAATACGGGATGTTGTGCGTTCAGATCGTCAGTTGACGACAAGAATGGTCGAAGAAGCGTTAAATTTGAAATACACCACTGTTCATCAGATTTTGACTAACGAATTGGAGATGAGAAAAGTCTGCGCATAAGTGGTTCCAAAAAACCTTTCGCAGGAACAAAAGGACTTTAGAAGAGAAATATGTCTTGATTTTTTTTTGGAATCGATTGAAAATGATCCCCGTTTTATGGAACTTGTGAACGTTTTATTACTGGTGATGAAACTTGGGTGTTTGAGTATGACCTGGAGACTTCAAGCTCTCCAAGACCCAAAAAAGCAAGAATGAGCAAGTCGAAGATTTAAAGCATGTTGATTTTTTGATAGCCAGGGAATTGTCCACAAAGAGTTTGTGATTCCAGATCAAACAGTAAATCAACACTTTTACAGAGAGGTTCTTGAAAAAGCGCGAAAAATCGGCGCGTGTGAGATCAAACATCAAGAACAACTGGATGTTGCATTACGACAATGCGCCTTGTCACAGCCATTTCAGTAAACGAGTTTTTAGCCAGTAAAATTTCTGTGGTTCCTCAGCCTCCTTATTCGCTTAATTTGAGTCCTTGTGATTTTTCTCCTCTCGAAATTGGAAAATCATCTCAAGCGACGTCATTTTGGAACTATAGAAAGCATTCAAACGGCTGTAACCGACCAGCTGAAGGCTATTCCAGTATATGAGTTCCAGCACTGCTATGAGGAATGGAATAATCGTCTCCAACGCTGCGTTGCTTCTCAATGAAGTTATTTTAAAGGAAACAATACTGAATTGTAATTCTATTCGAATAGAAAAATTTAAAAAAATCGGTCTTATTACTTAATTTACACACCTCGTAAGGGAATGCCTATGATGTCCATAATATTTTGGTTAAATAGAACGTATCGCCAAAATTTCAAACTATGAATACAGCATACAAACTAAATTACTCTTTGCGGCCGTGTAAAAACACTAGCAAAAAATAACAAATATCAGTTGTGGCAAAAAATTGCTTGGAATTTTTGTGGGGACATATGAAAAGTAAGGTTTACATTCCAAAACTAAACAACACACATTTTGAGTACGAAATTGTTGCGTTAAAAATAAATTAAACTATAAAATTACGTTTTAATTGTATGCAACCCTACAAACATACTAAAAATTAAAATTTGATCAGTGCGTTGGATTCCTCTTTCCACCAGCTTTACAATGAGGGGTCACAAACCATAGGGTTGCATTTGAAAAAAATCATGTCGAGGGTGGTTTCAGCCACCCCTGAAGGGCTATATTTTTCACATTACTTGCAAAATGTAGGTAAATACATTTAAAAGTTGACGTATCTCGGGGAATTTTTTGAAAAATCATTCACCACCCCGCTAGCGAATATATTCCAGTTAAAGTCTCCACCGTGTCTGTATATATTAAAGCAAATATCTCTTTACGTTTTTTCCTCTGATGCTGTTGCCGTTTTACTATTACGGACGTGGAAGTAATATCCAGACATGTTAATGTGAATAGAACATCACGTTTATTCGTCTCGAGAAAAGTATCTTAAAAAGCATTTCGTAAAGCGCCTCGACGAGCGTGTGCGGCTAGCATAATATAAAATTCCGAAGTCAAGCGGAAACATTCGTTTTAGTAGCAACGACGTTAGGAGGTAACGTCGTTCCTACTCAAATAACCCCGCTTAACCTGAGGGTATCAAAACCTTTCTTCTCCATATGCCACTTTCTTATGCAGTATAAAACCTTTTTGGATTTAAATAATACGTAGTTATTATTAGCATTTTTTCTGCTTTTTGCAAATTTTTTTTTTTTAAATTACTGCCATCATAAAAATTCAGTATCAAGCTATAAGTATGACTTGAAATAAAAATGTCTATAAAAGAAAAGTCAACATTAATATATACCGTGTGTGTAAAGCCGACATCGGCCAGTTATGAAAAAGGACAAACAAAAGTGAGAGACAGATAAGTAGTAACCGCATACGCATTGAAGATATTGAGGGAATAAGACCGGCCCTCTCACCACCTGTGCTTGTTGTTAGAACGAGAAGTGTAGCATTTGTCCTTTTTCACAACTGACCGATATCGACTTTACACAAACTGTATACCTGGAACATGTCATGTCAACCGTGATAGTGGTTTGCCCAAAAATAAAGGCTGCGGAACAATGTTTTTAAGGTCTCAAAATATTCGTATTCTCATGAGCTTTCGAATGAAAACTTGCCGAAAAATCCTCGGCATGTAGACCTCTGTATATGAAGAATTTGACTTGCAAATATTAGTGAGCTTTACGTTTTATGATCCGCTGAACCCAACTTTTGGGGTCTCAAAATCTGATAGTGATCGGAAAGTGAGTAACATCCTCTTTTGACCATTTTCTGTCATTTTTTCAATATATTACTCTCAAAAAAGGGTTTTTTGACTAATCTAATGTTTTTTAGTACGCTGAATTCGATTTTTGAAGTTCAGAATTTAAAAAAATCTTAAAGCCATGAGATCATGGAGTGGGTACTGGAACCGAAACAAAAAACAAAAAACTGGACGTTTTCCACGAAACACTGAACTACTATACTTTTCTCGTCGCGCGTTTCGCCAACTAAGTTGGCATCTTCAGGAGAAGATTAAAACTAAATTCTAACCTACACACTTGCATTATTTATACTTAATTTGTCGCCACGGTTCACTGAACAGTAACATCTGTCTTTGTTTATCAGAGAAAACAGTGGACTGGTGGTATCGGACCATTGTCCTTATTCATACTACTGTTACATTTAATAATTTCTAAAAGTTCAAAAGCATCCAACTGTCTACTATTTGTTACATTTCTAATTAATTTTAAATTATTTATGTCTATCCAATTGTTGTTGTCAAAGGCATGTTGGGCAACACAAGATTTTTCCGTTCTACCATATTTCAAATAAGCCATGTGTTCTTTAAATCTAGTCAAAATAGATCTTTTTTGTTTGCCCAATATACTTTTAATCACAGTCTTTACAACTTATTTCGTATATTCCTGACTTTTCTTTATTGTCGATTGTATCTTTGAAGTTGCCCAAAAGCGTTTGTAGTTTATTTCTAGAATTATAAACCAAATAGATATTAATATTTTAAAAAACTTTATCTAGTTCGCGGGTGAATTTAGGTTCATATGGTAATGAAACAAATTTCGAATTGTCAGACATATTTAATCATTTTTTGACCATAATTTTCAGTTAAAAAGGATTTTTTGACTCAAAGTATCAATTTTTTTATTTATCGACATGGCAAATTCGATTTCTTGGTTCGTAAAATTTAAAAAAATCAAAGGATGATGAAATAAGACCAATATTTAACCATTTTTTGTCATTTCTCGCATTTTTTGACAATAATTTTCAGTCTAAAAGGATTTTTTGTCTCAGAGTAACAATTTTTTTTGTTTATCGACATGCCAAATTCGATTTTTTTGGTTCTTGAAATTCAAAAATCAGAGTGATGAAATAGAACAAATATTTGACCATTTTTTGGCATTTTTGTCATTTTTTGACCATAATTTTCAGTCTAAAACGGATTTTTTTGTTTCAAAGAAACAATTATAATCACGTAAATTGTATTTTACAAGTCGTTTCCGACTTTTTCTAGGAACGGGAGGTTTTATTTACAATTTTCGTCTACATCGTTTCTATGTAGTCGTTTTTGACTACATAGGCTACTACTATTAGGATGTAATAGGTACTTCATAAAATATATAAACTATTACTATTTAGATCTAATAGTAACATCATAGTACGTGAATTTCAAATTTAATCAGTTATCAAATTTCATCTTTGTAAAGCCGGCAGATCCGGGCGGCGGGCCATAACCATACGCGTCATACTACTTACTACTTGTATGTGCAAAAACAACATTCATGAAAACAATAAACTGTTGCAATTTAGAAAGAGATGTGTTAAACTTACCCTCTTATTTACGTTGAGATATGGCCCGCTGATATGGCCCGTTGAGATGGCCCGCCGCCCGGATCTGCCGGCTTTAGTTATAAGTAATACAGGATGATTTAGAAATAAACTAATACCGAGCAGGGGCATGTAGATCAACTTCAAATACGATTTTAACGCAACTTACCTCTATATTAAGTTGCAATCCCACTAAGTTGCACTCCCAACTCCAAAGTTGTCCCAATAATAAAAAAAGATATATCTCAAAAGCCGTTTGACCTACAAGACTCAAATTTGGGTCGCGAAATATGCTCATTATGGGGTTTAATTGATGATCAAATGATATTATAATATTTTCAAAATGGCTTAAAATTTCCTTAGAGTATCCATATCTCCTTAGAGTGCAACATTTTATGGAGGTGTTGCATTAAATCATCATATTTTGAGTAGACAGTTCATTTCTGAATCACCCTGTATTAGTAACTTACTTACCTTTTAGAATAACCTGTAACTGATCAGCCATTACTTCAAATGTACTTATCGAACTTCTGTCTTCCGGAATGACGTGTTTTTTGTTCCATGTACCACAGGCATATTGGAAAAAGTCTACGCAAAAGGGTCTGTACCCTGATCCATTGCCGATAACAGCGAGGAAGCTGAAACACGTAATTCCACCATGTAGAACATTATTTACTCGTATACGCATTTTAATAGATTATAGGTTGATTTTGGCAAGGACCAATATAATTGGTTTCTCCTGTTTTACTGCCTTTTGCAACTTTATTTTACTATCATATAACTTGTATTAAAATGTTAATCATGCACAATATCCATCTAATATATATAAAGTTAGCAGGGAAAGTATTCGTACACTTTTTGAAGGTTGCTTAAATTTTGATAAATTTTGTACTACAGTATTGATTTCTTTTCTTCTGATAGAATTGCAGAAATTCGTTACTATAGTTTTTGTAAAAATCGATGTTCATGAAATTTTAATAAAACATACCGAGTTTAGTATGGAATACAAATGAATTTGTGTTGATTTTTTTATATCTGGTTCAATTTTTCATATACATATATGATTTTTTTCCAAAAATGGCTGTTGTCAGATAGATACTATGAAGATTTCCTTTTAATATGAGTCCAAGAACATTGAAACGGATTTAATATTTTCTTATTATTGAGTTTTTGCAAACATCGCAATTTTACTTTTTTAACTACTTACATATTTTCACACAATCGACATATCATTTTCAATTTGGGTTTATTAGACGCAGAAATCCACAAGCTATAATCCTACCAGAAGCAAAAGAATTAATATTGTAGTACAAATATTATCAAAATCAACCTTCAGAAAGTGAGTGTACGAATACTTTCGTTGTTTACTGTATGTACAGGGTTTTCATTTATATTTTGACACATACCTACAGGAATTATTATATGAGATCTGACCGCTAAGACGATCCGCACCCCGGACGGCCCTGGACGTCAAAAACGTACGAAAATATTGAAAAAATTGGTAAACTAATCCGCGAAGACCGTCTAAGCATCCGAGGGTTTGCTGAAATAACAGGAATCGACAAAAATGTGTTCGTCAGATTTTGCATGAATCGTTCAACATGCGCAAAGCTTGCGCAAAAATTGTGCCAAAACCTCACGCCCAAGCAAAAGGAATCAAGAATGAACATTTGCGCTGACATTCTAAACAACGTTGACACTGATCCAGGCTTGTTAGACACGATAACTTGTAATAACAAGATTCGAAAGTGTGGAAGTGGTTAAAGCAAAAGCGGCGAAGGTTCTGAACCAGCTGACAGAAGCGGACTTCCAGTACTGTTTTCAACAACGGAAAAGTCGTATGGAGCGGTGTAGAAATCACCAAGGGGAGTACATTGAAGGTGAACAAGTTACTACTGTAATTGGTAACGAATAAAAAGTGTTATGACAGCTGTTCGGTTATTTAATAGCCACCTCGTATAAGGGTTTTAGTAAATTTTCTGTATTATCTTTTACAATTATCACAAATTGGTGTCAATTTCTGTGGTGTGATATCGCTAAAAAAATTATTAAAAACTCGCTATTAACAAGGTTTAGGTTTCAGAATAAAACTTGAGAACTTATAATAAATATGTAGTTTTTTCATGGCAGTCTAGAACCCGGTAGTCCAATGTAATTAATAAACTTAAATCATTCGCAATATACATATTTACTTATACAGATAACTGTCAATAAAGTATATATTTTTGAAAGTGTAGTGGGGCTGTTCAATTTAAAAATATTGATGATAAAACAAGGGAATTTACTAACTCTTATGTTTATTCACTCCTATATAAAAAAAGTTTTTTTTCTATATTGTATTACAAACCCTGAAGGTAGGTGTCAAAGTGTCAGGAAGTGCTCAAAGCTTAATATCGGTTCATCGTGACCAAATATAAATAAAATTGTACTACTCGCTTTGATAATGCAGAGGTGGCAAGAATATGCATATGTAGTGTTACATCTTCAATAGTAGCAATTTATCAGTAAAGAACATAGGATGGGAAGTGACTAAACCGATGATTGATGTACCAAGATAAATAATTTTAAGTCGACGTAGACACCGAGGATAAAAAACGCGAGGATGTTGTTGGAGAGACATTTCGTAGTCTAATTTTTTTGTAACTGCCATATACAGTGTACCATAAACACTAAGAACCAGAATACACCTGTAATTGTTTTTATTTATTAACTAGTTTAAACGATTTTGGTTCCAAAATGTAGGGAACAAAATAACTCTATAAGGTGAACAGGACACATTTGCTATATTTAACCAGAGACCTACTGTAATGTTTTATGTTATTGTTATTTTTTAGGGGGTCGAGTATTGAAAAAAACCTATACGTGTTTTTTAATAGAAAAACAGCGATGGCACTGTCTTCAAAATTCTTTGAGGCTAGTGTATATCACAATTTTCATTGAAAAATCGGGATATAAAAAAAATATCCGTGAACAAGCTATATCTCTAGGATTTATATGATACAACACATATTAGATGAGAAGCTGATAATAATGTTAAGGTGAAGTGGGGTAAGTGTGTACGATGGCTAAAAATATTCCAATATTCTATGAGATGCACGTAACATCTATGAAATAATGTCTAAATATATCTAGTCAACGTTTTAAAACACAAAACTGCCACAATTGCCATTAGTCATAGAGTAAGTTTATTTATTGCAAATATGTATATAGTTGTGTTGGAGAAAACTGAATACAATTAGACAGCCACCTACCAATCCACAACCATCGTTGATTTCAACCATTTTTTTGTTATTTTAACAATTGCATATTATATCGAAGGTAAGAAGTGTTGTAATACTATATATACTTTTACACTTCATAATCCCAACCTTAAAAAAATGTATACTAAACACTTTCCCCACTACAAAATTACATTGGGGCATATGTTTAGCAAATATTGTGGGGAAGAGTGTAGTATGCTACACACTTACCTCTAAATCTAAAACAATGTTTTGTTTCATCTTAAGAAAAGTAAATGGTATGAGTCCACCTTAGAAAATCTACCAGGGGAAGCACATACCGTGCAGAATCCCTGAATAGAGCTGCAGAAGAAATTAGCAGGGGTGTGATATCACAGTACGGTGCTCATAAAAAATACAATATTCCACAGATGACTCTTAGTTACCATCGAGGAGGATTAAGGGGCAAAAAAAGCTCAACTTTTCACTTCCAAAACCTAATGTTACCGGTCGACGGGGTTTGATAAAATTTGCTATCGATTTTTCTGCATATATGTGATATACAATGGTTCGTGCCTAAGTAGGTGTATGGTAATAATAATGTAAGATAATAACGTTTTATTATCGTAATCGTAATCGTCCGATTACACACTTGCCCCAAATGCAAGGGAAAGTGTGTAGTATAGGTATCATTTAAAAAATATATATCAGGAAGTTGAACATATTTGTTTTTAAACGTTGTAATTATTATTATAAAATGAGCAAATTATGGAGAATATGTTATGTGGATAAAAATTGGTTGCAATTTCTAATGCAGTTTTTACCGCTGAATGCATCTTAACTTACACATTTTTACTAAACACTTACCCCACTTCACCTTAATTATTTTACGATTATGAAGGGTGTCCACTTTTTCAATGGGATTGCATGGGTAACTTTTAAACCGTAATAGATACGATGTACATAGGTTAAGTAAAAAAAGGAAAGGTAGGTAAACGTTGCGCAATTTAGAACTCATGAAGGTTCAGATAAATGTTAAACAGATTGGAGAAAAAAACTAAAAAAAAAAAAACTAAAAAACGCTACTACCTCAGTATCTATTACTGTTTTTATATATATATATATAAAAAAACAGGGAAAAAACATACTCAGTAAGTTGTTAAACTTTATTCATTCCCCTTTTATTTTATTTTTTAATGACAAGAATAAACTTGGGAAAATGTTATCTATTAATTACTTAGTATTGCATTTTTTTTGTTGGATCTCATGACAAAAAATGCAGTAAATGCTTTTACTTCAAATGAATGAAGAAAAACCTTCAGAGTTTATGATAAATAATTTGGAGCATTTGCTTCAATCGGGAAGGAAACGCAGTTGCTTAGGAGAAAGGAAGTGCTCCAGGTTATATCATGTAAACAAAAATCGTTTAAAATTAATTAATTAATCGTTTAAAATTACCCAATACTTCAATATCTTCATACCTCTAATCCCATAGCCCGCACAATCAAAAAGTCCCAAAGACCCCAATTAACCATATAACCTCAAACCAAAGTTGTGCAGTCATCCAAAACGGGTATTTCAGCCATAGATGGCCAAAAAATTATCGAAAAATTGAGGATTTCTACCAGGGCAAACTGCAGGCCAGACCCCTAATAACCCAATGGTCCCATTTTATAAGTTAATAACTTATAAAATAAGTTAATAACTTCGAAATACCACGCTATTAATCTGATCGCGACTAAATTCAATAGCACTTGAAACTACATTAATTGTAATGTGGATGTCAATTTGCATCGAAATCCGATGAATAAAAATGCATGAAGTTATTAACTTATAAAATGGAGCCATTGGGTAATTATTGGGTTATTGAGGGTCTGGCCTGCAGTTTGCCATGGTAGAAATCCTCCATTTTTCGACCATTTATTAAGCGATTTTTCGACCATTTTTTTGGCCATTTATGGCTAAAATACCCGCTTTGGATGACTGCACAACTTTGGTTTAAGGTTATATGGTTAATCGGGGTCTTTGGAGCTTATTGATCGTGAAGGCTATGGGATTAGAGGTATGAAGTTATTGCAGTATTGGGTTATGAGGTTTGATCGGATTCTAAAGTATTCTTTGTGATTTTTTGCCATTTTTCCGCAGTTTATTGAGGATAAAAAAATTGAGACGTGATAGGGCAAAACGGCCTTCGGATTTGGATTAAGCGACCCCAAAAACATGTAATCCACCAAGTTTGGTCAGAGGTACATTTAAGTTTTTGTTGGTGTGCTGTGTAATTATTAGTAATAGTTTTAGTACGTACAGTTGGACTATTTAATCCGAACACACGTTAATACGAACATACGCTAGTCCGAATGGCCAAATCATGAAGTTATAGTCCGAATGTTACCTCGGTAATCCGAACGCTGACAAGAAACGACTCGTCGCTGCTCTTGAATCGCAACCAGTGTTTCAAAACCGAATATTTTTTCCAAATATTGAATATTGTGAATCCCTGAATATTGTTTTCTGTCAGATCTACGTTTAAAATCCGCAGAAATTCACAATATAAAAGATCAAGAATCTATAAATTTGATTACATGCATCCTTTAATGCAATAAGCCTTGTAGTAACATTTAGAATAAACAAAATAAAAACATGTATCCCGAATATAGTTAAAACATAAAACAAAAATAAAATGTTAAGACAAACAGAAACCAGAATCTCATTCTTAAGTATACATAGGCACTACAGTAAAATTAATTTTTATGACGGACAAAGTTTTCATTCATGAAACAAATCTAAATTTACGCTACATTCTAAAGTTACATAGTTATAGCATTCTAAAAAAAATAGCCCGCCAAAATTAAATTTTCTGCTAAAAAAATATCAATTCGGCAAAAATTCTGTTGTATATTCCGGCAAAGAGGTTCGGATTAGAGGTTGCACTTTACTTAAAAAAACTACGCAATACCAATCAAAGTTTCAGTGAGTTCCGTCACAGATGAGAAAATCTACAAACACTTTCTTGATGTGCGCCACGTCGTTTTATTGATGGGAAAATCAAATCCTTAGCAACTTTTTTCAAAGAATAAAGTACGAGATTACATGACTAAAAGTTAACGCTTTCTGAACAAAGTATCAATTTATTGCCACAAAATGTATAAAGAAAATAATTATTTATTGAGTAATATACTCGTACTTAATACTTCAATTATGATAATATCCTACTATTTATTAATATAATACCATTCTGTTGAAAGACTTGGTTATAGGGAATTCCTGAGGCGACAAGATTCTTACGAAAATTTCTTAACTAAGTAGTCATATACAGTGCTTTCGAAAAGTAATGAATAAATTCATTATTTCTGAAATTGAGTTTTTCGAAAAAAATCCTCTGACACGCCGGATTTTGTTTTAAACAAAGACACTTTTTGACATACGACCCATACTTGTGACGTCATCGTTGGTCGAAATATGACGTCATCGACAATTTTTTTAAATGGCAACCCCCAATTTCGACCACGCCACTTGAAAGAGCGTGTCATGCCACTTACACATCGTCAAAAATTATGGTTGCCTGACAGTAGCCTAAGCGACCGAGAATGTTTTTTTATTGCTGTCAGATAAAAACTTGAAATCGTACTTCGGTAAATAGTTTTTTTTTGGTTTTTTGAGTTATTTCTTTAGCTCTAATCTTTTGTTTGGCAAAAGCAGTGTGTTTGAAGTGTTTATTGAGTACTGACTTTTGTCATTTTATAAAATAAAATGGTTAAATTAACTGAACGGGAACGAATTAAAATTCTTTGCATGATCGGATTTGGAGACAGGATGCTCACCCAAAAAGAAGTAGTTGAATTGTTCAATGAAACTCATCCTGATCTGGCATGCCATTAGCCAAAGCATGGTAAGCAATATTGAGTCTAAATACCGTAACTTTGGGCATGTTCGTGATCTTCCTAAATCTAGTCGACCTTCAAAATCAGAAGAAGATCAACTTAAGGTTTTGTTGGCAGTATAGAAAAATCGTCACTCAACACTTAGCCAATTGGCTTCTAATTTCAATCAGAAATTCTGATTTCAGCGTCCACAGTTCATAAAATTATGAAAAAAGTAAAGTATCATCCTTATAAGGTATGCCTTGTTCATGAGCTATCTGAAGACAACTTTGATCGGCGAAATCAATTCTGGGAGCAAATGCACTAATGATAATAATTTCGTAAAAAAACGTATTTTTTTCTGACGAGGCTACGTTTATTTTAAACGGCCATGTCAATAGGCAAAACTGCCGTTACTGGGCTACCGAGAATCCCCGATGGATGATGGAGTATCACACTCAACGTCCTAAGAAAGTGAATGTGCGGTGCGGCATAGTCGACGGAAGGATTCTGGGTCCCTATTTCTTTGACGTGAACCTTTCTGGTGCAAGCTATTTGGATTTTCTTCGAGACTACCTTATTCCTGAATTAATAACTTTATATCCAGATATAGAGGAACGTGATCGTCCGAGAAATGACATTTTCTTTCAACAAGATCGTGCATATCCCCATTATGCAGCACCTGTCCGTGCTTATTTAGATGAGGTGTTCCCGAATCGTTGGATAGAGAGAAGGGGACCGATTGAGTGGCCAGCCAGATCGCCATATTTGACACCCCTAGATTACTTCTTGTGGGGATACTTAAAAAGCAAAGTATACGTTACTAGACCGGAGAATTTAGAAGATTTAAAAGTAAGAATTCGTCACGAGATACATCGTATACCTCCTGAAGTTATTGACAAAGTTCAAAAAGAATTTATTAATCGTCTTGGCTACCGTCAGGTAGCCAACGGTGTACAATTTGAACATTTATTTTAGTTGATTTTTTACATAATCATTATCATTAAATTTAGTATTTTGAAATTGAAAATCGTTTTTCTTAATTTTTTTAACCTATATACTCACGCTAATGTAATCACACTATCATTTTTGACGATGTGAAAGTAGAATGACGCGCTCTTTCAAATGGCGTGGTCGAAATTGGGGTTGCCATTTAAAAAAAATTGTCGATGACGTCATATCTCGAACAACAATGACGTTACAAATATGGGTCGTATGTCAAAAAGTGTCCCTTGATTAAAACAAAATCGACGTGTCAGAGGATGTTTTCGAAAAACTCTCAATTTCAGAAATAATGAATTTATTCGTTACTTTTCGAAAGCACTATATATGTAAGTATATCGTGCATAAGTATCTACTACTGGAGGAAAATTTTAATCTATAGATTACGCCAAAATGATTAGAAAAACGTGTTTGTTGAATAGAAAAGTGTTCTAAAAAAAGTGTATCTGTTTAGCCATACACATTATTATACATATTAAAGATTACCAAATTATACGAAAATACGTGCAGAAATATTAATTAAAACTGGCAATTTTACACAAGACTAGTATTCATTATACTAAGAAAACTTTATCATATTTTCTCGGGGAACTGAATACACACATAAATTCGTAGGTATTGCTACGAGTGCCGGAGTTAAAATTATCAATTATGGCGAATGCGCTGGTTAAGTTGTTACCTCCACTCGTGATCATTTTAAAAAATCTGGGTACCGTGTGATCCTATAAGGACTCCTCAGAGGATTTACTGAGAAACGAAAATAGATATAAATATTCTGAAACCTATATTTTAAAAGGACTTCTGTAAACCAACTAAGAGAAAATAATAATTATTTCAAAAAAGCGTCGCGACAGATCAAATACATTTGTGATCCATTTTTAGTAGAGTTGCATAGGCCTTTATCTTTTATTCTGGAACAGATAAAATGTTACGAGTAAAAATAGCATTCGTTATTATAGTTTCTGATTTCTCCACCTTGCATGGAAGCATTGTTTTTACACTGTGTTTGCAAAACAATTGATAATGTTCGTTCACTGTAACAATTTATTCCACAGCATAAACATATTTAATTAGTTTTCTACCTATTACCTATCCTCTTCTATTTTTTAGACATGGACCTATTACTCTTCCCACTCTATTGGCAGGAACGTTTAATAATATGTATGTAATTCACCCCTTATTTCTGTGCAAACGTACCAAATATTTTCCTTCAATTCTTTAAGTTTTTATCTCATCCCTTTTAAAGAGTATTTGTAGCGGTTGTCCGCAAATAAAAATCCAGAAGCTTATGTCAGGGGACCTTGGAGTCCATGCCAGGACCTGTGGATTCCAAAGCATTTGCAAATTTATGTAGGTACATCTAGTAAAATAATCTAGTAAAATAATGTTTCTTCTTATGCACAATAGCAAATTAAAAAACCGCTGCCATTAGAATCACTACTTCCACACGAATTTTCCACATTTAATTTGACTAAACCGCTAAAAGCATCAACAATTTAAGAGTTATACACTTAAAAGTGTGATATTATGATGAATTTGGATAAGACCTCTATGATCTTTACGACGTTTATGACCTGTATGACAGTAACGACTTTTATGGCATAACGACCTGTTTAAGTGATATGACCGTTATAACCTTTGTGGCTCTATGACCTTTATAACATCAATGATCTAAATGAACTTAATGTCCTATATGATATTTATGACCTCGATGACCTAAATGATTTTTATGATTATGACCCGTATGATATATTTTGGATATGGACATGGAAGTAAAACTGAGAGTAGAGACTTAATAATGTGATATTTTAATTCTCCTACCTCAAAAACTCCTTATTCCATATACTCCAAATTTTCCTAATATTTTATTATTATGTGTTTATTATTAAGTATACGGAATAAGGAGTTTTTTGTTTCTACGCCGAAGGTTCCAGTACCCATTCCAGGATTAAAATTTATGTTAAAAATATTTATTTTGCCTATTTTGAATATGTATCCCCTTCAAACCCCTCAACCTCCCAACCTAGTAAGCTAAATATTCTTATATTTGCAGACTCTGTTATGTTATATATGTGTCTGAAATTTGTGGATAAGGAAAAAGTGGATTACCCCCATTTATACCCCAACCCCCTCAACCGATCAGCTCAAAATTGAATCAGCTCCAAACCTCATCGTGGTACAGACGTGTTCCAAATTTCAAGGATTCACGGGTTTATATATTCACGGGTTCTCGAGTTATCGTCTACACAAGAAAAGTTAGATAACAGACAGTCACAAAATTATTTTTCGGTTAAACTTAAAATCTCGACGTTTCAGAACATTTTAGGCCTACTTAGCCAATAAAAATTTAAAAACAAATCATGAATACTATTACACACTACTATGTGGATGTGGAAGTAAAATAGGTAATTCATTTTGTAGAAAACATTTACCTACTTCAAAGTGGCCTTGATGGAGGGCGAAATTTACTGCATATGGGTTTTTAACCCAGTAATTCCAGTAAAATTAGTATGCCATGCCATGATTAATAAATTATAAATGGATTTTTATCTGTCCCGAATATGTTTGTAAATACTTTCTTTTTCTTCAACGGCAAACTTAATATTCCAAAATTCGACCGCGTGATTACTCTCTACATAAATAAATAGAATGCGATGTGTCGGGACTGTCGGGTCTTAATTAAAGGTTGTGTATGTGTTTAATCAAGTAGTACGAGATCCCACCGTGTGATTTCTGTCCACATAAAGAAGTAGAATACAATGTGTAGTGAATTAAAGGCCGTGTTTTTGTTTAATCAAAGAGGCAAGGGTGCTTTATAGAACACTGTTACAAATACTCGTAATAAATGATCGTAACACGTAATATTTTTAAAATTATTTCACTTTACTATTTAATTTTTCTGCCGAACCGTTATTCAGACAAAATAGTGCTAGACCGGTTCCTGGGTTTTTCCCCGACGTTTTGACATTTAATCCGACTTTTCTAGCTTTAGAATTATCAAGATTATTTCGAAAACATGATGACGGGATTTTGGAGTTCTAGTTTCAGGTTCCAGTTAAACTTTCATGGCTTTTAATTCCAAAGACAATGTATTCTATTTCTTTATGAGGAGAGAAAATAGGCGGTCGGATTTCGTTCTATAAAAATGTGACAAAAATTAATTTTTTTCAAATCTTTATATGTCCTTCTTGAGTATCAGGAAATTTTTAATCGTGAAAATTTCACATCTATATCTTCGAACGCATCTATATCTTCACATATATATCTTTAATCTAAAAATCAGATGCTCTTATTTTTAACAGTTTCAACAACAAAAAATTTCCGGAAATTTTTGTTCTACTGGCTACCCTAGATGAAATTACTATACTGGACATTTTTCTGTTAAATGTTGACATGACATTAGACTGATGTTTGATTTAATATTGACGCACTATTTTTTATTTCTACATGAGCATACATTACAAATAAATAAATAGTATATCAACTACATACATAAGTAATCGAGTTCTAAAAATATTCTGTATACATAATGTATAAAATATATTCTAAAAAATATATACTTTCATATGTTATATGTATCAAATTACAAATGTAATAAAATCACAAATAAAATACGTAATAAACGTCACATATTACGAAACTTTTCTGCCAATATGCCCAACCTACTTTGTAATATGAAACAAATTTCATATTGTATTCAATAATAAAAACGTCAAAAAGATATCAGTATTTCTTTATTATATTTAGACGTGAACTGTTCTTACCGAATCTCCCACGTGCTTGAATTCATCACCGTATTTTTTTTCTCGGTGTCGAATGTTGTAGGAAAATTATCCCCCGTCTTCGACTCGGGATAATTTTTGGTAATAATTCAAGCACTAGGGAGATTACTAGTAAAAATTATTTTACCTTAAAACACCGTCATGTGACAAATTAAGTTCAAGTTGCAACGTTCTTTGTCGAGTTTTCTAGCTTTTCTCGAAAATAATTTATTGGAGGAGTTGATCGCTTGAATCGAATCGAAACACACGTACCTACTGAGTACAATTAGTATTTCTTTAAAAATTGCTTTTATGTGTTAGTGAATAACCAATACTCTGCAGTAATTAACTTTAGAGTATCAGTAGTGACTTATTTTGCTGTTTGTGGTGGCAGAGAGGAAAATAAAAACCTCTACAAAGGAATTACGAGTAATATCGCAGAAACAACATCTAACAAGGTCAGTCATTTATTCTATCGTGACAATGAGCGCATGTCTTAATTGCCTATCGGTCAAGCCAGGAACACCCACAATTCAGTGCGATGCCTGCCATGGTACTCTGCACTTGTCCTGCGTGGGACTAACTGATAACGATGTGAAAATTACTCGAGCCAAATCACGGACCATTAAAATCGTTTGTAACGATTGCAATAATAATATGTCACAGTTTTCTGATATTAAGATTCTGGTAACAAAACTTGAAAAACAGTTTACGGAGTCGTTGCAGTCCCTCAAAACTCAGTTTGAAGAGAAAATTAGAGCCTTAACAATAAATAATACTATTGATGAGAATAAACTATCAGAATCATTAGTCCAGGAAATCACAGAAAGGCAACGAAGATCTAAAAATATTATTATGTTCAATGTATCTGAAAGTAAAGCCGTAAACCCCACTGAACGCCAAAATCATGATATAGGAAAAATTAAACAATTTCTAAAGGAGGTCTCTGAGGATGGTTCAAATGTTACGGGTGTTGTCAGACTTGGCAAAACTTCACAAAAGCCGAGACCATTGCGAATAAGTTTTTCTGATGAAAATAAAGTGTTAAATGTTCTTAAAAATAAACAAAAAGTACAAGACAAATATAAGGAGGTTAAAATTAAAGCAGACGAAACACCAATGCAAAGGGAGTACATGAAAAATTTGCGGGAAGAACTGAATGAAAAAATAACCAATGGACAACAAAATTTAACAATAAAATATATTAGGGGTACACCAAAAATCGTACAGAAAAAAAACTATAAACAGTGCAGAGCTCTCAACCGTATATTGTTGAACTAAAATATTTGTATACCAACTTGGCATCATTAGTTTCTAAATTTCAAGAATTTATGTTAATTATTAATAACTTGAAACCGACAATTATCCTAATATCAGAGACATGGTTAAAACCAATTATTCCAGATAGTATTATTAATATTCCAAATTACACAATCTTTAGAAAAGATAGAACTTTAAGTAGGGGAGGAGGTGTTTGCATATATGTACTGAATAACCTAGAGAAAGAAAAAATTGAAGTAGAAGTACTTGAACATTTGGATTCTTCACCGATAGAATCTCTATGGCTTAACATAAAATGGTCTGAACTAGAATTAAATATAGCTTGTGTGTATCGACCGCCTAACTTAGCTAGTGAAGATGATGTAGCTCTCCTAAACCTTCTTATAGATGCAAGCTCTAGTCTTAAGAATTTGATAATTTTTGGTGATTTCAATTATCCGGAGCTAAATTGGGATTGTCCATCTCCAACAGACGGTAACACTCAGTCTGCTAATTTTATGAATACATATATTTCGACAAATTTATTGCAACTTATTAAGAAGCCAACAAGATTTAGAGCAGGCAATAACCCATCGCTTTTAGATCTCATCTTAGTTAATGATCCCGGTTTAATTTCCACAATTGAGTATGAGGCACCTGTTGGAAACAGTGACCACATTGTTATATTGGCAATTACGCAAATGAATTACAGAGTTAGTCAAACGTATACACAACAGGACAAACGTAATTTCCCGTTTGGTGATTCTGCGAAAATTAACACTTACTTCTACAATATGCCGGACATTCCAGATTTAGATCTTGAAAATACATGGAGATATCTTTTAGAAAAAATAAATAATTGTGTGGATCAAAATGTACCTATTGCGCAACGTAGAAATAGTAGCAAGCCATGGATTAATGCGTCAATTCGGCATGATATAAATATAAAACGTAAACTGTGGAAGAAATATAGAAGCAGTAATGCACATACAATCAAATATATAGAGAGTATTCAAATGTGGTAACAACAACCATACGAAACGCTAAAAAACAGTATGAGCATAATTTAGTAAATAGCAGAAGCAACAAGCAATTTTTCAAGTACATTAAAAACTCGCTTGATTCTAAAGTAAGTTCATTGTTGCTAAGACACCCTGACACTGGCGAACTTGTAAGTAACCCAGAAGAAGTTGCGAATCTGTTTGCTTTGGAATTTTCAAAATCGTTCAACAATGAGCCTGAAGATAATATGCCTACTCTCCCAGAAAATCTAAGAAACCCAAATACAATCAATACCATTCACATAAATGAACAAAAAGTTATGGATGCTATAGACAAAATTAAATCAGATTCTAGTTCCGGTCCAGATAATGTTAACGCCACTTTTATCAAGAATTCCAAAGAATCTTTAGGGAAACATTTTGTTAGATTGATGCAAACTTCTATCAACGAAGGAAAAATCCCAACGGATTGGAAAAAATCGATTGTCGTACCCATTTACAAAAGTGGAGATAAACTTAATGCCAATAATTATCGACAAGTTAGCTTAACATCTATACCATGTAAATGTCTAGAAAGGATAATTTCACAGGAACTAACTGAATTCTTTCTTAATGCAGGAATTTTACATGAAAGACAGCATGGCTTTTTTGCCAGGTAGGTCCACCGTAACGAATCTACTACAATGCACAAATTGTTGGACAGATGAATTAGACAACAGTAGACCTGTAGATGTCATCTATTTAGATTTTAAAAAAGCTTTCGATCGAGTACCACACCAGCGACTCTTATACAAATTAAAATGTTTTGGAGTAAGAGGAAATCTTCTCAGATGGATAGAGGACTTTTTGAATAACAGGAAGTGCCAAGTGAGAATTGACGGAGTATGTTCACAATCCTATGAGATGATAAGCGGAGTTCCTCAAGGGTCTGTACTGGGACCCTTACTATTTAATGTTTACATAAGCGATTTAGCTTTTATATTCCAATCAAAGGTTTCATTTTTTGCCGACGACACAAAATTTTTTGGAAACCCATTAACAGATTTTGACAAGTTGACCAATGACATACTGCGTTTACAACAATGGTGTTCCGAGTGGATTCTCGAACTGAATGAATCTAAATGTACAGTGCTACATTTGGGATCGCAAAATCCAGGCAATCAGTACATCCTGAATGGAATGATACTACGAGCGGTAACAAAGCAGAAGGATCTCGGTGTCATTGTGTCCGATGACCTAAAATGGGCTTCTCACATAGGAAAAATTGTTAAGAAGGCAAATAGTGTTACCTACATGGTATCAGTCGCGTTTAAAAATATGTCTCCAGAGCTATTATCAAAAATATATAAAATCTATATTAGACCTATATTGGAATACGCAGAAACGGTTTGGAATCCATACTTCGTTAGCGACATTCATATGCTCGAGCAGGTTCAGCGGAGGATCACCAAAATGTCACCAGCTTTGAAGAATCTACCGTATGAACAAAGGCTTTCTATCTTGGATTTAACTTCATTGTCACAAAGGAGATTACGGGGTGATTTAATCGAAACTTATAAAATTCTCCACGGTCATTATACAGTGCAGTTAACATTTTTTACCTTAAGTGACAATTCTCGATTACGTGGACATGATTACAAGTTAGTGCGAGACAGATTGCATAAATTGTGTCGTCAATTCTTTTTAAGTAATAGAGTACATAGGGCATGGAATTCTCTTCCTGATGAAGTGGTAAATGCCCCTTCACTTAATTCCTTCAAAAATGCTATTGACAGGATCAGAATATAATTTGTATTATTTTTTTTTTGTTTACACTTTCTCTGATGTACCTTACCTATAATTTATATATTATTTTTTTTCTCTAGTAAGCATGTAAAAAAAAACTAGCTATAGGTAGTGTATTTACTGTAATACTTATATGTAGTACGTAGTGTTTAAATTGATAGGTTTAAACGGCTCTGCCGCCTTACCTCTGTAAATAATAATAATAATAAATTAAGTTCAAGTTGCAACGTTCTTTGTCGAGTTTTCTAGCTTTTCTCGAAAATAATTTATTATTATCGAGCCACATTATTAGTTAAAATGCTATTTTCTCTATTTTTACCGTCACAATTGAGTTGGCATAGACTCTAGATTAGATCTCTCTAGACTTGGAAAAAAATTATGATTTTGGTTTCTTTCCAAATCTATGTCTACCAATGCGTTTTCCAGATTCTCTATACACCAATTTTTCTATTGAGGGAAACACTATGAGAAACTCGCGTGGAACCCGGAATCTTCAGCGTTAAACTGTGTTAAAATGTGTACATATCAGTGGGGGCTGGTGATAAAGGGCACATGGGCACGTACCCAGCCCAAATTTCAATAGAAAATATTTCTTTTGTGTTAATTTACTATAAATTACTGTTACAATAATATCAATTGATTGTATACGACAAACTATTCATATTCTAATTATTATTCCTTTTATACCACAAATAATGATTTTATCACATATATATGACAAACTATCGATCGAGCACCTAGCCACCGTACTCTGAATTCCTCGCATTTCGCGCGTGTGGGCACACAGTTTCCCAGCCCTCGTTTTTAATCGGGCTTTTTCGGTGACTGGTAAAGTTTGGCGACGATTGCAGACAGAAGATGTTAAATTGGTCGAAAATCAGCTGAACGGGTCACACTTGTTGAGTGACCGTTTTTAGTGTTATTGTTTATTTTCTTCGCTGAGAAGTATGTTTTTACTGTTTTTGATTGTGAAACCTTTCAAAATGAATTCGGTGGACCTTTTATTTACTAATAAAGATATTACGTACGAGATCCGAACGGAAATTAAACGGTTAGGCAGGCCGATACCCGATTTGATTATTTCCAAAACAGACGTAGGAAAATCGCGAAATTATTCACGAAATTTTAATAGTAGTGTCTACGACAGATTTAAGTGGTTATGTGGGTGTCCTAAAAGAAACAAACTGTTTTGTTTTATTTGTTTAGTGATGGGTGGCAACCGAAGTGCATGGACTCAAGAAGGGGTGAGTGATTTAAAACATTTAAATGAACGAGCTAAGAAACATGCTAGCTACAATGAAAAATATTTACATAACATCTTAGATTTTAGTGTGTTGGGAAAGGTAGACATAAGGCAACAGCTTGATAGTGCTTATCGTGAAAATATAAGTCACATGTAAATGTGGATAAAAACAGACAAATTATTATATATTTTAATATATTTATGCCCTCAATATTCGTGATTAAATATTATTTCAAAAAGCTACCAAATCCCAAAAATTATTCTTGTGAAAGTATATTTTGGTATAAAAGAATTTTTCATTGATATTCTGAAGTGTCAGTAAAACGCATGACCTTGAAAATTTTAAAAATTTTCGCCTGCGGCGCCATTGATAGCTGATGAGTAATCCTACTGACACACCCTGTATCCACCCATGTAACACACCCACGAGCCGCCACTGGTATATATACTTGGAAACTTAAACGAATTTGTTCGGCAACTAAACGTTTTCACTGACACCAAAACACTACACGTAAACAACGCGTACAGGATATAAATTGGAATTCTAGTTAGTTTTATGCAACTCCTGATGATGCCAACATGGTTGACGAAACACGTGCGTTAAGTATAATTATGTACTGGTCGGTGTTAATTGAGAACGTGTTGATTTATATTGATAATTAAAAACGTTTTAACAACGATTTTTAACTTCGACAGAATTAGTATGATCAGGATCTACAGATCAAAAAGTAGGCATAGTTGTATGAATTCTTTTAGTCTTTTGGTCTTTTGTAAAGTGTCCGATATTTTATTTATTGTGGGAAATATGAAGAAACAAATGCAGAAGTCTCTTCGTCGTCAGGTCTTTAAATTTGTTTATAATTACCAAAAAGACCAAAATTTGATAATCCCCATGTAGGGGCAAATTTCATCGCGATAGCCATGATCATAGTCTGCCATGAAAATAAAAAACTGATTATCCTAACTGATTATCATTTGGAATAATCGTACTAATAGTGCACAAAAAAACTATTTCAACTCCAAAATTAAACAAAAACTTCAAGATTAGAAAATAGATTTTACCGTAATCTAATAGAGTAGAAAAATAAATACTGTACAGCAGGGGTCGGCAACCTTTTCCTATAGAAGAGTCATTTGATGGTATACAACGAATATAGTGTGGGCCGCATGGTAAATAACATTTAATTGTAGATAGCCAAAACTTATCATAATGAATGTTAAATAAAACGGTCAAAAAATTATTCATAAAATATTTTAATCCATTAAGTTCCTGATTTTTTTAAAGATTACACATTATTTAGAGATTACACAAAAATAATTTATACGAAAAAAAAGTTTGTTTACTCACCCTGTAGATATATAGTTAACTGATAATCTCTATTTTTGTTGCGGAGTACAATGGCGGGTTCTTATTGAATCATCCTGTACCTATTACAACGCATTTGGGAAAGTTATTTACGTCCTGTAAAATTTCTATTTCAAGCGTCAGTTCCCTTTTCTGTCATTGGGGCTTATGAAAACCGATAACGCAATATCACATAATTATATTTCAATTCAATCGACTATTCAATTATAGAATGCGTTTGTGACAGTTATGTAGTTAGTTAAACTCAATTAACAACAGAGTTTACCAATCAGCTACATTAAAATTATATTTCACTGACAAATCTTTTTATTTGATTGCAACTTATAGTGAAGTTAATTCTGCATTTTTACTTGGAAAATAAAGCAAATATCGCATTTATCACATAAAGCAATACTCACATCAATTAGTAACTTTTTGAGTTCTATTCCGTAAGTAGTAATCTTTTTTTTTATACATTATTTTCTTTGCACTGCAATATTGCTGAAGATGCAATATTTGTCAGTGATATGCATATTGTTTGAGTTTTGGTAACTGCAATTCACAAATATGGTTTATTTAACCGAAATATATAAAATAACATCAATTCTATAGATAGCTGGTTACGGAGACAGAACACGATTACAAGCCTAAGTTGCTCGCTTGTTTCAAGAATAAATTTCCAATTTGCCGGGTTTATCCCAAGGTATAATTAGCAACATTGAAACACAGTTTCGCGACTGTGAACCGCATATGAAAAAAGAACCTTCCATTGCACTGCCAGGCAACACACGATACCAAATTAGATAAAATGCATTTGAATTTAGACACAATTAGTTTGAAGAAACCCCACATAATTCGACAAGCAACTTCACCATTCCTAGATTCTTACATATTAAACGAAAAAAATGCACCCCTATAAACTGGTACTAACTCTGGAGCTCACTCAAGATGATTTTGATAAAAGACTACAATGATAACAAGATAGAAGATAACAATGTTATCTAAGTAGAAAATGTTTTGTTTTCTGATGAGATCGCTTTTACACTTTATGTTAATCGTCAAAACCATCGGTACTTGTATAAAGAAAATCCTCATTGGATGTTCATTGTAGCTCACAAAATGGGATCAGAATGTCATCTTTTTTCAAGAAGGCGCCATTTTGTTTTCAACTAATTAAGAAAAGTATATGCACAGACATAGCCTTTCATATTTTAATGTTCTTAAAATCAAGGAACAATTCTTTTAATTATTATGTTTTTTTTTATTTTTTGGATTATTTTTATTATAGGTATATAAATTGTTCAAACTTCTGATTTTATTTCAATTATGCTCATAGTAAGACTATTTCTAAAGACCTCCATAAAAATGGTCAAGGAATAATTTCTCAGTAGTGACGTAGAAATGTATTCTTATTTATTATTTGAGAGTGAGTTGTGGCGTCACGTCTTTGAGTTACCACGAGTCGCCACTGGGATAGGGAGGCGAAGACCGCTAAAATGGCCAGCACGATCACCTGATCTTACGCCAATAAACTTATTCTTATGGGGATAAAGTGGGATGTGAAAAGTATGGTATACAAAACTAAACCACGCGATGTAGCTGACTTAAGAAGAAGAATAATGCTCGCCATTTTTTTATGAAACCATACATATTTTATTTGTTATACTATTTAACTGTTCAAGGAGAATTTAACGATATAAGATACAATGTGGTTATGTACAGGGTGTTTGATTGATCATGCTACAGTTAATATTTCTTTAAATATTGGACATGCGAGAAAGAACAAAACATTCGTTAGTTGATCTTCGTTGCAAATGGCCGTTTTCAGTTTGTAAATTTCTATATTATAGTCTATAATAGTCTTCTAATATTCTATAGGGTTGGCTTTAATGCCCCTAATTCGCTACGCTGTGACTTTCTTAGCAAATTTTCACTTAACTAGGGTTCACGTTCAAGATTCTGGCGGTAATTCAGAGACCTACAGGATGAACTGAGAAGGACGCTAACGGGAAAAACTTATCCTGGCACACATTAAGACCTTCCCAACAAGTTTGGTCGCAGTTTCATTCCTTCAAACTTTTTCAACATCCATGCGCCATATATCTACAATTGATCCTAACGCTGCCTAATAAATTGGCATGGGGTGCCACAACTTGTTTTCAGCCTTTGACAAGTCAAGCACGCCTTCAGGCCACCCCTACATCAACCCCTCATCAACCACCTCTGATTCCACCACTGTACTGAGGCGGTGTTGATTTCGAATTTCTGTCCTGGAATCACTTGAAGGCACTCGAACATGACTAGATCCACTGTGGAGTGCTAGTTGAGCGCCGAAAGTGAAATTCTACCACTAACCCACCACCTGCAAATTTGCCACGCTGAGGAACTGTAAGCAGGTCTTTACGCGTGAGGTGACTCAGAAAACCGTCCTGAGAAAACCGTCCTCAGGAAGGGTTTCTGAGTCACTCCACGCATGAAAACCTGCTTACAACCCCTCAGCGGGACAAATTTTCAGGGAGTGGGTTGGAGGTGAAATTCCACTTTTGGCACTTAACCGGAGGTGCACAGTGGAGCCGGTCTCCTTCAAGAGTCTTCAAGTGATGTCAGGACATGAATTTGAGACCAAACAACAGCCCACACAGTCACCAACAGAGACGGAACCAGAGGGGTGGATGGATGGTTAGTGTAGGGGTGGCCTGGAGGTGTGCATGAGTTGTCAAAGAATGAAAGCGTTCTAGCACCCTCATCAATTTATTAGGCCGCAGTAGGATCAATGGAATTGCCCAATTGTCCGATCATGCAGAACCCAGCGTAACTGTAGAGGGGTAGTTCAAAGGACCTGAAATAAGGTTAAAGGGATGGGACAGCGATCAAACGCTCATAACTTATTGGGGAAGTCTTAATGTGTATCAGAATAGGGTTTTTACCCTATTCTTCCCTTTCAGCGCCCTTCACAGCCCATCCTGTAGGTCTTCGAATTGCCGCCAGGATCTTGTGAATTCATATTTCTACATGGGATTGGTCTTTGAGGTATGGACGACGAAACCTTTAAGCCACAGTGTAGCGACTTTGGTGCATTAAATCCAACCCTATAGCGCTAACCAAATGGCGCTAATCTAAAAATTGTTACGCTAATTTTGATGAGCAATTCTCTGATTTACATTTTTTCCCTGTTAGCAAACACATCTTTTAATTTTCCACTTTAAAATTAGATATTCGATTAGGAGTTAATTTTCCACCGAAGTGATCATGTGTAATTCCTTTTCTACTTTCACTTCTGTATGCAGTGTATTCCATTAATAAATATTGTCGTACCATTAAGCGTGAACAATTTTTTCCATAATAACGATATTTCATAAATAATGACCCTTAATTGACTTCCAAGAAAAAAAAATTCTTATTCGACTGCTAAGTATACCTATTAGAATTCATCGTTACACGCGAATATCTTTATTTACTTCGCATAAATAAAAAAAAACTTTAGTAATATTAATAATACTCATCCTATAATTACTTCGAAGCGTAACCATAGCATAGTATATAACATATACGATATAGCATAGTATTCGGTAAAGCATTTGCTTCACAGTTCTGAGGAAACCCAAATAACTCAGAACATTACCAACTCTAGGGCAAATACGGTTGGACTGGCATATATGCATCTAAACTATACTATTGTATAGTTTAGTGTATTATTAGTGGTTATATATCAAATTTTGGCCGAGAAAACGAGACAATTAAAAAATCCTTTTCCCCGGACAGGATCGCGAGTGGAAAGACGAGCGCTTTAACCCACTCAGCTATATGTATGTGCCAATAACATCCTATATTTACTACCTTACCCGTTGTAATGGTAATAATGATACGCATTGATCACGCTCTTGCTCAAATTAGTGGATTGAATAAAATTATTATATACAGGGTGTCTCTTCAACATAGTCCGATTCCTTATCATTTTTTAGATATCTCGATTTTTCAAATTTTTCAAAATTTTACGACATTAGGTGACATAAAACGTTTAGATCATCGTTATATCGAACGCACCAATAAATTTGAGGGTAGCATTGAATTTTACGTTAAATTTGCTACGAGAAACAACCTCGCTTGATCCCAGAAACAATTTCAACTCAAGGCAGTAATCAGTATCATCTGAATTTCCAAAAATTTCGAAATTTACAAAAGTGGCAAAACTGTGGCGAAACGGAGTGTCAAAATGGCCATTTAGGTATGGAACTTTGTGTCTTAAATACAACATTATACTTTTACAAAATTTTGCAAATTTTGATATTTTTGGAAATTCAGATGATACTGCCTTGAGTTGAATTTTTTTCTGGGATCAAGCGAGGTTGTTTCAAATTTAATGTAGAATCCAACGGTACCCTCAAATTTATTGTAGAGTTCAATATAACGGTGTTCTAAATGTTTTTCGTCCATACGTCGTAAAATTTTGAAAATTTGAAAAATCGAAATATCTCAAAAACGATAAAGAATCGGACCATGTTGAGGAGAACCTTTTTTGTTCAGCGTCAAATTTCCTGTGGGATCTCAAAGTTTGTGACACGAGTAGCCAAACACCCTATATACATGTTCGTATAAAGTATGAAACATACCTACCGGAAATAATATTTACAAAAAATATTATTTAACAGGATTATTGTAGATTTCACTAATTATAACGCACTGCCTGTGATTAAGAACTTAGCTTAACTTAACTTAGAACAAGACATTTTAAATTTTTGAGTTTTTTTTTTAATATATTACACCACCCAAAATTCGTGTAAGTAGGATCCTCAAACTGAAAACAATTATAGTAGTAGTAGGTCATGGAAAACAGTACCTTTAAAGTTGATTGACAAATACGTTAAAGTAATAATTTCCTTATTGAAAATACTCGTAGTGCGAAAGTTTTGTACACAGTAATGTTGCTAGTATAATATGCAAAAATTGACAAATCATCAACTTGTAAACATATATTTTATGTTTGTTTCTGTAATGATATTGAAACACGAACTGAATAAGAATATTGTAGACGTAGACAATATCCGAATAGAAAGACCCAATCAGAACCACAATTATTTGACGATGATCACAGAAATTTGTGCGATCTTGAAACTTTTCGACGTCTTCGTGGTCAGAGAACACATTAAAAAGATTACAATGTCGATGTGAAAAACGTTTTACATGACTTTTTACAGATTTGTTAACTTAAATCCCGATTTAAGTTAATTATGTTAAGTAAATACACGCTGCTAATAATTACTTCAGACGATATATGCTGCTGTTGATATTATTGGAATAAATAAAGGACCACGCAATATCCTTATGGGAAATGGTTCTCGGTCAAACTCTGAAACTTTGAATTTTATAGTCTTTTGCACGTAGAACAAAATTCTCAATGAGCACTAAGCCCTAAAAATTTCACATCTAAACATAATTCAGAAATATTAGCGAATTATATCTTATTGACGTTTCTGTTATAGAATACAATATGAAACAAAATTACGAAGTAGATTGCGCATGCTGATAGAAAAATTTTGTAATATGTGACGTTTATTACGTATTTTACTTCTAGTCTTATTACATTTTTTGTAGTTTGATATAACACATGAAAATACGTATTTTTCTTGTTAGAATTTGGTTATGAAGCTAAATATTAAATACAACATATGTTATAAATATAATCTATATTAGAGACAGAACCAAATGCTATTTTGTGCAACTTAACAATATCACCAGATAATTCCCCTAAAATATTCTTCTGGAACTGAGAGGATGTCTCGTTCTTCCCGTGACGTAATCACAGATTTGTGACATAAGGTACGAATGCGAACGCTGTGTGCAACTTAATTGACTTTTTAGCACGTATTTACTGAGCCCATCTGGTAAAATAGGGACCAAAATCAGTTCACAGTTTCACACAAAACTAACGTTTGTTCCAAAAAAAATTCTGGATTTTTTTTTTCGTTGCCATGGTAAAAGGTTAAAGAGTAAAAAATAAGAGGATCCGATTGGTTTGAAGATATACAGTGTTTACGTAAAGTAGTGCGGATCAAATCGATACAATCGTAACGGTTTTTTTTTTGGAAAATCGCTCGAACACGTCAAAAGATGCTTTGAATTGTCATTTTTTGATACATTTGATTTGAT
Source organism: Aromia moschata (assembly GCA_029963805.1). NCBI lineage: Eukaryota > Metazoa > Arthropoda > Insecta > Coleoptera > Cerambycidae > Aromia > Aromia moschata. The sequence continues at coordinate 493,826 of JAPWTK010000188.1, forward strand.
TTTTTTTATAAAGAAATAGTTACGGAAATGGACTTTTAGTTAAGAAACTAAATTTAGAGACATCCTGACATTGCTCAAGACACTTATGGAAATCTTGTTTTTTGCTTATTTATAAATATTATATGCATCGGTGTTTCGAAATTAGCAGTTTTATACCTTCTTTAGTATGAAATCAGTTTTTCCAATGTAGTACTTATAATCACTAGCGCATTCGCCATATTTGAGAATGTCACAACTTTTATTTTTGTTTAGTTGATATTGTTTAATAACAGTTTCTTGAGTACCTTGCGCGCTGTCAACGGTGTATAGTTTGAAGATTGAAATTATTTTTCTTAATTTTCACTCATTCACATAATCATCATTCATAGTAAAATTAGTTTTTTACCTTTAGTATTTTATAAGTCGATTTTCTTAAAAAAAATGTATGTGACCTACATCATTTTATATCCTGGCTATGACAATTACGTTACTGTACGTGAAAAAAATGCTCTTTCCAGTTCTTTTATAAAAAATAAGGGTTCTCATAAACAAATATCAATGACGTCACAGCCTTTTACCAAGTCGCCAAAAAAACCCTCTTATAGAATGGAAATTTATATATATATCTTTTGACGTGTCCAAGCAATGTTTTCTAAAAAAGTCTGTCTCTGTTTTATCCATTTTATCCACTACTTTACGAAAACACTATAGATGTGAAAGTTTCTAAGAAATAGTCTCTCCTTAAGTCTCCTTTTTGCGTCACCTTCAAAGGATATACATAGCTCCCTTAAAAACAATTATAGAACTCGTTTATTAAAAGAAATCATATATATTTTTTTTAATTTGAAACTGAATATAAAAAACGCCAATACAATACTTATTGTAGGCTAATTTCAGGTCACCCTGTATAAGAAATATGGTTTTACTACTTTTTGTGAAATTGACATTAGCTGACTGTGACTGTGTTCTTAAAGGCTTTTTGGCTCACGGTCTATGAACAGGGTGACTGCGTGAGAATTCCAACCCCCGTTTTCTCTGTTATTTTTTTCCTATTTTTTTATTTATTTATATAGGTATATTTTTCCTGAAATTTCACAATATGCTGTTAGAAAAACAAATGAAACAAAAATGTAGCAACTGTTTAATTAACATATGCACCTGTATTATATACCTAACAATAACGATATAACATACTTTCTAGAGTAGAGTATGTCATACTTTCTTCCGCATATTTTTGAAATATTATGCATTAAATATATAAATTAATACACTAGGGAATACGACGTAATTTATAGTAAAACATATATAGTTACTCCTTGTTGTCAAAAATAGACACAAAATGTACTGTCTTGTTCCTTCTTTGCTTATGTTAATAAGTTTAAATAAATTGTCACGTTTAGGTGCAACATTTAACCTGTCATTTAGCATTATTATCTATTCTAACAAAATAAATATTTCGCAAAATTCAGACGTATTATTCATTAGCTAATAATCATCATTCACAAAAATATGTTAAACAAATACTCTAAATAACAGCTTTTAACACAGGACCATTCAACAATTTTTGTGTTTATTTTTGACAAAGAGAAATTATCCACAGTTTACTATAAATTAGAACATGTATTGGAGGATATTATTTTATATATTCGATGCACTATATTTCAAAAACCTAGAAGAAACTACATTTGTTATATCATTGTACTCAGAAGAACAAGTGGAATTCAACTGATACAAAAAAAGTTATATTAATTAAATAGCTTCTACATTTTTCTTTTAATTGTTTTTCCGACAACATATCCTGAAATTTCAGAAAAGTTACCCCTGTAAAAAATCTTAGATTTAAAAAGAAGGGAGAAAAGGAGGGGTGGGAATTCCTATGAACTCACTCTGTACACTAGGGTTCAAACGTTGTTTTATGCAACTTTGTGCAACATCGCCAGATAATTCCCCTAGAATTTTGGGACTGGGAGGATATCGCCCTTTTCACTTGATTTGATCCAGTCACAGACTACGGCAAGAATTCGGACCCTGTATGTAACATAATTGATTTTTCAGTACGCATTTATTGAGCCCATCTAGCAAAACAGTGATCAAAATTATTTCGCAGTTGCAAAAATTAACTTTTACTTAAGATTCTAATATACCTAAGAATTGTTGAAATAAAACAATAAAAATTAAAGAATAATATTACAGTCGTGTAATGATAGACAGAAGTGAAAACTAATGAGGGTGATCCTTATTTTATTTGGTTTTATGAAGTTACTGATCTTCGAAAAAATGACATTTGAGGATTCAATACAAAAATAAAATTTAAAGGCTGGCATAAAACTGATAATAAATATTGAAATCCTTTAAATTTTTGATAATCATGAACTTGAAAAAAGAATAAAAAGCTTAAAAAACGAGGGCTTTTACTTTGGTACTTATTAATAACGTACAAATTTCAATTTTATATTATATCACTTTTTCAAGTTATTAATTATTTTTTATTATTTTTCCGCATTTGCCGGTACTTAACTAAGTACTCATAACTTCGTAAAATAAAGAAATTATTGATCCAAATTGGGACTATTTATAGAAATATGTATTTACTTTACACTGTCTAAATCGTGTTTCTCAGGAGATAAAGGTTTCCTTTAAAAAAATTGGGGTATAGCCGCTATGCTAGCGTGGCAGTTTTTAGTTCTCTAACGGGTCAGGCGCGCCTACAGAAGTTTTTACTTCAAAAGTGTTTTTGACTTTTAACTTTACACTTTGTGCAGGAAAAATAATGTAAAATTAATTTGTACTTAAAATAACAGGAACAACCAAATTCAATAATTAAGATTAAGTCAAACAAATTGACATTTTGACCTTTTCTAAATATGTAGATACAAAAAATGAAAGAAAAATAAAGACGCGATTTTCCTAATGGAGTAATAAAAGGGATATATTATTTTTTTATCACTACTCTTGCAGGTTACTTATTGCTAACTAAAATATTTTTAGGCGAAAAAAAAAAAGAAACATTATATCCCATGTTATCCAAAATAGAATATTTATTTCGACTATCTACAGAAATCCTTGTTCAAACAACATATTTATTCACATGTAATATATGCTATAATTCAACTTCAACTTTCTATATTATATAGGTTACAAGAATCTTTTATAATTGGTTACACAGGGAGCTGGTTAAAAATCTCCTCTCTAATGTAAATGGTTCGATTGAACTCGCTTTCATATTTTATAGTAATTTCCTTCTACAAAACGCTATTCTCTGAACCCGCAATGCTATCGATTCGGTTTGGTCTCGTTGATCTTTCTAGTGTTAATAACAGTTTTTATACTTTGACGGATGCGGATACTATTTCCCTTTCAACTCGCCTAATAAACCTTTTTACACTATTCAAAAGAAGTAGAGCATACTTTCCGACAATTAGGCCATTTGTTATAGAAAGCTATATTTATTTCTCACCCCTCACACCTTGTACAATGAATGGAGATTCATTGTACAAGGTGTGAGGGGTGAGAAATAAATACTTCTTGCATTTAAGTTCTCGAAAGTTATTCCTTATAGGAGGTAACAAAATATAAATATACACGTGCAGTAGAAGTTTAAACATTATTAATTATTAATTATTAGGTACCCAATGAATAATCTTGCATTACCTAGATAATGTTTTTCCAACTAAATTTTCAACCACTGACTTCTTGACAAAACTGTAGATATATACTAGAGTACAAATACTCCTCATTGGATGAAGGAGTTTCACTCTCAACATTTAAATGTTTGGGCAGGAATAAATCAACAATAAAATATTAGGTCCTTTCCCTTTTCAAGAAACTCTTATGACGTGAAACACATTAAGAGTTTCTTCAATATGAGTTCATTTCTGCACTCGTAGAATTTTTCCCAATCAAAATGAACGCGATTTACCAAACATTGCTGTCTAGTTCAGCAAGACAGAATTTTATCAAGATGTCAATGTTTGTCAATTTGAGAACCTGTTCTTATTTTGCATTTCATTTTTAATATTAGAGTTAAATTCTAGTAATAATACATTTTACTCGTACATTTCTTGTTAGTTTTATGGAACTAAGGTCTATCCTATTATTATTGTCAAAAGTTACAAATACTTTGGTACACAATTTTTAGAACTTATTTCATAAATTACCGACTTTTCGTTGCTATTTGCTTTATTTTTTGCGCTGCCTAAAATTTTTGAAATTAATTTTTTGGGATGTTTGCCATATCAAGGTTTTGCCTAATCCACGGGTGAATTTTGGTTCGTAAGATAAAACAAAAAATAATCTTTAATTCTAAGTGTCTCTTCGAAAAATCGTGGAATTGTAGCGTTTTTTTACAGTTTTACAGTTTTTGTAAAACTTACTTAAACTTTTGTAACTCACTTAAAATATGGTAGAATAGAAAAATCCTGTGTAACCCAACATACTTTTGACAATAACCATAGGCAGGGCCGTAGCTAGAAGGTATTTAGGTTGTTCAATCACCCCCGAAATGATAAACAAAAATTAGATTGGTCACCGCATTCTCAGTTTTGCTGAAAAGAATACTATATACTGAACACCCCTCGAAAACAAAAACTTTGGCTACGGCCCTGATCGTAGGATACACGTTAGTGGCTTAAAACTAATGAGAAATGTAACAGACAGTACACAGATGCATTCGAAATTATAGAAATTGTTAAATGTAATAGTAGCATGAATAAAGATAATGGCCCCACAACTAACAGTCCACTGTTCTGGTTAATAAACAAGGCGTAAAGTTACGGTTCATCGAACCGCAACATTCACAGGTCGGCGAACCGCAACAGGAACTTTAGTATAAACTAGGCACGTAAAAAAGTGTTAAGTGGAAAAGTGTGAATTTGTGAACAATGCGTATGTCTACTAAACTGTTCGCTCTTTGCATGCTACTGAAATATATTATTAAAATAAGCCTGTCCAATAAAACTCGAGGAATCTCGAAATACATGCTTTAACAAAAACCCATCCAACCGCCTAATTGCGCCTCTGGAACGGTTAATTAAGCACCCCACACGTGAGACACGCGGGACCTCACGTTAATCAATCATCCCAAAGGGACCAGATCTTCACTACGTCCACTTCGTTAGGTTAGCCCTGGGTATTACTAAAAGCGATAACTAGACAGATAAATACCAGGAGCGGCTGATGAATTTTGAAGTTATCGTGTTTTCATAACGGAGCATGGGACCTAATCTTATTATAGTGCAAAAAAAACTACAAACGAAATTTGCGAAAAAAATGTGTGCCCCACTAGAAGATCTTGGAAACGGCTTACAAAATGTTTGCGAAATATATTTTACACAATTACCAAGTGAATATAAAAACTTTTTATTCTTATGCTTGTTGCAAAATTTTCATTTTACTTAAGAAACAGCTATTATAAAATCTAAAAAACGAAATGCTGGGGCGAAATGACAATTCAAAAAATTCAATTTGGTAATGATGAAAATACATATTTTGCAAGCCGTTTCCAAAATTTTCGGATGTGGCTCATAAGTTTAATCTGAAGTTTTTTTTGCTGCTACAGCTTTTTACATAGGTCTACTAATTACACCTAAAAATATAAATATATTGATTATAAATAAAACAAGACCTGGTAGATTTAGGTAAAAGGGTTTTTGTCGGTTTCTCTTACTAAACTGGGATGATGTTTCAGATAGACAGGGTGTTCGCAGATTACACCGACAACATCTACCTTCAGAATGCATGAAGGGCATTGAAGGGAGAGAAATAAATACGATCTACGGAAACATTCAGGTAACAAGTTTTAGTTTTTGAATTGTAAACGTTCAAGGTTCGCTTAAAAAGGTATTTTTTGAATTATAACTTTATGACAGCTTTGGCGGTTTTATTCAATTTTGACTCAATTACTTAGAATCTACATATTTCATTTAATAAAATCAATCATTCACAAAATAAATAGCGGCTATTTTAGTACACTAGGTGATAACTTTTCGTGGTGATTCACAAGGTGTATTTTTTTACCAAAATATTTATATTTCTAACAATATTGCTTAGGTACGTTAAAAAAATCAATTCAGGTACAATTTCTACACGCTGAAAATGCAACTTGATCACGAAAAGTTATTACCCAGTATGTTAAAAAAGTCGAAATACTGTTATACATCTAAAGTAATACATCTAAGAAGTCTAAATAAATGAGACTAACTTTTTAATAAATATAAATTAGCATATAAAGGGCTATAATAAATATCAATTGGTCTATACAATTAGGAAATAAAGGCAAAGCTTCTGTTACGTACCCACGAGTATTTAACTCCTAAATACTGAAATATGGAAAGCTGAAATATTGTATGTACAATATTTCAGCATTCCACTCAATTCTGCCGGCATAATACGAAAAAGTTTATTTAACTGCATACAAATACACATTCGTGGATTCAGCCCTTTTCTATATTATTTCAAGAAATACGAAAACTTATTTTTTCTGATACTTCAGAATATGATATCAGAAATCAGTTCTTTAATTAACCCCATTTTTTTAATGGAACACCCTGTATATTTCTATTTATCAAATTCAGGGAGGTGGAACCACAGAATACCCTACCCAATCGGCTAGCTGTCGCTTCTGTATGGGTAGGTATTCTGTGGGTGGAACATATGTCAGCCAAGAGATAAGCTGATATGGCTGACGTATAGACTACCTACTTATTTAGCGTAAACTATTGCGGCGCCATCTGAGCAACCAAAATTATAAACTTTTAGATGAGATTTTCACTGGCAGCTGTGTCAATGTGAATTGTTTGTGAAAAATAGTGGGGATTATTCACCATGTTCTCAATCAATCAAGATCCACAATAAGAATGAAAAAATATATTGTGACACATTTGAAGTGACATTAGTGACAGCTGACAGTTATTAAGCTTTATAGTTTACATATATTATTAAGTCTAGTTTATACACTACTTAGCTGGTAAAGAACTGTATGGAATGAGAGATGAACATTCTAGAACATACAGATGAATCCATGGGGAATTTGGCAAACTTCTTCTTTATTAATTTTTGTTTTTGTTGGATTTTACCATAAGTCCGGGAATAAACAACAACTATTTGATTTTTGCCAACGTTTCGGAGATATTTTTCTCCTTCTTCAGGACTTATTCAACATTGGCAATTCTATCGACATATATATATATGAATATATATATATATATATATATATATATTCATATCTGTACCTCAGTATCAAAGGGTCGGATGTCCATTGTAGCAACTTTACAGGAGAGTGAAAAAACAGGTTTTCGTTTGTTACTTATGTACATGACTTCAAAAATGGTAAACAAATTTATAAGTAGTAATTTTTTATTTATCTGTTATTATATTACAAAACCAAGGCACATTACAGTGTTACTTTATATTTTTTATATTTTTGATAAAAAAAAAATTAACAACATTTGTGGACAACCGACTTTTTGCAAACATTGCATAAAGTTGCATGTCCATTGAATCTTATACCGATAATTATTATATTTTAATTTTTTGTAAACAAACTAAGAAATAAAAAACTAGGTTAAAAAATAAAATATTATGCCTGTTAAAAAGCTTGCAAAAAATAGCAAAATTTGAAAAACAGATTTGCTTTAGTTATTTAAGTTTATTGATTATTTTGAGAATCAAATTCTGGGTAATCTTGTGCTGCTTCTGAAGTCTTAAGACCTTGATAAAAACTATGAAATTCAATGGAAATCCATTGTAGCAAGGTTTGTAGGTGTTTGTACTTATCAGGTGTTCTGGCGCATTGGCTTGTTCTCACAGGAGGTAAAGTTTCAGGCCAGGTGACGGGCAATCGTGTATTCCTCTTCATATTAATCTCAAAAAAACGCTTCTTGATTAAAATTAGTTTTATAGTAGAGTATTCCGGGGGTATCTTGTTTTACTTTAAGCCAGACTGCTGTTGCAATACTGAATATTTTTTCATTTGCATTTTTCTTTCGGCCGATGAGAGCAGATTTTGAGTGTTGTATTAAAATAGACAAATTTTATTTTGTCTATTTGGATTTGCGGATTTTAATAAATCCGCAAATCCCATTTCATGGACATTAAAGTTTATTTTGCCATTGTAAGTTCTGCTAAACTGTGCCCAATCTGTAGGAACTATTATGTCCAAGTTCTTTAGCCTTGGTTTTTTTCTTTCGATTATGAAATGCACCATGTCGGCCTCCATATGACTATGACCTTTCAAATGAAATTTTGAAATCACCTTTATATGTGCACATTGTCTCATAATCTACATATGGGCAAGACCTATTTTTAAATTTCGATTTTGGCCCTGACAGTTGTCCTACCAAATCGTTACCTCTTGAACTGAATGAAGCAGAAAGTCAGTGGCCCATTTTATAATACACGACCCAATTTCGTTTGCACCACGTTGTCCAATGCTTTCATTCCAGATCATATTATAAGCAGTATTTGATGTAGCTTCGTACACATCAGACCTTTTGATTCCAAACCTAAGTGGACAATCGTGTATTTGCATCAGCCTTAACTTTAGTATTAATGAAGTATGGACTACCGACCTTTTACCGAATGATGTAACACGTTACGGCGAATACATCGGACCAAAAAACTGATTTTGTGAAAAAAGTGGACAACCGACCTTTTGATACTGAGGTACAGATATATATATATATGAATATACAGTAATTACAATATGGAACAACCAAATGGAATAAATTCAGTAGCTCCATTATTATGCATTTATTAGAAAATTCTGAGACACGTCAATTTCTAATTCTAAAATGACATCTTGCGACGTAAAAATATCGTCCCTAAATTCAACCCCCTTCAGATGACCCCTAAATTTTCAAATTGGAAGTAGGGGCTTGTAATACTTTATTTGAAAGGTCTTTTCATTCTCTATTCAAAACTGCTATGGTTATAAATTTTATTGCAGAAATTAACAAGAAAAAAAGTTTCTCCAGCATATGAAATTCGTTAAATTAAAATAAAAAACAAATCATTATTAATGCGGCTGATGTTCAAAATGCATGCCTCCAGCATCTTGGCAGCATCCTCGATGTAAATAAAAATGTATTCTAACGTTAGTTAACATCTGCGGGGTAATCGACCTAATTGTAAGTGTTATCCTTCTTCTTAAGTCAGCTAAATCGTCGAGTTTGTTTTTGTAGACCATACTTTTTACATATCCCCATAGGAAGAAGTCTACGGCGTGAGATCAGGTGATCGTGCAGGCCTTTCTACAGAACCACGTCTCCCTATCCAGCAATTATGTGGAGATATTGCCGGACATTGACTTCGTAATGTGCTGGTGCACCATCCTGCTGGAACCATATTGCATTACCTGGAAGTTGTGGGTTTCCTTCAGCTGGATACAAGTTTGCCATCGTCGGTACAACATTAGTTTGGAGCAGCGCTAAATAAGTTTCTTCACTCAAATTGCCGTCAATGAAGAAGGGACCAATGATATTTTCTCCAATTATTCCTACCCAAACATTACCTTTCTCAAGGTTTTACGTGTGTAGTTCCCTCATCCAGTCAGGATTTTCTCTCGACCAGTAACGACAGTTTTGGCGATTAACATGGCCGTGAAGTGTAAACGTAGATTCATCCGAAAATAAAATATTTTCTATTTGTAAAATATTGTCATCTATCATTTGCATCATTTGTTCACAAAAGAGATATCGTCTATCAAAATCGTCTTCCGCGAGCTTATTAGTTGGTACCAGTTTATATGGATGTATCTGATTTTCTGTCAATACGCGGAGAATCGAGAAACGGCTAATATCACAGCCACAAAAAAAAGTTTCTGACCTGGAGGTCTCACTATGTGTACTACATGTTTTTGGGGTCGATGAATCTGAATCCGAGGTCAGTTTCATCCCAGCACGTCTGGGTTCGGCCATAACCTCAAAAACCCATTCGGTCATAACCCTCAAATTTGCTATATCCGTTAAAACCACAAACCCTATAATACAATAACCAACTGACCCCACAACCTAATACCTCCATACAGTGGCGGTGCGTGATATTTCAGTTAGCCATATCTTGAAAACGACGCATGGGACCCACTTCACTTTTTAGGTGATGACTATACACCTCTTACAGAAAAGGATTTATAGTGAAAAAACCGTCAGCAAAGTTTGCGAAAAAATTTTCAAAAACAGTGGAGCATCCCTGGGTTCTCAGTAACGCTCTGTGGAATATTTGCAGTATATTTTTTTTCATAATCTAGAAACAAATATAAGGAGACGTTTTTCGATTTGTTACAAAATATTTTTTGTTTCAAAAAAGTTATGGCCATTTTAATTTTGGGAAACAAAATGTTCCTATAAAATTAAAATTAAATTGGCCATAACTTTTTGAAAAAAAAATATTTTGCAACAAATCGAAAAACGTCTCCTTATATTTGTTTCTAGATTATGAAAAAAAATATACTGCAAATATCCCACAGAGCGTTACTGAGAACCCAGGGAGTGCTCCAGTGTTTTGGAAATTTTTTTCGCAAACTTTGCTGACGATTTTTTCACTATAAATCCTTTCTGTAAGAGGTGTATAGTCATCACCTAAAAAGTGAAGTGGGTCCCATGCGTCGTTTTCAAGATATGGCTAACTGAAATATCACGCACCGCCACTGCCTCCATAACCCCATAGCCACATAACCACATGACCCCATAATCATATAACCCCATAACCCTAAAACCCGGTAAAAAAAAAAGTTTCTGAGATAAGCATTACATCCAATTTCTGATCATCACTGTAAGTTTTTATCTTATAGTAAGGAATGTCGGCAATTACAGGCATTTATTTTTTTGTTGTTATTAACATTTCAGAACCTAAAATTTGCAAATAGTGTTACTTATAAAAGTTTTATTTTAATGTAACGAATTTCCTACGCTGGAGAAACTTATCTTTTTTTCTTGTTAATTTCTGCAATAAAGTTTAAAACCGTAGCAATTTTGAATATATAATGAAGAGACCTTTCAAATAAAGTATCACAAGCCCCTACTTCCAATTTGAAAATGTATGGGTTGTAGCTATCACCTGAAGGGGGTTGAATTTAGGGATGACATTTTTACGTCGCAAGATGTGATTTTAGAATTAGAAATTGACGTGTCTCAGGATTTTCTAAAAAAAACGCATAATAATTGAGCTACTGAATTTATTCCATTAGACTGTTCCGCACTGTATAACAAATGTTACAAGACAAAAACAAAGAACTATCTGTAGGACAACATGCTTTAAAAATTATTTATTTATTTAATTAAAATCTATAGTAATTTTCATTATTATTTAATATTGAAATTTAAAATTGAACGTAAAATATTTGTTTGATTGTTATGAAAATGTTGTCCGTTCCCAAAAGTTAATTGACCGTAGTATATTTAAGAATAGAATTTTGTTTAGTGTCATGTTAATATAAGGCTTATTAAATTTTGCTATTTTATTTACTATAGATAAGAGAGGAATTAAATTTATAGATTTTTGATATTTTATAGTTACATACATTTATCGAATTTCTGCTCAATATAGCGGACTTAAAACATGGATCTGACGGAAAACAATATTTAAAAGTTCACATTATTCAATATTCGGAAAATCATATTCTATATTCAAACACTTGTTGCGATTCGTGAGCGGCGACGAGACTTTTCTTATCAGTATCCAGATTACCGAGGTAACTTTCGTATTATCACTTCATGATTTGACCGATCGGATTAATGTGTATTCGGATTAAAGAGATCGTACAGTATCTTATCTTCATGTGAAATTTTGAAACTGATTTTGAAATAATTGTTCAAATATACTTACAAATATATTATGATTTGCGTCCTTTGCAAAATTTGATGGACAAAAGGGTGGACATTATATTTGTATACGTATCAATTAATTGTATACGACAAACTATTCATATTCTAATTATTATTCCTTTTATACCACAAATAATGATTTTTATCACATATATATGACAGACTATCGATCGAGCACCGAGCCACCGTAGTCTGAATTCGCATCGCGCCGCCGTAGTCGAATTTGGCGCGCGTGCCCGAGGGCACACAGTATCCCAGCCCTCGTTATTAATCAGGCTTTTTCGGTGACTGGTAATATTTGCAGACCATTGCAGCAGACAGACGTCGTTAAATCGTTCGAAAATCAGCTGAACGGGTCACACTTGTTGAGTGACCTTTTTTAGTGATTGTTTATTTTCTTCGCTGAGAAATGTGTTTTTACTATTTTTGATTGTGAAACGTTTCAAAATGAATTCGGTGGACATCTGGTTCACCATCAATTCGGTATGTAATATCTTTATTGACTAATAAAGATATTACATACGAGATCCGAACGGAAATTAAACGGTTAGGAAGGCCGATACCCAATTTGATTATTTCCAAAACAGACGTAGGAAAATCGCGAAATTATTCACGAAATTTTAATAGTAGTGGCTACGACAGATTTAAGTGTTTATGTGTCCTAAAAGAAACAAACTGTTTTGTTTTATTTGTTTAATGATGGGTGACAACCAAAATGCATGGACTCAAGAAGGGGTGAGTGATTTAAAACATTTAAATGAACGAGCTAAGAAACATGCTAGCTACAATGAAAAACATTTACATAACATCTTAGATTTTAGTGTGTTGGGAAAGGTAGACATAAGACGACATATTTTAAACCAAATAATGAATTGTATTAAATTTTGTGAAACAAATCCGGGACTTTAATGAAAAGGCGATTAACATTTTGTGAACAATAAGGACAGGCGAGCTGATTTCCTCTACAAATAACGGTAAGATACCTATATCAAATTTTTTTCACATGTTGCCACCCATAATTTTAATATATTTAAGCCCTCAATATTCGTGCCTAATAATTATTTAAAAAAAGCTTCCAAATCCCAAAAATTATTCTTGTGAAAGTCTACATTTTTGTGTAAAATAATTTTTCATTGAAATTCTGAAGTGTCAGTTAAACGCATGACCTTGAAAATTTTAAAAATTTTCGTCTGCGGCGCCATTGGTAGCTAATAAGTAATCCTACTGCCACACTCTGTGCCCACCCATGTAACACACCCACGAGCCGCCACTGAGTAAGAGCCATCTATACTAAGACGTTTTCATTGGCAATGGAATTATATGGTTAAGAAATACAAAACGTGCAGTTTCAAGGCTTATTATCTCTTACATTTTAATTAGATGAAATTGTCTATTCAGTTTTCATCTTTTGAATAATTAAGTATTAGGTAAGGATTAGTCGTCTTGAATGATACTCGTAATCCTATTTTATAGTATAAATTATGTGAAAATGAATCTGAAATATTATGACTGTAAGGGAGTTACTAAGATTATTCACTCTCGCCATAATATACCCAATAATGAAACCTTTTGAAATCCACTTCTAAATTATTATTTATTGCATACGAGTATTCAGTAAAATTCAGTAAAACTGATTAATAGAGACGTATAGCTTCATGGTCGCAATGTACTGTCATATTATGTTAAGGCCTTGAGATCGTAAATATCACATTATTTTTTTTTAATAAAATCTCAAACTTGGTGTTCTGAAACTTTTATAACTGTTAACAAGATATGAGTAGGTATGGTTCGAAGTTCTTTTTTGCTTCTAAGTTAAAAAGTAATTTAATAATTCTGTATGCTGTCGGGTCTTCTGATTCGCTTATGTATTTTAGTATTTCCAGAGTATGCTTCCAGTTTCTATGCCCTCGATCGCGTTGCTACCCAATAACGATAAAATCGTGAATTATTGTTAAATTACAATACGTAATTTAAAACCTGTTGATTAATCTAAGATATGTTTTTGGCTAGTTCAAATAAAATGTATATTTTGTAACATTTGAATATAATAAATAAAGTCATGCTCTAATTTTCCTAAATGGGGCCATGTTTAAGTAGTAGGGGCTTGTGTTTCCTTCCACGCGTTCCAGTACCGGAATTTCATTTGTTCTCATACATAAGATACGGCCGCGCTTAGTCTAGTCGATTCATAGTCTATAAAAATTAGGGCCTGGAGGTTAATAATAGATCTCAATCTCAAATCAATAACTCTTTCATATATTCAGGAGTTAAGCTCTGGCGCCTGTCACTTAAAATAACTGCCTGTACCCATGTGCCCAAAGAGTCACAATAGGCTCCGCTGATGGTGGTGTTCTTGGTAGAAGTCCGAAATTTGTTTCTTTCTGGATGGTGTTTTCACAAACACTTGTTTCACATTCGCTATAAGACTGTCAACATTAGGATAGCACTCCATAACTGTTTTGGCAGTTCAGTGAGGCCCATGTGCCAAGCATACATGTTTGGCACATGGCACTAAATTAGTATATGTCCTTGAAGCTATCAAATGCCCTTGCACGGTTTTTGCCTCATCTAATCCCCCAAGCACTACGTTAGCTATTTTCTGTCCTTTAACATCCACTGTTTCGTCAATACTAAGCCATATAGGTTTATCGTGCAATTCCGAGACGGTATTTTTTATGTCCTCATGACTAACCAATAATTATAATTCTTAATTCTTAACATAAATCTTAAGAAGTTTACAATAGAAGGTGGTCTCTTAATGACACAAACTTTTACGCAGGCTAACAACACATGGGCTGCCCCTCACTATTCTAACGTTCCATAAATCCAGAATTGTACGTCTCTGCTAATAAATATACAGAGAGACGCAGAGATTCGAAACCACAAACATTTAAAAAACAACGAAATCTTCGTTTCTCGAGTCATCTGCTTTTTGCCTGAAATTTGAGATGGTTTTGTTTCTAGAAGGTACGGCGTCATGCAGTCGCTAGTCGCTCGTTTTCAGCGACAAATGAGGTCACGTGGTATGACTTTGTCAACTTGGCTGCAATGCGCGACAGAAATATCGAAAGGTGATACAATCGATAAATATCGATAAATATCGAAAGTTGATATATCGATATGTACAGACCCTCTATTCCTAACCTCTTTAAATAGCAATAACAAAATTAAACAGAAAATACCAAATCGTGCGAAATCAATTAATAAATCATAATAATTAATAAGAGAATTCTTAAAATACAAGTGAAATAAAAAACAATATAATATGAGGGTCGGCTGATAAGTCCCGGGCCTCTCAATGAAAACGACATTAAAAACTTTTTTTTATTTATTTCTCAACATAATCTCCAGAAAGGCTAATACATTTGTCATATTGGTGTTCTAATTTAATTAAACCATTTCTGTAGTGCGATTTATCAAGGTCCTCAAAATAGTTATTTACCGCATCAATGACCTCCTCGTTGCTGTGAAATCTTCGGAGGGAACAGGTGGTAGTCACTGGGTACTAGATCTGGCGAAGAGGGTGGATATTCAAGCAATTCGAACTTTAATTCGCAAATTTTTCCCATTGCAATGACTGAACGATGGGCCGGAGCATTGTTGTTAACACTCTAAAGTTGTCTTGTTAAAAATGATGTCGTTCAAAAACTAACCAAGTTACTGACCTGTAAATATAGATACAAGCTAGTCTGGAGTAAAACTATACAATGCTAGCGTCTAACTGGCCTTATAGAATAACAAATTTCTTGTTTACTCATAAACTTACGTTTGTTAGGGCATATATTTTCATTTGTCTCTAATTCATCCTCGACCACACCTTTCGTATGATCGTCCAGTTGAGACCGTCGAACGTCGAATTATGGTTTTTCCATCATCTTAACAAATATTTTATTAAACACATTTTATCCGTCTCGCATTAATTTAATAATTGTTTTGTTACTTACCTAATACCAGATAAAAGAAGTGGTTGTTATCGATATATATGCCCGTACCCTTCGATGCACAGATGATCCATAATTTCATCGACAATTACTTCACATAGTCCACTTTTATCTTTAAAAAAGAAAAACTCATTTTTACATGATCATAAATAGTTTACAAGAAAAGTGACGTTACTATCTTGCAAAAATTCCATCGCGTTAAAATTAAGCTGAGATATAGTAAAGATTTCTTATTGCTTTTGTTTTTATAATTACTGAATCCTCTTGAGAAGAAGAACAAAAAAATGTCTGCCTCACCAGAAGATCTTGAAAATGGCTTGCAAAATATTTGAGACATATTTTGTAATGAATATAAAAAATTTTGATCCTTGTAATGTTTGCAAAATTTTCGTTTTGCTTAAATACACATCTAATGTAAAATTTCAAAAAGGAAATGCTGGAATAAATTAACAGTTCAAATTACCATAACTTTTACAGATCTCAAGTATACAAAGATTTTACTTTGTGCGAAGTATTTACTTGGTAACTATGAAAAATATTTCGGAAATATTTTGTTCAAATTTCACCAGCCACCATGATGTACATATACGTACACTTTTCACATTTCACGCCAACTAAGTGAGGTCAAAAAGAAATTCTGTTTGAAACATATCACAATCGAAGGTACTTGCTAAAAAACTAACTTCCCCAAAATTTTAGATTTTTTGAGCCACAAGCGATGGTGAGGGTGAGAAGATACAAATTTTCGTTTCGACTCTAAAATTTCAATCTGTCTCGGTAAGAAAACGAAAAAAATTAAAAAGAAGGTTTCAATGGTTTTTGAAGTGTTTTTTTACGTAGAATACGATAGAAATACTTTCAAAATTATTGGGGGTAGTTTTCACCCTTATTTTGAGGATTGAAAGTTTAAAATCGAAATTTCGAAAAGTATGACACGATTTTTTTTTTTATTTTTTTTTATTCCTTTCTTTTTTTTGTACTTTGGATTAATTTTTAATTCATAATGGGCGTTGACCAGGAACTGGCCCAAAAAACGGCACAAAAGGTGAAAAAAAACGTGTTTTTTAGCGTATTTTCTCATCCTGTGAAAGTAAATGGCAAGTGAATAATATATTCCAAGGTTTTTGAGGTCGCTGTTCACGAATCTAACTTCAGATTTTCAAAAAACAAAATGGCGGATCCAGTAATGTACTCAACTTTTAAAAGATGGCTAAATTTTGAAATTTATCGTATTTATCGTATTCAACGGAACCATCGTATTCAACGGGAAATTTTCTACGTTAGACTCGTAATCAGCGACCCCAAAAACCTTGGAATATATTATTCACTTGCCATTTACTATCTCACAGGATGAGAAAATACGCTAAAGCCACGTTTTTTTACCTTTTGAGCCGTTTTTTGGGCCAGATCCTGGTCGACGCCCATTATGAATTAAAAATTAATTGAAAGTACAAAAAAAAAAGAAATATGTTTTTAAAAAAATGAAAAAAAATCGTCATGCTTTTCGAAATTTCGATTTTAAACTTTCAATCCTCAAAATAAGGGTGAAAACTACCCCCAATAATTTTTGAAAATATTTTTATCGTATTCTACGCAAAAAAACCCATCGAAAACCATTGCAACCTTCATTTTAATTTCTTTTCATTTTTTTATTGAGAAAGATTGAAATTTTAGAGTCGAAACGAAAATTTGTATTTTCTCACCCTCACCATCCCTCTCCTTGTGGCTCAAAAAATCTAAAATTTTAGGGAAGTTAGTTTTCTAGCAAGTACTGTCGATTGTGATATGTTTCAAACAATTTTTTTTTTGACCTCACTTAGTTGGCGTGAAATGCCCCGTATACATTTTCTTTCTTTATATATTAGCTTGTAACGATTTAAAATTTTTATTACGATATTCCAAAATTTGATCCGACATTATGGGTATAGACGTTATAAATAAAAAATAATAAGTAAAGACTACATAAGCAACTGTATGAATTTGCATTTCATTGGAAAAAAGGCAAACTCTCCTCGCAATGGTGGAAGTTTATATCTCCACTAACCTATATGTATATGCAGATTTATGTGCAAGTCAGTAACAGTTTTGTTGTTGCCAGGGAACGGTGATGAAGTTAAGAATTCCGCTCACGCTTGGAACAATAAAACTGGTTATTTGAAATTGAGAATATAACGTTGTGTCATGAAAAATATACTGCGTCGCCGGGAAATTGTTGCCTAGAATGCTGTTAAAATAATATCGTACGCATTAAACATAAAAAAGCATACAGCGAAGTAAATTTTAAGAGTACTTATTTTGATTCAAATTGTACGTTTTCTAAAAGAATCCCGGTAGAAATATGCGAATAGGTTAATTTTATGTTTCAAAAATATTTTTGAAATATAAAATACATATGTGTGTATAATGTATCTACATTATTTATCAATGTAGTCTCGATTACAGTCATAGATTATGAGATAAGAAAAAATATAGGAAGCGCATTAAGATGTAATTGGACTTCTGAGATGTTAGAAGGCATAATCTCAGAAATATTATGAACCCGTTGTGTTAAATTTAAGATGGAAATAATTGCTAAACTAATAATCTTCTAATGCAACAAATGCCCTTACTATTATCTATACTCGTACAAAACCAGTATATGTTGTAAAAAAATTGTACAGTGGACACTAAAAAGAAAAAACTAATGTAAACTCCTGGATAAAACTTACCGCCAAAACTTTTTTTCTGAACCTATAGTTTCAGATTTAAATAATTTTTTTATTTTAAGTTCGTTCCTTGATCCTGCTATTGATCGCCTTATAAAAATAACTAAAAAGTTGTTTTTTTTTAGAAAAAAAAAACTGAAAGTTAAATAACTTGAACTGTAAAACACAGGCTGTTTCATCTGAATTGTATTGGATGAAAACTTTTAAAGTGTAACATCATAAATTTTACATTTGGTATGGCATTTTCGAATGTATCTTAATTTTATAGAGTAGAACACTATATTCTTACGCCATGCCAAAAATTAAATGGGAACTTGCTAATCAAAAAAAATTATGACGGTCGTTCCCGTCATAATTTCCCTAACATATGTATGACGTATAAAAAAAACATCAAATGTCTCTGAACCGGCTGTATTTAAGTATAGGTTATGGTACTGGTTATCAACACAAAATTTGGGTTATTTCCAAATTTGAAAAAATATATAGGGCGTTCCATTTCAAAGAAAGAAGTTAACGGGCATACAAATAGACATATATACATATGTTATATCGATTTTCGATATAATGATTTTTTAAAAACAATTTTTTTCTTGTTACACTTTTTATTTTAGATTTACAATTTTTGATTCAAATTACAATCGTTTAATTTTGACCGAGAGTGAGCCGTTGCCGAATAGCACTAACTGGCTAACGAACGAACGCGTCTCACGACTTTTCTAAACTGGTCTGACTTCAGAACTAAACTATCAGTACAGGCGTTTGTTGATGCAAGCTTAAGCCTTTTTATAACTTCTTAGATGCTGATCTTTTCAATAGATTTCTTGGAGACGTTTATCGTATTCTTACAGATTGGCAGTTCTTGCATTAACAGACAAAGGGCCTTTGTTTCAGCGTTGAGATAAGACGCGTAGCTAAAATTGTATACAGTTTCAAGATAAAAGTAATATAAGCTTATCTCAACCTCGAATGTTATCTATGCAACATAGTTGCTTCTTTGATTATACTGGGTGTTATATTCTTATATAACATATATATATATCAACATCAACAGTTTAAAGAAGTGACAAAAAAAATGTATACAACCTCTTATATTACACATTTTCGTATTCCGTATTATTCCGTATTTCTTGTGAAACAACGATTATATAGGCCACATACACACATAAATCTCATCCAATATAAAAAGGAAAAAGTTTTTGTTAAAGTTTTGATATGAGAGTCTATGTATAGTACACCAAGACTAGCTTTGCCCGCAAATTGCTCACAACGAACGTAGTACGAAGTAGTACGACTATACCCAAGAGATATAAGAGATACCTAGAAAAAAAAACAATAACAGACTGTACTTCTCGAAGCGTTCACTACAGCAACTACAAAAGAAATAAACACAATTTCAGGTTTTGTCTTTGCAAGGGCAAAGATACTGTTGCTGCACTGTATATTTCATTATCTTTCGAATTTATTTTCTTAGCACGTCGAATACAAAATGTTTAACTATCTGTAGTGTAAGCAAATTCGAATTCAATATGGATTACGTGTGAAGTGTGGAATTCGCAAATTATTACATTTTGTTTTGTACGTAACTTTAGCCAATCAAATATAATTCATAGAAATATATGCCGAAATTTATATTTGCAATTCGTTAGTGCAAGCTAGTGCAAGAACGCAGTTTTACAATTATCCCGATTACTCTCCATATAAAATTATCCGCTAAATTCCGATAAAGGGAAATTCCAGATTAATTAGGTTACTTAAAAAAATCGAGTTTATCAAAAATAATCGGATAACATATATATTAAAATTAAAAAGCTTTCTGAAATAAAATTCCAAATTAACCTACAAAAAAAATTACATTCCATAATAATTTCTTAAATCCTTTTCCACAATATGCAAGGGTAGGAATCTGCTCTAATACGACTGTTTAACCTTTAACCCTTTTAAACTACCTTAAATGGGTGTTTTGTACGGTACGGGTGATAAATAGAAGATGAATTAACAATTAATTTAATTATTCATACCGTCTGCGTCTATATGATTTTCAAATTGGACTCTTATTTTTAAAGTAGGTAAGATATTTTCACTATATCTATTTGTTGCACTAGTGGGATAATTGTAAAAATATAGTAAGTCTATTGTATTTGAGGTAAGGCAGGGAAAAGAAAGAAACCTGGCTAAAAAAGTTATCATTTTCATAAATAACTAGGCCATTCTTTAGTTTTTTTCGATCATTAATACGATCAATATATAAAATATTGCATTAATGCTAACAGAAAGCTGTACGAAACAAAACATATTCCATCTTAACGTATACGAATACATAATAATACGCATGCATGTACATACGTATTGTAAAACAAAATATGTTCACCGAATCCTTCGCCAAATTTTCGAAACATGATTCTTACTTCAGTTAACGAGAAAAACCATGTATTCTTGATTCCTGAAAATTCGCATTCATTTTAGATACAGTGAATGACTCTAAGTTATTATTACTATGAGATATGTAGTAGGTGGACTGGCTCTACTTAATAACTTCAGCTTTGGCCAGATTGAATCGTAAAATAACGGCTTTTATTTGCTGGAAATGTTCAGCATAATAAAAAGCGACTTTTAACGAACGACTTACCCAAACAAGTAAGAATCGGCTGTGGTGGTTCGGGAATACCAGAACATTTACTGTAAAACTCACGAAGACATTTAGGGAATTTTAAGAACACTTTTTTGTACCCGCTATTAATGCGTAGACGTTGGGAAAACATTGTCTAATACTTGCTGCTCCAAGATGTAAAGCATGCACTATCCACATAGCATTCAAAAATCTGCAACTGCGTTCTGAAAGCAAACGGACTACTAACAGCATCATGAGTGCCTGTAAGCAGTTCAAATTGTTCGAGGGTCTTCAACACTACCCTCGTAATTGTGTTGTCATTACACTATGTTGTCATTACTGTCTTTTACTAGCAAGTAACAGTGGGCGTGTATATTTTTGAGGGTCAGTGCACTTATAACATTTAGAACACAATGCTTTTTCAGTCTGTTGTCTCGTCAGTACATGACCACAGCCGTGCATTTTTTAATGCACTTGTAATCCACTTAAGTATGTAAGTCCACTACGTTACTTCTAAGAAGAAAAAAATATATTTTTCATGTGTTACCGTCATCGAGCTATAAAACCTAAATGTTAACAATTACAGTGAACATACTATAAGAGGGGGGCCAACCTGCGGCTCTTTGCAGGATTATTTGTGGCTCTCGATAAATGTACCCGAGTTCCCTTTTCATTTTTGTGGTATTATATTTAAAAAAATTATTATCGTTCCGTATGTGCTTCAAAATGTCTTTTAAATTACTGACAACAAATATGAAAGACTAAGTGCAACGTTGTAACAAAATTTCATTTCCGTCTAAGTTAAGAGTGGTATGACTCGTCGAAAACGGCGCGAACGAATCGAAGTATCCTGAATTAAAAAAGGCTGCTTGTCGAATTATTTCAATATTCGGAACAACGTACTTATGTGAATCATTTTATTCCACTTTCCACTCCAAACACCGATCAGTATTAACTAACCAGCATCTCAAAGAATTACTGAGAAGTGCTGTCACCAATTATTCACCAAATTTTAAAGAATTATCAAGAGAAGTAAAATAAATGTGTTTAATTTTTAATATTTAAATTGAATTCACATATTTTGTACTTTTATTTATGTTTTCCATAAATATCATTTCTGAAAAAAAAATTAATACCTTTTTTGCATACCTTTTAAATAAGTATTTAATTGCGGCTCGCGAAAAATTTCAAATTTTGAAAAATGGCTCGGACTATCAAGGAGCTTGGCCACCCCTGACTATAATATGCAATAAACATCATATAATACAAAAAAATGCTGTTAACATGCACAACCTCCTCGCAATTTGTTTCATACCGTATATTGTATAATAAAAACGCCAAAATGATGTTAATATTTCTTAATTATATCTTGATATGGAATTTTCTTAATTTAATCCCCCACGTGCTTGAATTCTTGTCCGTAAATTTCTTCTCGATCACGAATTTTATAAAAGTTATACTCGTAGTCGAGGAAATGGTGTCGAGGAGTCGAAGACGAAAGATAATTTTCACAAAGTGTAGTTATATATGTCGTAAGATTATAACCAAATTGTGCTTTGTACAACCACGAAATAATTTTGTTCCCTATTGTCATATGATCTCAGTAAATGCTCAAAAGCCAATTATGCTACATACAGCGTCCGTATTTTTGCCATGGGTCATAAGTCTCTCATTACGTCCCAGGGAATCCCAGAGAAATATTCTAGGGGAATTATCTGGTGATAGCGTTAAGTTGTGCAAAGTACCATAAGGTTCTAATCCTATGTCGTTAACTAACGAAGCTACAGTCCCTTGACATATTCTTTGAATATGACGTAAGAAAAAGGTATTCTTCAGAATACTCCTAAAACTGTTGCAAGTAACTTAATGAAATTTTATTTGGTGACTATCTGCTATATCTAATTAAAAAGAAATGACCTGAAAACTATTTTTAAACATTGTCTAGGGGCGTACCAAGATGGCGTGGTATCTAGATATATTTTGTTATAAATTTTTATACATTATTTGTTTATATATTTGAGTTATCTAATGTTGTTTTTTGCGATGAAAATAATGTACTATTAAATGATTTCCAGATAACGCACCATTTTTCAGTAAAATCGATTTAAATATTATGTTACAATATCTAAAGATCATGTTACTTCAAACTGAAAACGATTTTAATAGTTTTAGTAGTTCGTCAAGGAAAACAATATCAAAGTTTGGAGTCTTGTTTAATTTTTACTTCTTTAATTTAACATTTTCTTAACGTTTTTTTTTCTATGTCTAATAAATGTATAGATTTAGTAATAAATTATACGTATTAATGTGTTGACAATTATAACACATGGCAATTTTAAAAACCCCAATTAAGTAAATTAGAACTAGGGCATTCGGTAAACTAACACAAAATTTTCTTTTAGCATACATTTTTATGGCACTATTACAATTACATATTGAGTTCTGCTTGAGGTAACATAGATTTTTTTATGATGATTTCATTTTGGGCCATCCTTGGATATTAACATAGTTATGAGATTATTTCATTGTAATTATAACCGATCACATAAAATTAGAAGTCAATTATAACGGTTTTGGAAATACAGTAGAACCTCGTTTGTCAGTTTAATTAATTGGGATTTGGGGTTATGCGGATAACCGAACATACATACATACGTTTATTTGGTGCAGCAAAAGACGTAAAATACTTATTTCAGGACACTGTAAAATTGCGTAATTATTCTAACCACTAATTATTGTAACAGTCCTAAAAAAGACAAAACTCTACGTATCCAGTCAGCATATTCTTAAAATAGAAATAAATTAGGCACGTGGCGGTTACCTTGCAATAAATCATTATAAATTATAACAAGCTCTGTTTCTACATTTTTCTAGAAATATATCGATATCCATTGAGTAAGCTTTCCATGTATAAGTACATATTTTTTGTATGAATAACTTGAAAACGTTTGATAGGTTTTTTACGCCGAAGTGGTGTGCCGGTAACAGCTCAATTTGAAATAATTGTTTGAAGCACTTTAATAGAGTGGTTCAAACTCATAGAAGAGATAATAAAATATCCATGTTACACGTTATGTAAAACGTTAAGCGTATATTATATGTTTTATATTCTAGATAGTTCAGCATTTTCTCCTTTCGTTGGCGTCAAGTACGTAAATAGATAATTCTGACATGCTGTGTTGTCCATTTAATAACTGAAAACTTATAACATAATAAATTTATTGCGTTTCGATATTCATCGTAACTTTACATCATTTAACACACACTTTCAATAATTCATGTAACTCTGTGATTTATTAACGTATGATGAAAGTCTGTTTCAATAATACATATTTTTTGCAAGAGTTTCTTTTTAAATAGCTTACTTCAAGGATAAATGTGTATTTACTATTGTAATCTTGTCACCGATCTTTCACTTGTAAGTGAATTGTGAGTTGAGGAACATACTGACAGATTCCCTTTAAAGATGAAATCCCATCGATCCTCTAGAAGGTTACCTTTTCATACAAAAAACTCGTTATGAAGTAAATCAGTGGAAGATGAAACTCGAGGAACTGGAATCGTGATGAGTTCTATACATTTTTTCTCTCGGACGATTAACTTTATTGTCCCAGATATCTCTTCTCAAATATATACAGTAAGCAACGAAAGTCATCACACACCCACTTTTTTGAAGTTTGCTTAAATTCTGATCATTTTTGTATTACAACATTGATTTTTTTGCTTCTGACAGGATTATAGCTTGTGATATTCTGCGTCTAATAAGCCGAAGTTGAAGGCGGTATGTCGATTGTGTGAAAATATAAATGCTAAAAAAAGTAAAATTTCAATGTCTTCAAAGAAACGTAAATAACTTCGAAAATAGTAAACCCCTTTCGGAAGTTGTTGGACTCGTTGGACATATAAAGGGAAATCTTCAGTGTATATATTTGACTGACTGAGTCATTTTGAAAAAAAAATTTCTAGACATGAACAAAATCTAAAAGTTGAACCAAAAATATCACGAAAATTCAAAAAAGCCCTGTACGCCACACATTACTCCAACAACAATTTAGGACTAATATCCCTCTAGATCTCTCTGTGTTTTATATTTCAGGAAAAGTGATTTTTACGATAACGATTCTAAGGATGGTAGAATTTTGAATTTTCGTGATATTTTTGGTTCAAATTTAAATTTTCTTCATGTCTAGGATTTTTTTTTAAATGACTCAGTCAGTCAAATAGATACACTGAAGATTTCCCTTTAATACGAGTTCAACAACTTGGAAAGGGATTTACTATTTTCGAAGTTATTTACGTTTCTATGAAAACATTGAAATTTTACTTTTTTAGCGATCTTTTTACACAATCGACATACCGCCTTCAACTTCGGCTTATTAGACGCAGAATATCACAAGCTATAATCCTGTCAGAAGCAAAAAAAAATCAATGCTGTAATACAAAAATGATCAGAATTTAAGCAAACTTCAAAAAATACTGTATATACCTATATATACACGGTAGAGACTTTAACTGGAATATATTCGCTAGCGGGGTGGTGAATGATTTTTCAAAAAATTCCCGAGACACGTCAACTTTTAAATGTATTTACCTACATTTTGCAAGTAATATGAAAAATATAGCCCTTCAGGGGTGGCTTAAACCACCCTCGACATGATTTTTTTCAAATGCAACCCTATGGCTTGTGACCCCTCATTGTAAAGCTGGTGGAAAGAGGAATCCAATGATCAAATTTTAATTTTCAGTATGTTTGTAGGGTTGCATACAATTAAAACAATTTAAAAATAGAATTTATTTTCAACGTAACAATTGTTCAAAATGTGCACCATTCACTTGTTGGCAGCATCCCAGTCTGTGGTAGGTTTCGTCCCTTACATTATGCAACATTTGCAGTGTTATTTTTCCGATTTCCTCTCTTATCCTTTCCTGCAGATCTGCTATGTTGTTGGGTTTCTGAATGTAAACCCTACTTTTAAGATGTCCTCACAAAAAGAAATCCAGTGGTGTAAGATCTGGAGATCTTGCCGGCCACTCAATATTACCTCGCCTCCCAATCCACCTACCGGGAAAAATTCTGTCCAGATACTGAGGAACAATGGCAGCATAGTGTGGTGGGGCCCCATCTTGCTGAAACCATAACCTCTCGTCGGTCAAGTTAGGGTTTAAGGGGTTTGGAAATAAATGACATAGCACTGGCATTAGTTCGTGCTGGAGTAAACAAAGTATCTTGCTCCATTAAGAGTGTCATCAAAGAAAAAATTGTCCTACAATTCTATCTTGTATTATTCCGGCCCACACATTAGTTTTCTGTGGGCGCTGAGTATGAAGTTCCCTCATCCAGTGGGGGTTCTCTTCAGCCCAGCAACGACAATTTTGGCGATTTACGTGCCCATTTAATGTAAAAGTAGCCTCGTCAGAGAAGACTATCCACTCTAAAGATAACTGGTTTTGATCAATACAAGTCATCAATAAATCGCAAAATTCCACTCGTCGATCTGGATCATCTTCAAGTAGCTCTTGAACAGCTTGCATTTTATATGGGCGTTTTTTCTCATATTTAAGTATTTTTAAAACTGTTTTGTGATTACTATCACGGGCCAGTTGACGGGCTGGAGTGATTGGATTTTCTTCTAGAGCAAGCAACAAATTCAACTTCGTGTCGTCATCAACAACAGCCTGCCTCTTTCTCGGTACTTTCCTGACATGACCAATATCTCGATATTGTGCCTCAATTTTACTAATGGTACCTTGATTTGGTGGTGACAAGTCAGGATGCGTTTCTCGAAACAAGCGAACAACTTCGCATTGAGTTCGCGCCCTATCACCATATCCAATCATCATCAAAATTTCGATTTTTAGTGATTCAGTTAAATAAGACATTTTCACCAATTTGAAATAACACTTCGTTTCAAACTCTGAATACAGCATACAAATTAAGTTACTCTTTGCTGCCGTGTAAAAACACTAGCAAAAAATAACAAATATCAGTTGTGGCAAAAAATTGCTTGGAATTTTTTGTGAGGACATATGAAAAGTAAGGTTTACATTCCAAAACTAAACAACACACATTTTGAGTACGAAATTGTTGCGTTAAAAATAAATTAAACTATAAAATTACGTTTTAATTGTATGCAACCCTACAAACATACTAAAAATTAAAATTTGATCAGTGCGTTGGATTCCTCTTTCCATCAGCTTTACAATGAGGGGTCACAAGCCATAGGGTTGCATTTGAAAAAATCATGTCGAGGGTGGTGTCAACCACCCTGAAGGGCTATATTTTTCACATTACTTGCAAAATGTAGGTATATACATTTAAAAGTTGACGTGTCTCGGGAATTTTTTGAAAAATCATTCACCACCCCGCTAGCGAATATATTAAAGTTAAAGTCTCCACCGTGTATACATATATATTTCAATAGAAATAATTCTGTGCACAAAAATATTGTTTGATCTATGACGGGTATTAATATTGGGTAATAATGTTGGTTAATATAAACTGAGTAAATAAATAATATTTATTTTCGTAACAAAGCATGGGATCCACATCATATTTTTTAGGAGTGCTCACTACTAGACCTAAGTCGAAGATTGTAATGGCAAT
Source organism: Aromia moschata (assembly GCA_029963805.1). Lineage (NCBI taxonomy): Eukaryota > Metazoa > Arthropoda > Insecta > Coleoptera > Cerambycidae > Aromia > Aromia moschata. The sequence goes on from JAPWTK010000188.1 coordinate 521,482, forward strand.
AATGGTAATTCTGAAAAAAAAATGCAAATATTTTGCAAGCTGCTTTCAATAAACTCTGGTGAAGCAGACGTTTGTTAAACATTTTTTTTGCTTTGCTTTTTTTGCTTTGCAAAAAAGTTTCGTTTTATGTTATTACAGTATTTTGTATTTATGTTATTACAGCCTTCTACTTAGCTCTAGTAATCACCACCTAAATATGATGTGGGTCCCATGCTTCGTTATAAAAAATACGAGAATTTCATCAGCCGCCACTAATAATTTGTATAGTAATTATTAAAACATAGTTTACCCGTACGTAAAAAATAACAATTATTATAAAATTGGTCAAGATGGGTAAATGACAAAATGTTCCAATATTGTTTTAGGTTGTAACTAAAAAAAAGTTCAAATTCTATTGCTGATTTCTTTTACAAATTGTGTTCAGTACTTTTTACACCTAACATATTCCTCTTTGCAGAACTGGAAGTATATTAAAAAATACCTTTAAAAGATTTATATACTTTCAAAATGAATTTAATATGAAAGATGACAAAAAGTAATTGTATACTAAACCAAGAGGCACGAGGTCACTTAAATTAGAATAGTTGTACTGTTTATGACTTGTGAAGGTGACGTAGTCAGATTTAAAAAAATTTCATCAATTCAGAAAAATCCTGAAAAAAACATAATTTTCATAATTTTGAAATTTGTAATTTCACGATTTTATCATTTCGACGTTAAATATTGAAACGCTCAACTTTTATTTTTCTTATGAACACCGTTTATAATTTAGAACATATAATAATTTTAGAAACCGATTTCGCAGCATCTTGTTTATACAGAATTCTATTGTTATTGCTATCTATAATGATATCGTTTTTCTTATAGAGACAAATATTTTTTTGTAACATAAATCCATTTATTGACATTCCGTTTAATAGAAATCAAAAATGCCATTTATCGCATTGGTGCTATGCGTCGTTACGGTTCTTAATATGTAAGTATAAATACTGCTAGGTTGATTTCTAAAATGAAAACATAACTGCCCATAACAAAAACGTATCTAGTGCCTAGCGTCGAATTGAAAGAAGGGTGAATTTACAATTTTTAAATAGAAAACTGGACGTCATTAAATTTTCATTTGAGAATTGTCTCTGTAAGTCATACCGTTTCCGATTCATTTGCAAAATTTCATAATGATGCTTTTTATTGCTTTTAGGATTTCCCTGAAACTGTATCTCTTACGGTTTAGAAGTTACAATTCCATCGAAATAGTGGATACTGGATACCGTGTATGTAGGTTCCACACTTAACACGTTGGTTGGGATTTAGTTGTGAAAGTTGTTCAGATTTGAACATTATTTTCACGGATGCAACACATTTGTAGAAACTTCATTATCGATATAGTTTATAATTGAAAATTCTTTGGTTGAGATAACTAATTAATAGACATATATAAATATTTCTTTAAACCTAACACATTGTATGTGTTTACATAACTGATATATTATTTAATATTAATATAATTCGATATTAGCAACCAGCGAACAATTATCTATCCAAATCTGTATAAACATACAGGACAGAAGAAAACATGATATATTATAAATATGTAGACATTGAAATAGTGTAGTATGTACAGGGTGAGTTCGTGAGAATTCCGACCCCATTTCTCCCTTATTTTTAGAGTTATCAAAAAAAGTGTTCTACAGGGGAAACCTATTTTTGAAATTTCAGAATATGCTGTCAGAAAAACAATTGAAAAAAATATAGGTACTGTATAATTAACATTTATTTAAAATAAATTAATATTTTTTAACGTAACTCCCTGTATTGTTTTTTATTAGTTGAATTCCGCTTGTTCCTCTAATTACAACGATATAACATATGTCATACTTTCTTCCACAAGTTTTTGAAATATCGTGCGTTAAATATATTGCGACATTTGTGAACGACATTATTGACAGTTAATGACAGTTATTGAGTTTTATAATTAGTTTTATTTATAGTTTATAGTATTAAGTCCATTCAGTTTATACACTACTTAGTTAGTAAATAACTGTATAAAATGACAGATGAACATTCTATAACGAATAAAAACTATAAATACCGGTGGTGTTGCTTAGTTAGGGGTTAGTTATGATTCGAATGTTCTAGAGTTGTAACCGAGGAGTTGTAGTGTTAATAAAAATGTTCCAAGTAGAAAAGTGAGTTATTGAAGGTGAAGTATACATTTTAGTGACAGCGGTAGGATAATTGAAAAATTTGAGGAAAACCTGGTATATGGTGAATACGCGATCTACAAAGTACGACGAAGAAATGACGGTTATGGACATGAATAAAATATTTATATTTTATATTTTTACAAGGACTACAAGAGGATTAACGACGACGACAGGAGGACTATGAAGAGGCAGAAAAGCGAGAGAAAAAGCGACCACAAAAGACAAAACGACGACGACAGGAAGACCGTGAAGAGGCAGAATGACGACGACAAGAGGACCGAGAAGAAGCAGAGAGGCGGCACCAAGAGATTTGCGAGTCTCAAAAAGTAATAAACACCAGGTTGAACGAATTTTCCAGAAAAATTGATGGTGTAGTGTAGAACAACATATCGACCAGGTGAGTTTATAAGTCAATCGAATCAAGAAGGAGTATCAAGATAGTAAGAATAAACACCAGGTTGAATGAATTTTCCGGAAGAATTGATGATGTAGAACCACATATCGACTAGGTAGGCCTAGAAGTCAATCGAATCGAGAAGGAGTATCAAGATTATAAGGAGGAAATCGAAAACAAATGAGAAGACACCAAATAGTAAGTACAAAAATGGACTGGACTGGAGCAAAAATTGCATCGTTTGTCAATGATCGACTTAGGAAATAATTCGATCTCTTCGGGTGTTCTCTTACAAAACCCAAGCTTAACGCCTTATAAATCAGCTTATTAATTAAACAGCTACTATATTTTTCTTTCAATTCACCCTGTACAATGTACATACATATGTACATATGTATGTATGTATTTACATCTGATATATCCGTCAATAGACATTCAAATTTTGTTCCAATTAGAATAGCAGAAGTTTCCTAGACGGATAAGCTCGCAAAGCCTTTCCTACTCACATATTCACCTTCAAAGATTTTGGAATTTGGACATGTATGTAGCTAGGAAAATTGTATGCCAAAGCTATTTCGTTTCTTAATTTTTTTCGTGAGAGAGAGAGAGAAATTTCATCCGTAAAGACTTTTGATTCTACTACACACGTGAAGTAAAAAGCAAATGCTCTGAAAATTATAATCATTGGAATTGAAGGTTTTGCTTCAAAAATATGCAGAAAAAAACATTTACTAATTATATATATGGTTATGTGAAAAAATATATGTATATTTAGATGTAGAATTCTTACCCGTCCGTACACATTCTTCTGTTAAACATAGGGATATTCTTGAACCTGGAACAAATAATTATAAAAATAGGTAACAATGATATAAAAAAAAGATACAGTCATTACGACCATATTTGTTTTATTTCATAATAGGTATGAATACTTTATCCCCAAACTGGCAACAACAAACGAACGTAGCAAATTATTTATTATACGGAAATATAAATAGGCAAGTATGTAGGTGTTCTAATCGTGATTTTTATGAAGTGCTTCACAAAATGAATGGATCGAATATAATTTTAACGAAAACAACCAAACAAATAAAAACACTTTGGAAAGGAATTGTGACATTAACAATTTTCAGAATTTGTCTTTAAATTAATATAATAATAATTAATAATAAAGCAGGTATTAAAGATTGCAGAAACTGTTGATTTTTAAAAATATGGCGGTGACTAAATAAATTTATGACCAACTGATCAATCTGTATAATAAATCGGGATATACTTCCGTATACAGACTATCTTCAAATCGCTTGAAATTTGGTATAAGGAGGTTTTTTGGCGTGCTGAGCACGAATCTGTGTATGAAAATACCCGCAAGTGCCCGAAAGTGTCCGTAAGTGCCCACAAGTAAGGTTGAAATGTTCACCATTACGATTTCTGTGACGCCGTAAAATAAACACTTATATACGCGTAGGTATATTCGTGTAGAACAGGCCAAAATAAACACTTTTTATTCTTGTAAAAAAGTCGATATCTCGCTTGGTTTTTGAGATATCGAGGGTGGAAGTTTTAAATTGTAATATTGGTGTATACCAGTTATGTGGTATTTGAAATTGTTTATTTAAAAACTAATTTTTTTTCAATGAACTATCAATAGTTTTGTCGGGGAAGGCCAAATTGGAGGTGAGGGTGTTATTGTTGAGATTGACGAGTGTAAAATTGGACGTCGAATGTACGAACGTGGACGAGTTGTCGAAGGATCATGGCTTCTCGGAATGATCGTACGCGGAGAACCAGAAAAATACAGGATCGAAATTTGCCCAGAGAATAAGAGAGACGAAGCAACTTTGCTTTCTTTAATAAAAAAACACATAGGGCCGAATACTGAAATCCATACTGATAAGCGAGATATCGAACACTTTCGTTTAGCGATTTTGACGCATTTTAACCTTACTTGTGGGCACTTACAGACACTTGCGGATATTTTTATACGCAGATTCGTACTCAGCACACCAAAAAACTCCCGTATACCAAACAAGCGATTTGGAGATAGTCCGTGTACGGAAGTGCAGCCATAAATCGATTGTCCTTTCGTATTTGTCATCGAAAAACAAACTTTCGTACTTTTCATCTAACGCAGCGCTTCTCAATTTCTACGCGTGCGTGAACTCTTAAGCGTAAATAAAATAGGCATTTGTAAAATTGCATCCTTTCCCACAATTTATATATATTATATTGTCGCAACACCGTTGGTGGTTGGCAAAAAAAATCAGAACTGCTGATATAATGTACGAATGTATAATAAAATTAATATGTTCATATCATGTTACATATAACTATAATTACAATGTTCGGTGGTTTTGTGGCCATTAACCGAATGATCCGATTGAGAAACCAACACTGGTAATATAAAGTTTCATATTAAGGAACTCCTAAAAATGTTCATTTCAAAGCGTATGAGTTTTTGAATAAGCTACCCAATAAACCTTCTTTACTACGCTTACTTTTACGCTACCCAATAAATCTTTCCATAGCTGAAACCAACTTTTTTTATCTTCAAAACTATGTGTTAATGTGATTGACATCAATATTGCTGGATAGTAAGGAGAAAGAAACTACTCATTTTGTGTGGCCCTTTTTTGTCCAAAGTTCAAGCAAAGCAGTTATCGATAATAAAAATTTCTCAGGAATTTTAAATCGTTTTAATAAAGAAACACCTCTCATAATTAGAGTCGAAAATTCCCAACAGGAGCATTCGAACAATAACAAAACAATTTACCTTAATCCTCGGATTTTCGTAAGAAAACATGGAACCCAAGCACCTATCATATTCTACGGAGTGATTATTAAACTTAAATAAAAAAACTAATAATAAAACAGCTTTAAATGAATCTTTCAAAAAATATCTGCTTCGTCAGAAAATATTCTAACGGCTTGCAAAATATTTGCGAAATATTTTTTCTTAACTACCACATAAATACAAAAGTTTTTTATTGTTAAATATGTTAAATATGTTTTAATGTAGGATTAGTGACCTGTTTCCATATAACTATATAGTTAATTAGTGGGATGTCAAATGTTTCAAAAAAAAAACTAATTTTCACTTAGTCGACGTTTCGCAAAATGTATTTACATCCTCACTACTAATTGAACAAAGGACAACAAAAAAGCTTATTCAATTAGTCCTGAGGATGCAAATAAATTTTGCGAAACGTCGACTAAGTGAAAATTAGTTTTTTTTTGGAAACATTTGACCTCATCCCACTAATTAACTATATAGTTAAATATGTTGTTACATATGTTAAAGTTAAAATTTTAATTTCGTTTATGATATTTTATAATGGGTTTAAGTATAATAAGTTTGAGTCAGCTGATAATTGTGAAAAAAATACAAAGTGATTCCAAAATTTTTTGGCGATGTTTCCTAGATTTTTCCAAAAAATTTTAAAATTTTGTAAATTTCGTTAGAAGTTTTTTTTGCTATTATATTCTATAGGTCTCATAATCACTCTTTAATATATGATGTGGGTCCCAAATTTGCTTACAAAATTACGATAATTTCCAATTCCACCAGCCGCCATTTCCACCTACTTCTCTTTAATACGTCCCTGTTAGGATCTGCGGTTTTTCGACCCATAATATTTAAAACAAGGTTGTAACGGCTGATTCGTTTTTTTCCATGTGAAAATTGAGTTAACTATAATTTGTTTATTTTTTTGTTGTACTCTACTTGGTTATACTGTTAGTCATAGTTTTTTTTTAGTTACTGTTAATCATTTTTTATATCTAAGTATTATAAAAAATCAGAAAGCATAGCATACACTCAACATCCACATATCCGAACTTTTCCGTTCTGCAAACTTCCACATTTCCGAACTCTCGTCACCTCGGGATAACCGAACTGCTGGCGCATGCGCAAAGGGTTTTTCTGGCTCATTCTAGTAATTTTCTTTGTTTTTCGAGGTTTTTATGCAAATGTAATACATACATACATGTGTACATGTTAATAAAAGAACGTTTTTTTTTAACAAAAAAAATGTCAGGTGCAAAGGAGAGAGTGATGCAGGTAATTATTTTGTAATTCAAAGTAAAGGTTTGTTTTATTGAACATTTTGTTGACGTAACCTATACTAATTTAAAACTGAAATGAAAAAATGATGAGAAAATATGTATTTTTAAGAAAACCGTGACACAAAATAAACATTATTGTACTGTTTATTTGCAGAGAAAAGAGCCTGCTAAGAGGCTAACCTTGGAGCAAAAGCTGGATCTGATAAATCACGCAAAAAATGATGTTAAAAATGTTGATCTATGTAAGTAAATAAGATGTACAATATTTGTAAATCGTCAGTGGCAGAAATTCTTGGGAAAAAAGAAATTTACTTGTCGGAAGTTGAAAAAAAGACGAAAATTGAGTGGACGGATGACACAAAAAAGTGCACCGGTACTTATGATACGCCATTTGAAATAAGTGTTTTCCACTGGTTTGTACAAAGAAGAACTCTTGTAGAACCTGTCTCAGATGTGCTGCTGAGGGAGGGCGATTTCCTCTTTGCTGAATTCTGTGACAATCGAAATGTTTGATAACAATCGCATTATTGTGTTTACATTTTTTTTCTCATTTCAAATTTCGCGGTTTTTTTTGTCGTCAACCAATCAGCGACAAGTTCGGTGTATGGAAGTACAAGTTCACAAGTATCGTGAGTTCGGAAATTTGGAGTTCGGATATGTGGATGTTGAGTGTAGTTTTTTTGTCAATATCTGATACCTAATAGAAAAATAAAATGAACTTACCTGTACAAATTTGATATTTTTTACTAAAAACCATAATTATCAATAGTATACAAAATATTAATAAAGCTATAATCATGGCTAGAAGGCATTTTTCTTTTGCTGGCTTGTTCCTGGGAACCACCAAGGTTTTGGTGCCAGACTTCGTCACTTGCACCACCGTGGAATTCACTGACCCCGGTGCGGGAATTTTTGACGTCAAATAACCATTTTTAGCGTCAAAGTAAGTCTTTTCTATTGGAACCATATCACCCATTTTTAAACTAGGTTATACGGATTAAGTGTACTGCATTGAATAAACTTTCGCAATGTCTTTAACATTAAATCATTAAATTACACTTTTTAGGTCATCTGTAATAAGATCACAATATATACAATGTATAAGTTTCCAAAATTTATACATTAAGAGAACTATTACTTTTTTGTGGCTTTGAGGCAAGAAATACTTGGTAAGTGTCTATTTTGTATTGCAATACTACTAAATTGGTATTTCAAGTTTTAAAGAAATTGTTGCAATTCCTCGATGAAAATTTTGGTTAGAATTTTAACGAAGTTATTGGTCACAATTTGGTTAGAATTTTTTTTTAAATAGTGTTGCGGAACCGCCGAGTCGTACCGCCTGAGGCTAGCCGCCGGGCTATGATGTCGCCGCCTGAGATTAGTCGCCGGGCTATGATTTCGCCACCGGTAAACAAGGGTGACTCACCGACGGCCGATGCGGGCGGAAGGCGCCTCGTACCTTCGGGAGAGCTTCTATACTGATCTGGGTTCACCCGGCCTTTACTGGAAGCCATCCAGGATGCATATAAAATACCCGCACTCGACGCGGGACAGTAGTCTCTATTTGAATCATGTGAACGGCGCGCTCTCCGTACAACGCTCTAATATAAATTGTATAAAAATAAATTAGTGTAGTTACGTAGTGTTTAATCCGTAGTTGTATTTATTAAATAAATAGTGTTGGTTGTTTAATTTTTCACACCTCACGAACCCGAAATAAAATAAAACGTTACAATAGTAATAACTTTATGGTAGTTCGGAAATCCCGGCTTACCGCATGTAAAACTGCATTTACCTATCCAGCGTTCCCGCATGAGATCGGCGTTAGTAGTTTTATAGTGTCGAGAACTACGTTGTAGCACAAATTTTTGAACTTTAGTAATGACAATAAAATCTAGCTTTTGTTAGCAAAATGCTACGCCTATAATTATGATAAAAACCGATTCCGTTGAACAAAAAAAATTTTCAGTATTAAGGCAAGAACTTTACCTCTATATGCCACTGAACTAACACAGAATAATTGAAGTGATAAATAATAAACACATATCCTATAAAACTATTTTCTGGAAAAATGGAAATTTTACTTAAACTACTTAATTTTTTGCATGTATAAAATATACAGGTCCCAGAATGACTTATATAAGCCACAACTCCTATAAAGATATCGGAGTAAAATAAAAAAGAAGTATAAATAAAAAGACTCCTTTAGCTAGATTTTCAGACCTCCATGTCGTCTCTAGAAGCTCCTAACCCCAAAAGTGTAATTTTTCGTTTTTTCTCGATTTTGGGCGCAATTTTCAACCAAATGTTTTAAAAAAAATCACAGACTTGCATGTTTCTGTTCAAATATGCTCAGTTTTTTGTTTTTATTTTTTTTTCAAATGGCGTTCAGAAAAAATTATTGAATATTTCAATCAATATTTACATTAGGACGGATTACATTGGCCAACTTTTAAGACCATGTTTCTTTTATATTTTTTGACGCTCTTTCAGGTGGTGCTGCTTAAATTTAATTTTATGTGGAGGAACATCGTGAAAAATCCAAAAAAATCGTTTTTTTTAGGCAAAAAATAGTTTTTTGCATTTATTTGGCTTGGATTACATTTTATCGAAGAGTTACTATTTTTTTACGCTGAATCCCAAAAAAAATAGTAACTCTTCGATAAGCCGAAGAGCGTCAAAAAATACAAAAAAAAAAAACATGGCCTTAAAAATTGGTCAATGTAAAGCATCCTAATGTAAATATTGATTGAAATATTCAATATTTTTTTCTGAGCGCCATTTGGAAATTCAAAAAAAAATGACCATATTTGTAACAGAAACATGCACCTCTGTGATTTTTTTCAAAACATTTGGTTGAAAATTGCGACCAGAATCGAGAAAAATCACACTTTGAAGGTTAGGAGCTTCTGTATACGATCTGGAGGTCTGAAAATCTAGCTAAAAGAGTCTTTTTATTTATACTTCCGACCTGCCAAACCAGAACCTCAATTGGTGAAGGGCCGATTTGACCCCTTATCCGGCTATAGCCTATAAAATCGATACATAAATATTATAGGTATTTTAAATTACTATTTGTATGTAATAGTAAATTTAATTTACTTCTTATTACTAAGAAAGCTTAGTAGGTCATATATAGTTGCCAAACGCAATTTTAAAATATTAGTTAATGTGTGTAATGTGTAGTACTTAGTACCAAATAATATTAATAATACCTATCGTATTCACCTCAGAGAAATATTTAGACATGCTTCACATTTGTGGCAAATGTAAACGTTTAAAAACGCAAATGTAAATTTTTGTATTGCTACAAAGGCTTTTTTTGTTGTTGATACACATAAACTAAAAAAAATAATTTTGACATTTCATTTACTCCGTATCATTTGTCTGTGACCTATTAAACATTTTTAACTAAACAATATATACTGCACACACAAAAATTATTTAAAACATCACTATTTATGGACAGATTTTTAATTTTAAACAGCGTTCAATAGAGTATAAAGAGATTTAATATTGGCATAATGACATAACGCTCCTACAACAAATTAATCTCGTTTATGTTGTGTATATGACTGTGTACATAATATCAAGTAAAAGAACAGATGTACAACTATAAAATACTCATATATCAATTTGTTAAATTAAATATACTCGTATAAGGCAAAGGCTTATATCGCTAAGTGGAAGCTTTTAATATTTAAGGGCAATTTATGAAAACGAATTTTATACTGAAATCCTATAAGTGGACGTATTCAGAAATGATTTATATCTGAAATGAAAATGACTGACTTTGAAAATCTCAAAAACGGTTGAAGATAGGTATAGGGTATGTTACATGAAATATGTGTAGAATTGTTCGGTAAATACAAAAAATGTCGAAAAATACAGGGTGTTGTATTTAAAAAACCTATATTGATACTGACATAACCTCAAGGTCAGTAACACATGTCAAACGGAATATGTCATTTTATAGCCCTCATGAATTCAAGTAACTTTTATATATAACGTTTTTTGCTAACTATCCTGGGTGAACCGATAAAGTATGTAAACTAAAAGCTGAGACACCCAGTATATACCTGTATATGTCTTTATAATGTTGACGATAAGATCCGCCACTATTGAGATATCCTCCACCCTTACAAGCACAGGGTGGTAATGCAGTATTTCAATAATAAGTAGTGAAATGCTTGACGTAATGTAATAAAATTTAGTTTATTGTTCTGCGAAATGGAATCCTTTGAGAAGATATACCTAAGAACACTTTTAATAGTCACTTCGATGACTATTAAAACCACAATTTAGCTCGGGCTTAACTACACTTTCCACTCAGTCAACTTAGCATTCTGCGAGGTTTTCTTCTTTTTACTGAATGTTTTCCTTAACACGTGTGAAGTTATGATCATTAAAAAATGTCTCCTTATGAAAAAAAGTCTCCTTGTTAACTTGTAATGTACCTACCGTTTTTGAGGAAAATTACATTTCCATTAAATATGAAATATTACATTTAATGGATACAATTTCATTTGTCCAATATACTTTTTGTTCTATCGAAATACTCGAATGTACAATGAACTGAATTACGCATATTTCAATAGTATATTTTAATATGAAACGCAAAGAGTGAAGCATTTATTAAGCGTAAATGTTGTTTAAAATCAAATCATTATTTTTTTTATAACTGTATTTGATACTAACTTTGACCTTAAAAAAAGAAAAGGTCGTTGCCAGTCCATTCTCAGTATCCTGCCAGGCATCTGATCGGAATCTGCTCGGCCAGTAAATATTGTTTAGCATTATTTAAATGGGGTTCTTCCGTCGCCCGTTCTCACGACGTCCGCATTTTGGCCTGCTTGCTACCTGACAAGTATAGGACAATGCTTACAGCATTAGGTGTACCTATAATATCGTATTTCTTTAGAAACTATAGCTTGGTTCATCTTCTGAATTCAATATAAGCTCGATTTATATCAATATAGTGTTTAACAATATTTTTTTGTTGTTTTTACGATACGTAATCCGATAAACAACTGATAGAAATTCTGCCTGAGGCACACCTGATGCACATAAATAAGTGCGAACGAAAATCCGAGCCAAATGCCTGGCGGATGCCGAGCACTGCCTGGATTCTTTTGCACTGCCAATGAAAATCGACCTTTATACTCCCTTCAAAAATAAAACCTCGCGAATATTAAACTTTGAAGATCTTAAGGAGAGAATCTTAAGGGTAGTTCACCCCAAGTCACTTGAATTTAATTAAATCGAAATTAAGTCAATTCTTACATCGTATAAAGGGATTTCATTTAGTATAAATGTAAGCCAAATTTTACCAAATTACGCATTTACCACCTTGTGTTATCCCTGTGAGTCCTATCGAAAAAAATTTATAAGAACATGTAGATAGTATTTTCACTGAAACATTACCCAGCCACCTGATCTCTCTGTATAGATAAGGTGGCAATTTTACTACCGCCTTCCTGTGGGGGTACGGGGAGTAACTAAAATAAACAATAAAAGAAACAGTTAACATATATATGGAGTTTATTTTCTTTTGATTCAAGATATTGAGGAAGAGAAACTCTTTTGTCACACTTTTAAGATGCACCCTCTTTTTTTGAGACAATGAAAAAAAAACTGAAAAAATAGCTGCCTAAAAAATCGCAACTTCCGTATGCAATTTTCAAGAGTATATTTTAAAGCATGTGCGAATTATCTATTGGCAAAGAAAAAATGTATTAACCTCATTTATCCCTCAACCCCGCAACCGATTAAGCTCATAGTATAATTAAACATTTCCAGATCAAGTGAGACATATAAATGGTCCAAATTTAAAGATTATGTACAGAAATTTTATTTAGCTCAGACTTAAAATCACGACTCTGACGTTTCGACAAAACATTTTGAGCATATTCAGGCAACACAATTTTAAAAAATGTACGGCAGTATATTACGCGGATATGGAAGTAGTGAATTATATAATAATAATACATTTCATTTACGCATTATATAACAGAAACAATTTACATATAATTATAATAATTAATTCTAAACAATATCAACGTAAATAAAACAAAGTTCTACATTGACAAGTCCGCTCGTGGATTTATCTTATTTATATATAGGGTGAGTCAGAAAGAATGGGCCAACACTAAACTGGAGATACTAGACACCAAAATATTATTATTGGCTCAATATGCCTTATCCCAATGTAGCTGCTTTAAAAGATACAGCGTATTCAAAGTTTAAATTTTATTCCGAAATTTCTCAATACTTCAAAAAGTTTTAATATCATGAATCTGAAAATTGGTAGTTTTAAAGTTTTTGTGTGGTAATTACGAATTTTAAGCTTATTTTGACTTTGCTCCTAGAGGGCACTAGTTTTACCATATTATTTAGATAAATTGAAACATTTTTTTTATCTGTTGAGCCATGCTTCGGTTTTTAAGTTATTTTCATTTAAAATGTTCAATGTATTTTGTTGATTTTTCTTTCAGGTGCTGGCTAAATTTTTTTCTAAGTAGGCTTGTGTCAACATTTGTACAAATTTACATATCATTTGTAGAATTTTGAAAACAGAAACGCTCCATCCATATCATTATATTTCAGTTCAACAGTTTTGCCTCAAGATTTACTAGCTCATCTACGATTTGTTCATTTTCTAAAGTATTCCATTTTAAAAAGTCGGGTCAAGTTCCCGTAACACGTGATTTTTGTAACACTTTGTACAACTAATACTACATTTAAAAAATGTATAAAAAAACTCGAGATCATCATTTTTTGCGCAAATTTGTATCTCAAATATTAACGAAAATAAAATAGATCCATTCTAAATCTGTGTGGCTAGTTAATAACGAGTGTACCTTTGTAGTTTTTTATGTATTACCTACCAAATTTGAACGATTTTGGTGTCAAAACGTAGGACAAAAAATACTGTTATTTTGAACAAGATTACACATTTGATATCTTCAATCCAAGGCCTATTGTAATATTTTTATGGGGTTAAAGATTACTAAAAAGCTTAAGAGATTTTTTAGCAAAAAAAAAAACAAAGATGTCATTGTCATCGTGCATTGTCTTCGTTGCATCCATCCAAAGTAATGTATATCAAATTTCGTTGAAAAATAAAATTTACACAATATTTCTCAACCATGTATCAGTGCTACTGTGAAATGAAGTGACTCACCTCACCTCAGTGAAGTTAGTTCACCTCAAGTGTGACTATAAATTTAGTAAATTCACATTTCCAGAGATTGTATGCTATTTTATTAACTCCTAAAGGGTTTCCAACAAAATATTAAGTATTATTATTTAGATGTGACCGTTAGAGTATGAATACTTTTCTCCCGGTCTGAGTTACAGTGCTGTGGAATTTCTGATGTTTTGTATAGGACAGTTATTTTCATGGCATGGTATATATCATCGACAATTTTCTGTAGTTTATATCAGCTATAACGTCATGGGATTTATTTAACTTAAAAGACAACATTTAGAAACATTTTCTCTGCGATGTATGAACACTTTTTTCCGCCACTGTAGGTATAAATAAATGTATATGTATGTAAATGTAGGTATAAAATCAGGTACGCGAGAAAACAAAACAGTCCGTAAAGAAATTACCGGAAAAGGTCCTGTTTATAAAAGAAAATATTATACTTGGAGCAATGGAAGTAAAAGTAAATGCATACAACAATTCAAACTCAAGAGAAATATATAGATGTTCGATCTCACCCTAACTTCGTTGGTATTAGGGCGCACTTCTGCATTATTGACAACTACTGTTTCGAGGGTGTACTAATGAAAAATGTGTGCGTTAGAATAATACATGCTGGACACAATATTAGCTGAAAGTCGTGTTTTTAGATATTACCTAAATACAATGTCCTTCAAAGAGTTTGCATCATATGGCAACTTTTTCTATTACAATTTTTTTTTTCAAAAAGAAGAAAAGGTACAATTTCATTGGTTCTATCAAATTAGTATCCCCGCCAATATGACATTTAAAATTTTCGATTGCCACAAAACACCATTATTTTTTAAAGATGAGAAAAATGGCATAAGGAGAAATTGTTTTTATTTGTGTTAATTGTAATACATTGTTTGTATTTGTATTAAGACGATAACAAAATTTCAAATAAAAATCAAGACTTTGGTTTTGTTGTTTTTCGAAAAATACCACTTGATAAATATTTTTGCGAATTTTCGGTATTCAATTGAGTTCATACAGTTTACGTTTACGTAATAAAATAGAATTTTGACTTATTTAAAAAAAATACATTTTATAAATAAAGTCATTTGCAAGGACACTTTGTAAGACAATTTTGGATATTTCTTTATTTCCAAAATTTTATTGTAATATAATAACATACCTACTGCCGTTTAGTGAAAAATCTGAAAATATAACATTAACATATAGCGGTTTTGTGTCAAAATTGTAAATGGGTCTTGTTGAATATGTACTAAATACCATACAATTGTTTTAAAAGCGCCATAGTTAGGTGAGATTATATTTTATTTTAAAAAGACTTTAAAACAACATTTAGCTATTATTATATCCATTCTTTCTAGAACCTATGACCTCTGTATACATATTATGTTTCATATCATACAATTTATCCTAATATGCATCCAATATTCCACAGTAAAAGTTTGGAAGTTTAAAGTAAGTTTATTGGAGTAAATTTATTTGAATTTTCCATTATCTATTGCTGAAAATGTAATTTTTACTAAAAACAAAACAGTAATTTAAATTAGTAATGGCAAAAAAATCAGTGTGTATCACCTGTCAATGAAATGTCAAAACACGCTAAGCAGTTTTCATTAATTTTTGCGGATATTGTACCCAAAATATTCCATTACATCTTTATAACCAGAAAAGGAACCACAAATAAATAGTTTCTATTAATATCTAGCGCAGAAAAGTAAAGTACGACAAAAGATAATTGTTTTTCTGGCCAAAGTCAGTGTGAAAATTAGCTTTGTGTCTGTTTAATAATAAAACCTTCTTGTTAAAAAAAAATAAGGTTACGCCACTCTAGGATTTTCAAAAAAATCGTTTTTTTTATTGGCTTAAAAAATAGTTTAAACCCTATAGAATAAGAAACAAAACGTTTTGTGCGATAAATATATTAACTTTAATATTATATATTTCTTTTTGCCGACTTTTCATATGAACATGGTTTAGATGAAACTCTTAAAATAACCATTTTGATGACGATAACCATGATGATGATCGGCTATGAATTACCGATTATCATCATAGAACACAAACATATGTGGTTTTTGGTTTGTTGAAATTTTTTTTCAAAAACATCCTGTATAGCACTGATGAACATCAATTGTACGTAAAGCTGTATTTTAAAAAAATGTCAAAATAGATACCCGCGTTCTAGAGTTGTTAAAGAAAAATACTTTTTCCAGAATTTTAATGTCCTCTAAACGAAACAACTTCGGCTATATGCAAGTTGGTCTAAATTGTTTTCTGTCAAGGAATCTCTGCTATTACTTTGTATAAGTACTCATTTTCCCGCCACCCTGTATAACTGGAAAATAACATGCGTATATTTTGATGCTGAACTATACAGTGTGTGACAACTTTATTAAATCTAATCGTTATATTGCCTTGTTGGATTTTATTCGATAATAGTAAATATCAGTGACCTACATGAGGGTAATCGTTTGGTGGCTACAGGAAAAATATTATTGATGCCAGATATTTATTAACAAAAAAAGTAGTGTATTGAAGTGAAGAAGTAATAACTATTTTGAAAAAAAAATCGTTGAATTTATTATTACTCATTACCTGAAATATTACATAATATGTAAATGTGTTGAATTATATATATGTACGTAATTAGGCATAGTACATGGGTAATAAAAACTAAATATAAATATCATTTTATTTTTATCGTGTGTATTAACTTCACGAAAACAAAAGATAAACATCGCAGGGTTATAACTATATAAGAAAATCATATTTGGTAAAGCCTTCCTCTAAATTTTTTAAAAATCAAAAAACAAGGAACTTAATTTTTAATGAGAAATATAATTGCTCATGGATGAATATATTAGGGTAAATATAGAGACATCCAAAAAAAACGTCATCAACTCTGGCTATGAACGAGAGAGATGGAAATAGCGGTCATGTCTAAGCTTTTCGGTTATGTCAAACTTTTGACAAGTGACTGTCACAATTTGTAAAATAAACAATGGCTGTCATATGATGTGACAGTCTTGACAAGTAAATAAGGTTATAAATTCGATCAAGAATAGAAATACGACTTTTTTTTCTCGGCCAACTTTGATGACGTTTTTTTTGGATGTCTCCATATATTTATTTATACATAAATGCATTCGTTTATATAAAAGTATAATTTATAGAAAATATTGTTTTCGCTCTCATTTAGAACAACCTTGTACATCCAACTAAAAATGTGTAATTTCTATTCAATAAATCGTATTACTTGGAAGAGGAATTTCCAGTGATAAAAACTAAATGTCTAATATGTTTTTATGACGATATTTTAAAGTCTAGTGGTCTTATGAAACTTTAGTCAATATTGGGTAAAAGGATATGCCACAAAAAAAGTAATAAAGCCCCCCTGATCTTCTTTAACCTATTAATCCGACCAATTGAACTGCTAACGTGTGTTTACAAACTGTCATAAATATGTACATGTGCCAGGCCTCTACCTTAGCTTTTTATTGCACGAAT
Organism: Aromia moschata; assembly: GCA_029963805.1. NCBI lineage: Eukaryota > Metazoa > Arthropoda > Insecta > Coleoptera > Cerambycidae > Aromia > Aromia moschata. Next base: position 538,856 of record JAPWTK010000188.1, read on the forward strand.
TTTCAAAACCGCGAAGCCGTTCCGATTATACATAATATGCTTGAACACTACCGCTTTACTGCATGCTCTGTATGTAGTAACATTACGTATTTCTCGACGGAAGCACGATAACGTCGAAATCAATATCGCAGACGCAACCGGAACAAGGTACGGTAAACTCGAGACTGTTTCCATCATGATATCTGTAGCTGAAACATTTCGCCACTGAAACCACCTGTCATTCGTTCGACCTCGTCGGCGGCCGATTATTTACGAAGAGAAAATTCCACCCTCATTTCAACCTGCAGCGGACTCGCTGCAAAATCAGTAAATCAGTTTACCGAAGTCGACCCTATTTTGCTTATAGGCAGGTGTTGTGTTAAAAGCTACCTGCAGAAATAATGATAGCGGTAACTAATGAACTAATGAAATGATGAGTTTTGCGGAATTATGACGGTACTAATAAAGTACAATGAACGAAGAAGCGCCCTTTGGAAATATGACACCTTACTGTTTTATTTTCATTATCTGTAAAAGTTTAACCAAACCTTCTAATAATATTTCGTTATGGATGAAGTATTAAGCTAGGAGCTGGAATTATACACCTTAAGGGCTTTGTTTACATATCCGCTCTAGGATATCCTAGGATATCCTAGGATCCTCCGAGGATAATATTACTCATCCGGGAATGACTACTATATCGGATTTCTACGGACCCCGCAACGCATTTTAGATTTTTTGTTTTGCAATGTCTTTATAGAGTACATGACAAATTCTAATTACGAGTATAACAAAGAAGTGAGTTTTCACTGAGAATTTTATATCCTCAATGTAATTTAGTAACTCCATATATAGGCACCTGTCAAATAAAATGTCAAAACACGTCAAGAGATTTTGGTTGTTTTGGATATTTTTAACGAATTAGTTGCATAAATTAATCACGTGACTGTAGGTTGTAACATTATCGACATTTTTTTTAATGGGAACGTATGGCAGGTGATGTGTCATTGGATGAAGTAATCAATGATATTTTTTTTTCTAAAAACTTTTAATTTCATAAATACAAAAAAAATTATTTAATATTACTTTATATAATATAAATAACTAATTACATTACTTTATACAGGGTGGTCCTCCGGGAATGCATCCATCGATTATGGGAAAACTATAATTATCAAAAAATCTGAAAACTTGGTGACATACTAAGGTCAATGGGAGACATACGCCTAAAATATTTTTACGTTAATCGCACTTTCGGTTATACCGTAGTAAGTAGATGTCAACTTTGTTATTTTGAATGGAATGCCCTGTATATTAATACATTTTTAGATTCTATGGTAAACTCTAAGAATATTTCATGTATAATGTCCTATACCTATTTAAGCGATTTTGAGATATTTAAGTTTTTATGTCAAAAATGACGTCTGCAGGCCCTAAGACAATTAAGTACCAATTTCTCCTATAAGAAAGCCTTTATTATTCAATTTGGGCCGGGTTCCTTGTTGAAAAGGATCCACTTTAATATATTTTTTGTAATATTCTGATAACTATAATTACAGGGTGTTCAAAAAATGAGATCAAAAATGAAATTGAGAAAAATGCCAAAAATCAATTTTTTCAAAAGAAAACCTCCAATTTTCAAAGTTTATCTATTTAGCATTAAAATTAAGGGTAAGTTTGTTTAAGGTTGTTTATTCTAAAAATTTGTAGTTTTGGAAATATTGCCAATTTAAATGTTTATATGGCGATTTTGCTGCGGATTTTAAGTGCAGCTACTCTTACTTGGCCAGGACGAAATTGGCCATGTTGAAAACATTCGATTGCTGTGTTTGTTTACACAACTGTCACTTACCGTTTGAAAATTATTATTAATAATCATACCGGGACGCTTAAATTATACAAATGAAGATGATTTAAATTTATTTATTATTTATGGAGATTGTGATAAAGTTATTTCAAGAACATGTAATACATTTGTAACGCGATATCCGCAGAAAAAGAAACCAGCGCCAAATACTGTTAAACATATTATAGAAAACTTCAAGAACTTTGGATCCGTTAAACCGTTAAACCTGGAGAACATAGAAATAGACCAGTTGTTGACAATGAAAATATTGATATCGCAATTTTGGGATATTTTGCCGCATATCCAACAATTTCTACAAGGCAAGTAGCATTAAAATCAGGGATATCGGATCAGTTTTAAGAATTTTACGGAAACACAGGTTTCATCCACATGCATTTTCCATAGTCCAGCATTTAAAAGGGACCGATTTTCCACGAAGGGTGGAGTTTTGCCAATTTATTTTACTTAGATCACAAGAAAATGATTTTTTTTTTTGGATATTATTTGGTCGGATGAAACAAAGTTTGCAAAAAAATGGGGTGTTTAATAGACGCAATTCTCATTATTGGAGCGACTACAATGTATACCCATTTAGAGAACGAAACTTTCAAGAATCTTGGCAATTTAATGCCTATTGTGCCATAAGAAATGATGGCGTCGTGGCCCTGGAGTTCTACCAAGATAATTTAAATGGTAAGTTGGCCATTTTTGAAGTATTCTAGATATATGTAAAATACGTTTTTTCCTTGTAAGTGAGCGCTATCTTAACATCTTAAGACATTTTGAAATTAACTATTTAGACAACTTGCCACTGGCTGATTATAGAAATATATTTTACCAACATGATGGGGGCCTCCGCATAATGGTCATTTAATCAACAATCACCTGCAGAACTTATTTTACGATCAATGGATAGCCAACAATGGGCCACATCTTTGTCCACCACGGTCTCCCGACCTATCATTACTTGATTTTTTTATTTGGGGAACAGTAAAAAATAAAGTTTACAACACCGTATTAACCACCAGAGAAGACTGCATGCGGCGAATCAGAACAGCATTCCAAGACCTTGATCCTCAATCAATAAGAAGATCCACTCATGAAAATATTCTGCTTAGGTAAAATGTCTTTAAGTTCAAGGACATCAATTTGAACATTTATTAAAATAATGTTGATATCTATTTTTAAGAATTTTTAACATGGCCATTTTCGTCGTGGCCAAGTAAGAGTAGCTGCACTTAAAATCCGCAGCAAAATCGCCATATAAAAATTTAAATTGGCTATATTTTCAAAACTACAAATTTTTAGAATAAACAACTTTATACAAACTTACCCTTATTTTTAATTCTAAATAAGATAAAATTATGAAAATTGGGGGTTTCCATTTGAAAAAATTGATTTTTGGCATTTTTCTCAATATCATTTTTGATCTCATTTTTTGAACACCCTGTAATTATAGTTATCAGAATATTAAAAAAATCTATTAAAGGGGATCCTTTTCAACAAGGAATCCGACCCAAATTGAATAATAAAGGGTTTCTTATAGGAAAAATTGGTAATTATCTTAGGCCTGAAGACGTCATTTTTGACATCAAAACTTAAATATTTCAAAACCGCTTAAACTTAGGTATAGGACATTATACATGAAATATTCTTATAATTCACCATATATTCTAAAAATGTATTAATATACAGGGCATTCCATTTAAAATAACAAAGTTTACATCTACTTCCGGTATAACCGGAAGTGCGATTAACGTGAAAATATTTTAGGCGTATGTCCCCCATCGACCTTAGTATGTCACTCAATTTTCAGATTTTTAATACCCTATATAATTGATTTATATGCCATATTTTTTAATTTAGGAGATGCTCGAAATGTGCACCCAGAATATTTCATATTCCATTACATATTTAAAACCAAAAAAGGAACCAGAAATAAATAGGAATAATTAATAGATATCGCAAAAAAATTTTCGCAGTTTGAAAGTTAGCCTTATGTCTGTTTAAAAATATGGTTGCCAATGTAGATTTGATGTGAACAAGGTAACGAAACTCATATTCAATAAATGAAACTCACAAAATCATTTTGATAATTTTGATCTATTATGTTTGAAACATTTCCGATTTACCACGCATATCTCAAAGTACAGTCAGAAAAAAGAGAAACAGTTTCGAGAAATGTGCAACGAATGAATAACTAACGTTATTTTCTATGGCGAATTGAGGCATTCGAATTTTTCTGGAGCGTGACGAATACATCTAATTTTATTTTCTCGTCCAAAGAACCATGTTTCTTATTGGCCTAAATGTCGCAGTTCTCTAGACTGTTTCTCTATTTTGCTAACTGTACCTTGGAATATGGGTGGTAGGCCGGGAAATTTTTCTCTAACCAAACGAACTACATTTGCATGAATTCCTGTTCTCTCCGTAACCAATCATCATCAAAATGGTTATTTTATGAATTATGAGTTTATTTTAAATATGTACACCATGTTCACATGACATTTAAATCGGCAAAAAGATTTTTAAACAGACACAAGGCTATCTTTAAACATACACAAGGCACAAACTGACTTTTTTTGTACTTTTGAAAAAAAAAAAGATTCTGGTTGATTTCCGACAAAATTTAAAAGCCAAGTACAGCGATGAATTCCTCTTTGATAGTCTTGTCCAATGATATCACTTACCATACGTTCATATGAAGGCTACCAATGATAACAAACTCGACCCCCGCACCCCCACTCCCTGAGGTGAGGCGAGAGGCAACTTTGAAAGGTAAGTAACGTTTAAATCTCAAATGGGAGCCGACGTTTTCCATTGGATAATTAGATTTTACGTGTTACGTAAGTTTTCGTTAAAATATTTTTTTCATGCGTGATAGATAGTGATCGATATGACTTTTTCCATGAAACTACTTTTAGCGTTACCCAGGAACAACGACAAGAACATAGTAGTTTTCTATCCCCTTCGGGGTGCTTGTTTTATGTGAGTCCCCTCGCCTCTCACCATCGAGGTGCTTGTTTTAGGTGTCTCCCATTTAATTTAATTAAATGCTCAAAACTATTACCTTGAACTTCAATGTACTTGTTCATTCGTGCCTCAAATGCCTACACGCATTTCATAAGTATGTCAGGTATAATTCCGGCGCAAGCATCGTTGGACAGCTTTTGGTATCATTGGATAGTTTTTTTGAAAATAGTAAACACGTGCGCTATCTATTACGAATCAAAAAAAGTTTTGGACAAAACCTACGCATTTTGTGGCATAGATTCCGATTGTGTAATAAAAAATGGGTGTTCCTATTTGAAATTTCAAAGTTACCCTCCGCCCTAACCCAAGGGGTGGGGGTGGATGGTCGAGTTTAGTATCGTTGGATGCCCCCTTTCGAGACAATTAAACTTCATTACCAACTATTTTTGATCCGATGCGTAGTTTTCGAGATATTACGATTTGTCAGGTTAAAATGGACACCCTATACATGGAGATATTGAATCCATTCCATTTGGCTGATACACACTGTATTATATTGATATTGTCACCCAGAGGAACTAAAAGGCCATTTTTATTGTTATTTATAAACTTATTAATTGTTATTTGAAAAGTGGTAAAAAGTTACCGTAAGAAAAATATTCTAGTTTTTATTTGGCATTCGATTACCAAATTATTTTAATACACGTCTAGCTTATACGAGGTGTGTAAATTAAGTAATGAGACTGAGTTTTTTTTTTAATTATTCAAATAGAATCACAATTCAGTATTGTCTCCTTTAAAATAACTTCCTTGGAAAGCCACACAGCGCCGGAGATGGTTCTTCCATTCCTCATAGCAGTGCTGGAACTCAGATACTGGAATAGCCTTCAGCTGGTCAGTTACAGGCGTTTGATTATTTTCTATGGTCCCAAAATGACGTCCCTTGAGTTTTTTAAGAACGGACGATCTGAACACACAAGATCCCGTATTCTATCGGTTCTTGAAGATGAAGGCCTTCCGCTGCGTGGTTCATCTTTAATCGACTCTCTTCCATCTGAGAATGCCTTAAACCACCGAAAAACCTGGGCTCTTGAAAAAACACTGTCTCCGAAGGCGTGCTGCTGAACTTTTGCAAAAGTATCCGTCGTGCGGGCAAAAACTGATAGCACACCGTTGCTTAAATTTAATTTCACTCATTTTTTAAAACGTACTAGAAAAAAATTATTTACGAAAACAGTCACAAAGAACAAACAAACAAATGATTCTAACAAGTTCAAACTTGTACTCTAGGTACATTCGATGTTAACCTACCTCCCTTCCAAGTCCCGTCTCTGCACTGTTGCTAGATCGTGTGCTACGTTGCCAGTCTCATTACTTAATTTACACATCTCGTAGATAACTGTGTTTGCTGAATTGACAATACGCCGTTACGAGTAGATCGGTTAGTTGAACCTTTTGTTAGTGTCGCTGCGTAAAACTGATGGTAACAATAGCATTGTCATGACGATGAAAACGTCACATCCTAAATCACCGTATATAATAATAACTTAAACACAAGTAAGGGGACGGCCAGAAGAGTGTCGCGCGAGTCAGCGCGAGTCAGCGTGTCCATCTGGGTGTTACCCGACGCCTCCGCCATAATGTGACGCCTTACCGGACATAATATTTACCATAATGTGACGGACTATATAAAAGGCCAATTTTATTATTACCGTCAGTTTTGGCGGTGAATCTTTAACAACCGCCAAACCCACCTAAATGATTATTTGTCCTCGTACCCTTACATCGGTCTTCTGCTCGAGGAACTAATCCTATCAAATCCGAGGTATTTTTTGTGCTGAAACCGAATTTTTGGAAACATAGATTCTCAGTAAATCCCTGTATTTTGTTGTCAAAATACGTTTTTATGCGAAATACTTTTTTTAATACTCGTATCAATCAGATTTATCATTTCTTAATCAGACATATCATTCCCGAAGTATTTTTAGGCGCTGAATACGACCCCGTTGTCAAAATTTGTGCTAGACCCTTCCATTTCCTATAGCATGAGAATTTAGAGTGAAAAACAGCCCAAAATGGAAGAATTTGTGTTTTTCAAGAACGTTAATATGACCAGACATGTCATTTCCGAAGTATTTTTAAGCGCTGAATACGATTGATGTGCCTAAAAGCCATTTAGGCACTAGTACCTAAAGAAAATTTAAGTTATGTTTATTTTTTTACATAATATATACAAAGTCCCTTTTTTGACTCATGTTGAAATTCACACTCGTCAAAAAAAGATCACTTTATGCATTTGTTGCATAAATAACTATTGTTTGTGGGTTTTTTAAGTTAATATGTACCGAATATCTAAAAATCAAACTAGATGGTCAAAGTTCAATTTACTATTTTCTATTCGTAACGACGCATTGCCGATTCCGCAAATTTCTATAAGCTACACCTGTATTAAAATAATTTAATAATACTAGCACAGAAATGCTTTTTTGAGTCGCTGAATCAAGATCCGTAGTTGGCTTAAACCTATCACGTCATATTTCAGAAAATGGTCTAAACCCGTAAATTTTGCCATTTACATTGACTCATGGTATAGAATAAAGAAACATATTGTGTTTTTAAGTTGTAATTTTTTCTTATAGGATACCATTTAAAGATCAACATAAACCTAAAGTAAACCCAACAATCATATAACCCCATTATCTTAAATCCAATAACCCAATAGCCCAGGGGTCTCTATGTAAGAAACTAGAAACCACGTATCTCGGGATTCGTAACCAGACAGCCTCAAATAATCCCATAGCTCTGTGAGTCTGAGAGTCAAAACCCCCAAACTCGATATCCCCATGGTTATGGGGATGTATGTATATGTGGTTCCATATACATGAACCCAATAACCCGGTACCTGCATATGTACCTATATAGAACGGTAGAAAGATCGGTAAGCAGAGGTTAAGTTTTATTGGATTTGAGAACCTTTACTCACAGATCTTAGAGATATTCATTTTAAATTAAGTGCAGACTAATATTAACTGCCATATTATTCATTGGAGGCTCGTGAATTTTTTTTTTTTTTGGGGAGGCAAACCTAATATAGTCTATTGGTTCAACAAAACCATCGGGAAGGTGTAGAGTTCAAATTTTAGGGAGAGTCATATTTAATAGTATATTAAATTTTAAATTAAAATTAAAGTATAGTAGGTTTATATATAAAAAAAAACTTATTTGTAATTTTCACAGGGGTGGCACTGCCTCCTCCTCTGCGTCCCCTGACGAGCCGCCACTGATGTTAATCCATGTGTAATGGACTTCTTTTAAAAGTGCAGTGTATTAAAATTAATTTTAAAGTTATATGAATAGCATACTTCCACTCCACTGCATAGTTATGGAAGTAAAATGAGAGTAGAGACTTATAATGTGATTTTTCAATTCTCCTACTTCAAAAAACCCAATGAAACTACACGTCACATGAATATCTTTATTCACATCAAAACACAACAAAAAAGCCTCCTCCTCCCCTACTATGTACAACACCATCAGCCAAATGAACATATATTCAATATTTGGTTTGGCTACACATACGTTTTCAAAAACTTTTAATATGTTTCTTATGTTTTCTGTTAATTCCGCCCTCCCGTACTCCAAGGGAAGTGTAAGAAGAGTAGAAGATTTTTACAGAGCTCTTTTTTACAAACATTTATTGTACCTGTTTTGAAAACTTATCCCCTTAAACCCCCTCATCCCTATTAGGATAAGCTATCCCTTATTAGAGTAAGCTAAAAAATATTTACAGACTCTGTTATGTTATACGTGTATCTCAAAATTTAAATGCATATCTTGTGTCGTTTGCGAATTACCTATAGACAAGGGAAAAGTGTATTACCCCCATTTATTCTACAACCTCTTAACCGATTAAGCTCAAAATTTATGGACTCATTATCTCCAGATCTCATCATGGTACATAAATGTACCAAATTTCAAGTTAATATCTTAACGCATTATTTTTACATTACCTAAATAGAAATTTTTGTGATTTTACCACTAACGGGTTCTATATACCACCGACTATGTAGAAACAGGCTACAAACCAATTAGCTATTTAAAGGGTACAAATAAATAATAATTGATGTCGTGACGGTAAGTGCCTAATTGAGAAAACTTTCCCCAATAACTCCAATGTTCCAGTTTTTTTGTACTTACCTCCTTTCTACCGGAAGCTCCTGAATTGTTTTCAAAAAAATGACGAAGGAGCCGGTCCCAATTTTTATCAAAAATGACGAAGGAGCCGGTGCTAACTTTTATCAAAAATGACTGAGGAGCCAGTTCAAATTGTTATCAAAAATGACGGAGGGAGGGCAGGTGCTAACTTTTATAAAAAATGACGGGGGCTAGTCTGAATTTTTATCATAAATGGCGAACGAGCGGGTGCTAACTTTTATCAAAAATTACGGAGGAGTTGGTGTCAATTTTTATCTAAAATGACGGAGGAGCCAGTTCAAATGTTTATCAAAAATGGCGAATGAGCCGGTCCTCTAATTTTTATTTAAAATGACGAAAGAGCCAGTTCAAATTTTTATCAAAAATGACGGAGGCGCTGTTGTCATTCTTTATCAAAAGTGACGAATGAGCTGGTCCTAATTTTTGTCAAAAATGGTGAAGGAGCCAGTGCTAATTTTTATCAAAAATTACGAAGGAGCTGGTGTCTATTTTTATCTAAAATGACGGAGGAGCTGGTGTCATTTTTTTTCTAAAATGACGGAGAACCCAGTTCAAATTTTTATTAAAGTTCAAATTGTTATCAAATTGACTAAGGGGCCCGGCGCCTCCGTCATTTTTGATAACAATTTGATCTGGTTCATCCGTCATCCGACATAATTTTTTTCGCTTAAACTTAAAATGTCGACGTTTCAAAACATTATAGGCCTATTGAACCAACAAAAGTTTTAACAAAATGAATACTATCCTTCCCCTCGAAAAATGTTATTTATATTCAGTAATATAACCACATCTCCAAGTGTCTAACAGCCCCGAGATGTCAACTAATTAATATACAATGTGTTTCTAAAACAAATGGTCAAAGTTAGAGTACGTAAAATGATGAAAGGAATGGGGTGTAAACCGTATCAAAGGGGTGCCCCTGAAGACAGTTTTCCTTGAATATCTTGCTGTGGAAAAATATTTTTTCACAACAGTTGGAAAGGTTCGCGAAATGTTTTCGTCATTTTTTCAGTTGCTCAATACGAAAAGTTTGAGTTGAAACATTGATAAAGTTTGTTGTAAAATTCTTCCCATACACACCATCAAATAAATCCCTGAATATGCCAGTCACAAAACAAAAAATAGAAAGTGTTATGACCTTAAACCCTGAGGCACAAAAATTTATGTATTTTGACCCGCTGCGCTGAACTCAAATTCGTCATCAGAATTGGCCTATTACCATATTGTTTTTTGGAAATTACAGAAAACAGAAAAAATTAATAACTGCCTTATAAATAAATCGAATATTATCGTCAGGGAAAGACATAAAAGGTTATTTTGACGTATTTTCACCTGCTGAATCCGAATACATCGTCAAAACTATTGTAGCTTGTCTCGAATATCTGTTTATTAATTTTTATGTTTTTTTCTTTAAAGAAAATGTATTCCGTTCAGTCTTATCTAGTCGACTCAACACATTTTCAGCATTTCAAACGAAAACAAAAACATATGCTAACCTCTCTCTGACGTCTTTAGATCCACTGGATCCGAATACATCATCAGGATTTGACTAGCACTAGCACGTCTTAGTTTTAAGAGATATAGACTAACTGTAGAAATCAACAAAAAATCAAATAATATCGTTGGCCTTATCTACTCCATTCAATCTTTAGCACTAACTTGCTAGCACTAGCTTAGCACTAGCTTAGCGTTTGGTTTTATGATATTCGAGATAGAAATGAAGAACGTGTAAGAATTGAAACCTTTGTTGTCTTTGCAGAAGCAATATTCTTATCGACACTAGGGTTCCAGTCGGAATAAGGGCTAAATATATTCTTAGATATAGGGCTAATATCAAAGGTTTCAATTCTAAAATTGATGTTCAAACAGTCATAAAACAAGATGAGATTCCAGTGCTAAAAATGAGTTGAACGGAATAGATAAAGCCGACAAAAATACGCGTTTTTTGTCGGCCTTAGCAAGTCTGAATTTCTAGATTTCAGTGGGTCTAAAGACATTACAGTATGTTTATTAATTGTAATTTCAAATATCAAATCAATAAATGATTAGATATTAAAACTAACCACCACCTAAAATATGGTGTGGGTCCCATGTTTCCTTATGGAAATATTAGCATGTCAAATTCCACCGGCCGCCACTGCGTTTATAGTGCTTACCCAGTTAACTCTTACATTTGGAGAGATAGCAAAATTATTGGTACAGTGGCGGGTACATGAGAAAAACATTTTAAAATTATTTTCATTTATACAGGACGTCTCACGCAAACATAGCAATACAAAGTTATGTTTTTTTAATAAAACACCCTGTATATATTTGCCTTTTTTAGATTATCCACAAAATTTAAGATATTTTTCACGTAACGTTATATATCTAGAATGAACAGTTTTCATATTAAGATACATGGAATTGTTAACATTGTTTACACATATTTTTCAATTTTCATTGTTAAATTTTCAATATTAGTTGGAAAGTGAAAATGCAGCTGGAGAGCTTATATATATCAATATCTCCCAATAAGGGACGCTACATTAATATCAATGGATGAGTGTCGACTCGATAGCCTTTCATTTTGAAAACCAGCTATTATGTATAGTCCTTCTATTTTTAATTGAAAATGATAAATACGCCTGGGGAACAAAAAAAGCGGTGCAACTTTATGATTCCATGGACGTGCATATATCTTTTTTATAAATTCGAAAATTGTGAAATAATTGTTTTCATTCAAATAAATATAGGAGATTAAAATTAGCCTGCATACAAATCTCTTAATATTTGTAATATAATTTGCTGTAAATTATGCTCCTTTAGCCAGACAATCTCAAAAAATTGTCTGTGTTAATAAACCTAGCTGAAATACACGTCACTGGCGTCTTAAACAAGTAGAGTGCCTAAAGTCGTAAATCATTTTAACGACGTCGTAAAAATGTTATGGCACAGTGGACCGAATAAGTATTTAAGGAATGTATTAGATACAAAGCACAATAGTATACTAGATCGCACAATAGCATTCCAGTTGCCGGCACGGCACGGCGTTGCCTGCTCTTCAAAATTTTCTTAAGTATAGTAATATACATAAAGTTGTTTTAATTTATAAATATTTTTTCCAGCAATTTTAAACGCTTTATTTTAACTAATAAATTTATATCTATGTATTTTTTTTTAAATAATTCCAAACTAGCTTTCTAAGAACGTCACGAACTAACAGTTTACTGAAGTATGAAGTATACTTGTATAGTGAGCTTGGCAATTTTAGAAAATAATTCGGACAACCTTGCTTTTTTTCTACATATTTTCAATTTAGAATGGAAATACAGTACTTAGTTGGTTAATTTTGAAAACCACCAATGTGAAATGTAAAAATGTGAAAAGTTTTTAAACTAAAATGGATATATTTCTCTAAAAAAAAACACATACAATATTTATAGCACAGAGAGTTTTACAAATAAACGTAAAAACAAAATTCAGGAACTCCTTTATTCAGGAAAACAGAACTTATATTTTATTTATAGAATATTATTTTTTGTTATTTTTATTTTATTTACATTCATGATGACACCAAATAAGTGTTTACACACGTCAAAACCAAGGATGAGTTTATCGATTACAAAACATAGAAGTTTACAGAAAATATAGAGACATCCAAAAGAAACGTCATCAACTCTGGATATGAACGAGAGAGATGGAAATAGCTGTCATGTCTAAGCTTTTTCAGTTATGTCAAACTTTTGACAAGTGAGTGTCACAATTTGTAAAATAAATAATGGCTGTCATATGATGTGACAGTCTTGACAAGTAAATAAGGTTATAAATTCGATTAAGAATAGAAATACGTCTTTTTTTTCTCGGCCAACTTTGATGACGTTTTTTTTGGATGTCTCTATATATTGTTACGAATTTCTCTTCAAATAACTTGCTTCTTGAATTCAAAACACTTTTATTAATACTCTACAACTTGTCGACCTTAACTTTATAACATACAAATCACAAATAACTCTATCCCCAGTATTTATAGTTTTTACATGTTCTAAAAAATTCATTTGACATCTAGAATAATTAATATGTGATTCCATACAATTCTTTATTAACAGCTAGTGTATAAACTAAATAGACTAAGTATGTAAACTATAAAACTTAATAAACGTCAACTGTCACTAGTGTCACTTTTACAAATGTCACACTGCTCCCCTCTTTTAAGGTTATTCGTCCCGAATAACAGTGTCTACAGTCCTAGGCGGTGGATCCTCGACGACAAACCAATCGGGTGGATTATGTCTTGTATATCTTACGAGTCTCTCCAGATGGACCACCTTCGGCTTGCTTCTTGTAGATAGCTGGATGCGGTAGACCAGGTCGTTGATTTTCTTTATTATGGTGTACGGGCCTTCCCATTTGCTCTGAAGCTTTTTTCCTTTCGGCCTTTTTTGGGGCGTACAACCATTCTACATCACCAGGCTTAAATGCAGTCTCTGTTGATGTAGTGTCGAGACGCTGCTTCATTTTGTCGCTGTGAGTTTTCAGCTTTTCCCTGGCAAATCGGTGGATCCGGTCCATTCTCTCTCGCTGATTTTCCTCTAGTGGACGGCCAAGTATAAGGCCAGTAGGCAGCTTAATTTCTCTTCCATAGGTCAGCATAGACGGAGTGTAGGTAGTTGACTCGAACTTCGGAGGGAGGGGAACTTCGTTAGGGAACTTCGATACGACAACAAGAACAGAGGCACCAATTTGTCCCAGTCCCTTTGATTTTCAGAGACGAATTTAGACAGGTAGTGGCATATGGTTCTGTTGTGGCGTTCAACCATGCCGTTCGACTGGGGATGAAGCGCAGTAGTTCGGGTTTTCTTAATGCCAAGTATTTTCATTACTTCTTGCCACAGTTCTGATTCGAAGTTTCTTCCTTGATCGGAATGCAGTTCGAGGGGTACTCCATGTCTAGCAACGACATTCCCGATGAACGCTTCGGCTACAGTTTCTGCTTCTTGATTGGGGAGGGGGTACTGCTTCGGGCCATTTCGAGAAATAATCCATTATCACCATCAAATACTTGTTGCCACGGTCGGTTACAGGTAATGGTCCAAGAATATCCACTGCTACCCTCTCGAATGGTGCTCCGGATAAGTACTGCACCATTTTACCACGGCTTCTAGTTTTTGGTCCCTTTTTTAGCAGAGCACAGATAACATTTCTTGCACCATTCTTCGACGTCTCGGCGACAGTTTACCCAATAAAATCGATCCCTTACTCGAGCTAAAGTCCTGGTTACTCCAAAATGTCCTCCGGATGAGCTACTGTGAAGTTCTTCTAGCACTTGGTGGATTCTTGTTTTAGGCAAGACCAACTGGTAAACTGTGGATACTCCAGCGGGGATCTCCCACTTCCGATGCAGTAGGTCATCGCGTAGACAAAGGGAACTTCATTGAGCCCATATCCCTTGATAGTCGTACCATATCTGGAAACTTCCTGCCAAGTTGGTCGAACTCCATCTTTACCCAGTTCCGGATTAATTTCAAGTCACTGTCTTTCTTCTGGCTCTTCTTCAGTTTCTCCGAGGACCATTCATCTTTAACTTGTATTGTTGTTGTCATTAACAGTTCATTGCAGGTCTCATTTGAATATTCCTTAGTTTCGATCTTCTGGCGGTAGCGATATTTCTGTTCTAAACAAGGACTTCTTGATAATGTATCTGCATTACCATGGGTTTTTCCACTCCGGTGCATTATTTTGAAATTATACTGTTGTAGTCTCTCCATCCATCTAGCAACTTGTCCTTCCGGGTTCTTAAAATTCATAATCCACTGCAGGGCGTTATGATCTGTCCTAATTAAAGAGTGTCTTCCATAAAGGTAACTGTGAAAATGCTCCAACGATTTAATGATGGCCAGTAAATCTTTCCTCGTAACACAGTAATTTCTTTCAGCCTTGCCTAGTGTCTTGCTGAAATAGGCGATAACATTTTCTTCATCGTCTTGAACCTGGGATAAGACTGATCCAATTCCATGTTGGGAGGCATCGCAATCCAAAATAAACATTCCATCTTGTTTAGGGTATTTACAGGTTTAGGTACAGGGTACAGAATTGGTGCTGTAGTTAGACGCTTCTTCAGTTCTGTGAAAGCTTGCTGGCAGTCTGTAGTCCAATCGAAAGTAACATTATTTTCTGTGAGCCGATGTAGTGGCTTAGCAATTTTTCCGAAATCCTTTACAAATTTCCTGTAGTAGGTACACAGTCCAAGAAAACTAATTACTTGATGTTTATCTCTTGGTCGGGGCCATTCTCTAATTGCAGAAATCTTCTTTGGGTGGGTTTGAACTCCTTCGGCGGATACTATGTGTCCTACAAATTCTACTTGTTCTAGAAATAAGGAATATTTCTTCGGATTCAGCTGTAATCTGGCATTTCTGAATCTTCTGAAGATATCCTCCAAATTTTTATGATGTTCTTCAAATGACTTCCCCATTACAATGACGTCATCAAGGTATACCAAACAAGTCTTCCACGTCATTCCTCTGAGTACTAACTCCATCAGTCTCTCGAAAGTGGCCGGTGCATTACAAAGACCAAATGGCATAACTTTAAACTGATAAAGGCCGGCACCAGCAGAAAACGCAGTTTTCTCCTTATCATCGGGATGAAGTTCAACTTGCCAATAGCCACTTTTCAGGTCCAGTGTTGAAAACCATTTTGACTCCGAAAGAATGTTCAGGGTATCGTCGATTCGAGGTAGAGGATAACTGTCTTTCCTAGTCACATTGTTCGGCTTCCGATAGTCCACACAGAACCTTGTTGTGCCATCTTTCTTCGTAACTAAAACAACAGATGAAGACCATGGGCTAGATGATTCCTCGATGACACCTTCTTTCAACATTTTATCAATCATTCCGGTTACTTCATTCTGTTTGGCAAATGGTAGTCTTCTTGGTGCTTGCTTTATTGGAGGGTTACTGCCGGTCTCTATTCGATGTTGAACAAGACTTGTTCTACTGGTGATGTTTCCATTGGCAAAGATATCTTGATATCTCTCAAGGAACTGTTTAGCTTTTCTAGCTTCTTCCGGTTCCAGATGGGCAGCATTGTTGAGCAAGAATTCTGCAATAGTCGGATCACGTATCTTTGCTTAATTTAACTGAGCTCGGTTGACTTCCTCGCATTTAACTACTCTTTCGACTGGCTTATAACGTCCTAATACTTCATTCATCTTAAGGATAATCTTCTTGTTTGATATGTGAGCAATGCTTACTGGAACTTGGTTATTCATGTGTACTAGGCTTCTTGCAACCAACAAGCCATCGTTCCGTTCACTGGCCTCGACTATTCCAGTACTCAATCCTCCACAAGTTCCATCCAATTTTGCAATGACGATGTTCACCGATCCTTGTGGAATTTGGATGTCCTCTTCAACGATGATCCTTCTTGATTGACATTAGCCTTGAAGATTGGGGGCCATAACTATTTCTTCATTTTGAATTTGTATAATTCTGTTTTTAACATCCACGACAAAACCATGTTTACTCAATATGTCTAGTCCTAATATGCAGTCGTCTCTGATATCAGCTGTTAAAACTGGGTGATACATGATTTTCGAACCCAGATGAATTTTTACGTTTACTTCACCATGTACAGGAATCAGTTCTCCATTAGCTGTTTCCAATCTCACATGTCTGGATAATTCCTTTGGTGGTTTTGGCAGAATGCCAGGCCGTAGAATAGTTCATGTGGCACCAGTGTCAATTATAAAACAACTCCATTTATCGTCCAAGTACCCATGGACTACCAGGCTTCGTTCGTCGCTACTTATTTTTAAGACAGAAATCTTGAGGCATTGAGTATAAGTAGTCGACACATGCCCCCTAGCATCGATTAATTGTCGTTTTCCGAACCTTTCGCTGGCGATTTGGAACGAGGTTTTCGGTCTGGGGTAGGGGAACGATTAGTTCTGTGCTGTGTCTTCGATGTCCCATTTTCTTCTCTCCGCGTTCTTTTGTCTGGACTCGTGGATCTTGATCTCGAATCTGGCTGTCGATCTGGTGAGTTCGTTCTTGACTGGGACCTTGATCTAGCCCAAAAGCGCTGTAGGTGCCCAATTTTTCCACAGTTATATCAGCGCCTGGTGTTCTTTTGTGGTGAGTTCGACTGTTTGATTTCATTTAATTCCCTCATTATTTTCTCCATGGTTTCCTGAAGTGATTGGCATTCGTCGAATTTGACTTTCCTTACTCTGGATTTGTAGCTCCTCGATGCTTCTTTAGCTGCTTTAAATTCTAAAGCAGCTACGAGTGCATCACTAATCGTGGTGTGTCTCCCAAGCCGCAAAGCTTGCTATATTTCGATGTCTACTAGTCTGGATGCCAATTTGTTCGAGAAATTCTTTAAGGGCTTGAGGGTATGCCTAATGGATGAGTCGTTCGATGGCAGCTTCGTATTCTTGAAGAGACTCGTTGCTTCTTTGCTGGCTGCTCTGACTCTGGGACTGGTAAACTTGAAGATATTTGTGTCCATACCTAATTTCGAGTGCTCCTACAATTCTGTTGTAATCAGTTTGCTGCTCCTCCGGGATGCTCTGTAAAATTTATAAAGCTTGACCTCTGAGAGATATGTCAAGCGAAGTAGCCATTTCTTGTGAAGTCCATCCGTTCGCCTTTGCAGCAGCCTCAAATTGAAGACCTGAGAATGATAAGTGGTTATGTCCACTTTGGGCACAAATCGGTTTTTGTCTAATTCTGATGTTAAAAAATGTAACGCATCGTTTAAAATAAAAACGGTATATGTGACGTTCATAAAGCCATCCCTAGATGGAGCTAAAGGTTGTCCAGTTTTATAGTTCCCTGCGCGATGAGAATGAAAACTGGACAAGCGCCACTTTGTCTAGTTATCATTCTCAACGTATTTGTTACGGCGCGTGAAATATATGCAAAGATTACCAATAATGAAAAGGTTAAACCAGTTATATCATATGAATATTACAACAAAATATTTTGTAGTAAGTTTAACTACTCTTTTGGAAAACCTAGGTCGGATACATGTGCTAAATGTGATTCCCTTAAAATCCGCATAGAAGCTGAAACCGATCCAATAAAGAAATCCGAGTTAGAAAGAGAGCGAGACGTTCATTTAATTAAGGCAGATGCCTTTTATACGCAGCTAAAGGAGACAACTAACTTATGTAAAAATGATGACACCGTTGAAGGGATCTGTTTCGACTATCAACAAAACCTGCCAGTTCCGGTTTTACCAACCAGTGATATATTTTACTGTCGCCAAATATGGGTATTTAATCAGTGTTTTTACTCACTAAAAACTGATAAATGTAGTATGTATATGTATGATGAGGCGACAGCGAAGAAAGGTGCCAACGAATCTATATCGTTCTTGAAACACTATATAGATAACATAGATGAAAAAAGTTAAAACGCTTTATTTATTCAGTGATAACTGCGCTGGACAAAATAAAAACCAAACATTTGTAAGATTTTTATCTCTTCTTTCTGAAACTGGTAGGTTTGCCAAAATTTATCATTGTTTCCCTAAACGTGGGCATTCGTTTCTTCCTTGTGACAGGGTGTTCGGTCAAATAGAAAAATTAAAAAGAAAAAATGAATACCTATATATTCCAGAAGAATGGTGTTCTCTAGTTGCTACCAGTTCTAAAAACATTACTGTGGTTAACGTAACACAAACACTAGTGAAAAATGTTCAAGCTGGTATTCAGCATCTTTTAAAAAACATTAAGAAACAAAAATGGAGCATTTAAGATTTCCAAATATAAGAGATTTGTTTATTCAGATGAGAGTATTACGGTTTCAGAAAATCAAAACTTTCCTACAGATGACTCATTTGTTGCCTTAAAATACAATGTAGATGTGGAAAATTTTGATATGTCCATATTACCTATAGCGTACAATGAAACTATACCCATAAATCCAAAAAAGATGAAAAATATAGATTCACTACGACAGTACATTCCTTCCATATATCTAGGTTGGTATGATCAGCTAAAGACAGTACATGAAAATGTTGAAGAAGAAGGGGAAGAAGAAGCAACCGAGTCTGAATATGAACAATGTAGAGTAGAAAGTCAGATATTTACATTTTGATGTTGTTTTATTCTAGAATAAACTTGCAAATAGCAAATGTTTTTATTTTTTTCTTAATGAGAATGAGAACTGGACAAGTATTTTTGCATTTTTTCAATTTTTTTTTGAAAAGTTATTACCATATCTACTATCACACTAAAATGAATTATCACAGCTAACAAACTAAATCAAATATATAGACATATAAAGAAAAAAGTAAAAAGTCTAATTACAGCAAGTTTTTCTCACTTTACTCAAAACACAACTTTTGTACTTATCCACTTATCATTCTCAGGTCTTCAATTGTCTGCGGTACATGGACCATGATGACTGTCCATCGTACGTGGGAGGCTTAAGCATTTTGTGTACTGACCTTTCAGCGTGCATAAGGCTTGAGTGTTGTAACGGAGTACCTGGTGAGGTCGAGCCATGTTCTAAGTCGGTTATCGACGTACGATGCAATTGGTGGCCCAGTCCTTGTATCCTTTCAAGTATTTATTTTTGTACTTGCCGTCCGATGTCTTCTAATTTTCTCTCAATTTCTTCTTTATTCTCTTCAACCACCTTCTCAATTCGATTAACTTTAATGCCTACCTGGCCAATCTGCTATTCCACGCCATCAATCCTCCCAGAAAATGCATTCAACCTGGTGTTTATTACTTGTTGGGACTCACAAATTTACTGATGACGCCTCTCCACCTCGTCTCGGTCCTCTTGTCGTCGTCGTTCGTCCTCCTGTCGTCGGTTTTAGTTCTCTTGCCGTCGCTTTTCCTCTCGCCTTCCTGCCTCCTTACGGTCCTCCTGTCGTTGTCATTCTGCCTCCTCGCGGTCCTCCTGTCGTCGTCGTTCTGCCTCCTCACGGTCCTCCTGTCATCGTCGTTCGTCCTCTCATCGCTTTTCGTTCTCCTGTCGTCCTTGTTGTAAAATTTTTAATATTTCACTCATATCCATTGCCATTGTTTCTTCGTCGTATTTTGTCGATCTCGTGTTCACCATATAACTTTCCTCTTCTTCGAATTCGTCTATAATCCCACCGCTGCCATTAAAATGTTGCTTGCTTCCTCAATTCCAAACACTTTTATTAATACTTTACAACTTGTCGACCTTAACTTTATAACATCCAAATCACAACTAACTCTATCCTAGCAACAACACCAGTATTTGTAGTTTTTACATGTTCTAGAAAATTCATTTCATGACATCTAGAATAATTAATATGTCATTCCATACATTCCTGAACTATGACGTGAGCGAAAAAGTGACCAATAAAAATCCAAGTAAGAACAAAATTTATGTTGTAATTTTCAGTAAATATATTAAATATTTTCGTAAACCATATAAACATTATAAAAGAATATCTCAATATTAAGATAATGGGGTAAATGAATGTTAGGATGGTGGGGTGTCCATATATTCATTAATGGAGTAAAACAGTGTTTTAATATGTGTTCCTTTACCTTTATCCTGAATTGAGGGCTATTCATTTCTCTAATGTATGCTAGCAATTTATTATATAATTGAACTAATAATCGAATTAATATCAGAAAGATATACATAGGTAATAGTAAACAAGAAGACAATCATTTTTTTGCATTTTGGCAACTGTCCAAACCATCATCATTTTTTACTTTTCCGTTATGATGAGATCATATCGACATGTTGGACATGAAAACGAAATAATGAATCTGCTCTTGTCTAGCGTCAACCATAGATAAAAGAAGAGATAGATGGAACCCTCTCATAGAATTAAATGAAACCGTGAAGCGCCATCTCTTGAATTGGTCTCAAACTAAGTTTAACTAATATGGCGGATGGCGCTATATTCAAAAAAATATTCAAAAATAAAATACAGTTTGCGGACTCTTAAGAGTTCCATTATGGACAAAACGTATGTATATAAGAATAGCATAATCATACTTGGTTACATAAAGTTTGTTATCCTTATCTAGCATAAACTAAATATGTTTGTTATTCTTGTCATATAATATATATACGTTTCGTCCATAAGGGAACACTTAAAAAAGTCCACAAACTGTATTTGAAACCGTTCCTCAAGAAATAATGTCTAAAAAATAAATTTTAAAGACATGCTGTGATGAAAAAGGAGGATATTTGAGATATTGAAACCATTAAATACCAAAATCAATTGTTTTAGATGTAAGATTCCTTTATTTATACGCATTCACAATCACATTTATACACAAGACACAATCACATTTAAGTATAAATTATTTCCAACTAGCCATTTATATAAACTAAAAAAAAAGTAAAAGCATAACTTTCTTTACATGAAGTTTCATTTATAACACACATCTGGTACCAGTTCTAGTTCTCCTTCTTTTAATGTAATATTAACTCAACTAATTTCTGTCTCAAATAAGAATATATAATACCCAATCAAAAAATAAAACACAAAATAAATTAACACATGGAAACAAATTAAACACAAAACTACAAAACTTAGGTTTGTTTTGGTTTTACTTAGAACCAATTCAATCGATACGCCCAGATACATATTGACGTAAGAACATAACGCAAATTATAAATATTATATAAACATTTGGGCGCATGGACTGAACTAGTTCTTCCGGACTACCAATCTCTTTTTTTTAACAGTACCAACTATACATAACTAACTAAGCTGGTTGCGCCATCTATAGAGTTGGTCTCATACTAAATATCACATTTCAGGTAGGCTCATAAGAGTGAACGGCCCCTGGCGTCAACCACAAACACAACTCTATTACAGCTGTCAGCAGTAGATAGCGGCCTATGACTCAAGTGGACCCGCGCGAATGTTTGAGTTAAGGTGTGCCTGGAAATAAAACAAACATTCGCGAGGAACCAAGGAAACGAGGAAGCGGGGATTGGGGAGATATTCGTCGGAAGTGACAGATCTGTAATATAGTTTTCGTAATGTTCCAATAATTGTGCATTTGTAATGGTTTTGTGATTTGTTTTAAATATAATTACCATAAAAAAGCTTGCACAGCTTATTTATGCTGAAAGGTATGCTACCCGTTAGACTAGGATTTTTCATTCTTATTTTTTTTCCAGTGCTGGGCCCGGCAGTGGGGTTCCAGGGGCGGCGCGCTACAAAAACGTCTTCTAAAAGGTTCAAACTAACCGATCGCATCGATTTTTGTCGCAGAATACTCGAATCTGCTTCTACACGAACGTTGGAAGTTGGGGCAAAAAGGCGAAAATCCCGAAACACGACCTCTTTCTCTAGCAAATATCCGAGCGAAAAACGTCTGCGGCCCCCGACAGTCACCATCCGCGTAAAATAGAAGTTCCGCCCGTTCTTTTGACGCCTAGTTCGGTCGTCCGCGCGCCCTATTAAGCGCGGGGCGAACGTTGGAAAAGTGGCAAAATCGGACGTCCGCCGGACGGTTTGACAGTCGTCGCGGTGACAGCGAATTTCGGCGATGACATTAGCAAAACCGGGCGTCCCAACCCGGAATTTCGTCTCGCGTAACGGAAAACGATATTTTTAATACGGCAAGTAGAACGCGCAGCGACCCTCGAAAATTCGGAAAAATACCGTTCGCTGTCGAAAAAAAACCGGATCGAAAGAGAGCCGTGGCCGCTATTTGTCGTCTTCCAAAAAACGGGCCATTTTTCGGTTTGGCACACCGCCACGGAACGTCTTGCATCTCTCTCTAGAGGTATCGAAAATAGACGCGATAAAAGACCCGCGGTCGACAGCATCGCCATCTCGTGGATCCGTATACCGTCCAGCATTTTTCATCGGAGTTCCCTCTCCTGGTCTCTAGACTTCTTGGTAACAGCCTTGACAATTAAATAAGGTAATAACTTTAAGATAGAATATAAATACGTCTTTTTCTGCTTTTATGTGTATACCAAGAAGACTAGAATATAAGGAGACCGAACCTCCGAGGTTTCACACGAGCAGCAGTGGGTCGAATTTTGAAAGCCGCCAGTTAGCGCTGCCAGCGTATCTATGACCGACGCAGCTTACTGCGCCGGTTTGCGTGTGTTAGTTATATCCAAGAAGACTAGAATATATCTAGTCTTCTTTGTCACATACACGTACTGTAGCGGCGCAGTCGCCTACCGCACCGAGCCTAGGCACGCTCGAAGCGCTAACTGGCGGCTTTCAGATTTCGACCCGTCACCAACAACAGAATTCGATCTCCTTATATTCTATTATTCTAATCTTATTGATACATACATACGTATGTAACTAAATACCTACTGGCGTTAATGCCACTCAATTTTGTACTGCCTTCAATTTTGCGTCAACAATTTTATTATAAATCAGTTATCAGCTTCAGCACTTCAGATAGACGAAACTAACTAATTCCTTGGGTTTTACAGAATTGTTTCAGTTTTAAAATGCAGATGATGGACACAAATGACACATAATTATTTTATATTCCCTCTGACTCTCGAGTTACTCTTAAACACATACATACGAGTTATTATTGGCTGATGAAACTTGTGTTTATCTCAATAGAAAATGGAAATTTATATAATTATGTTAATAAAATTTATATATTATAAGTCATGTGAATCTCTAGTACAAAGACTTACTTACATATTTATACTGTTGTCTAATATATTACCTACCTGTACAATCTTGTTGGCAGCATTATGGTTTGTTATCAATCACAATTGAGAAGTAAGCATTCAAAACATATTAAATCCTGATAACCTGTTTTGGAGAAAATCGCCAAAAACCCCTAGTGAGCAGCGCTTGGGACAGAGGAGCATTGTTAGTCGGGCGTCCGCTTAATTTTAGCAAGTTGACAGTATACCCCAAAAATCGTAAAGTTTGATCCTAAGGTATGGCAAAAATTTCAAAATATATTTTGGATTTAATGTGTTTTGATTGATTGGCTTGGATTTAAAACGGTTTTGTTTGAGTCAACTTAGGATTTACAACGTTTTGTAAAAATGAAATATTTATTTTCATGAAACAATGCAAAAAAATCAAAAAACTAAAAACTGAAGCAAAGTAGAGTGCGTAATTTTTTGTATAGGCCACCTTTTATAGTCCGGAATCCCGCGATAAAAAAGATGTGAGAAATGAGCACACACGACATATAGTGGGATTAGCTATTAACGATGAGTATGAAACTTTACCACTAGTCCGAGGGTTGGGCGCGGGTGCGTTTTTGCACAATATTGTTATAAACATGTAAAAATTCCGGATAAAATGCGAAATATGAGCATCTATAAATTTTTTACATGTAGTTTTTGAATCACTAATAACGATAAACCACTTCTTACACCTGGCGGAGGGTGTTAAATGGTTCTTAAACGCTGCTGATCATGTAAAGGAGGGTCCCTAAGGCCGGTTTTCGGCCTAATTTATTTTTGGTCAAAAAATAAAAATTTTTTTTTTTATTTATTTATAACATATCATTTACAATGGATCTGACTACAAACGAACCCACCCCCAACCCTCCCTTTCGTTTTACCCTCCTTTTACGCTTTTTACCAACTTCCACAGTAGTTTTTGTCTAAAAAAAATATATTTTATTAAAAAAACCTCACCCTAATCACTCACGGATATCACATATCCCCCCTCCTGAATTACCCCCCCCCGGAAATCTGCACCCCTCCCGTTATTCCTACCACTCACTTCTGCGTGTAAAATGGATTTTTGGGAACTATATGATTATTATTGATAATAATAATGCTTGTACTACAAATCAAACTCCAACACTCCCACCCCCACCCCCTGAATGCAGCACCCCCTTCCGTCACTCTTGTAACTCGCTAGCGCGGGTAAAATGGTTCTTTAGGAACTACATGAACATTATTAAAAATGATAATGCTTGTACTACAAACCAAACTCCAAAATCTTCCCTCTCCCCTTCCCCAATTGTAATATAAAGCTAACCAGCATTTTTTTCGGTATCTTTATTTTTTTAGAATATATTAACACCACTTAAAACGTTACATTCAAGCATAAAAGAAAATACCCCCCACCCCTATTCTTAGCACGATTTAGTAATATTTTCCGCATTGACACGGTAGTTTTTCGATAAAAAATAATCTTTTTGAAATAATAAAAAGCATTTTGCACTTGAATGCACTAAACTACTCCCACTTTAGCAACTACCTCTATTGAAACATCCTTCAAATATTTAATTATTTAAATACATATTAAAGATTATATGTGATATCCGTGAGTGGTTAGGGTGATGCTTTTTGATAAAATATATTTTTTTAGGCAAAAATTACCGTGGAAATTGATAAAAAGCAAATTGTTTATTGCGTCATTAAGGGGGGTAAAAAAGAGAGGGAGGTTGGGGGTGGGTTCGTTTGTGGTCAGATCTATTGTAAATGATATATTATAAATAAATAAAATTTTTAGATTTTTTTACCAAAAATAGATTAGGCCGAAAACCGGCCCTAGGGACCCTCCTCCTTTTACATGATCAGCAGCGTGTAACAACCATTTTGCATCCTCCGCCAGGTGTAAGAAGTGGTTTATCGTTATTAGTGATTCAAAAACTACATGCTGTAAAAATTTTATAGATGCTCATATTTCGCTTTATCCGGAATTTTTACACGTTTATAACAATATTGTGCAAAAACACACCCGCGCGCAACCCCTCGGACTAGTGGTAGAGTTTCATGCTTTTCGTTAATAGCTAATCCCATTATATGTCGTTTCTCACATCTTTTTTATCGCGGGATCCCGGACCATTACTGTTGGCACATTTTATGACAGCGGATGAACATTTGATGGTTGTTCAGGTGTACTCCAGGATTGTCGGATGGTATACTTTCTTGCTACTCTATGGGGTCAAAAATTGACCTTAGTAAAAACATAATTGTATTCTTTTTTCGATAACCAATCATAATTAAATTGACAAAAAATACTCTTTTCTCTTTTTACTCGGTGGTAATGAGTCTGACATTTCGATTAAAATACTAAGGAACAATGTAATAATCAGTGTTTTCGTATTAAAACATCGAAGAATGTGACAGATGACAGTTGCAATCTAAAATGAAATGATTTGAACGCCCTGGTGCTAAAAAAGACGTGTTTCTAAAATACAGTTGGTCAGCAACGCCATCTGTTATTTGTGAACATTAATTAATTAGGCTACTTTGATTTTCATTCTCTATTTCATTTTACACATGCTCTAAAATGAGACATAGATACTTGCTTAGGTTAATGCTGGAAATACAATTTAAAATACATGTGCATATTTTTAAAATCATCGTTTAGATTGGTTGGGCCGGAGATATTGGAAGTACAACCTGAGATCGGAGATTAATTGTTTCCGAAAACCGGAGAGGTGGTAACTCTATCTATCAGCCAAAATAAGTAACTCATGAAAAACCTATATCAGTTTTCCACTAACACGAAAAACTAAACTAGGATACTAAATGCGCGCGTTTCGCCAACTACACTTACATCATCAAATGATTAGAACTATGAAAAGGCAATTAGAAGTATGAAAACTACATTGTTTTCGAAACCCACTTTGAATACAATATAGTATTTCGGGGTTTGTGCAAAACATGTCTGGATTTTTGTTTCTTTCTACGTCAAAGGTCCATTTTCATTCCAGGACCTTACAGCTATTTTTATTTTTCTCAAAATGCCATTTTTATGCCGTTATGAGTTTCCCCTCTGCAGTTACGCTGGGTTTTGCCAACATTGACATAACGTCTATCAAATGTGTGCCTACCCAACTCCCTTCAAGAATTTTCACCCACTTTTCACAGCAATAACTCAACAATCAATAACAAATTAAAGAAGACAACCATGTGCAATTTAATGAACTATTGGATGAAACAAGCAGCTGCCAACTTGCTAGGGAGCTTTTAAGGTACCCCCAGCAGAGAAGCAACAATGATATATGTATCTGGCAATGATTAGGAAGAATCTTCGTTTTGTAACAAGTGTTCTCACTGGACATTGTCACCTAATAAAACATCTCCATAACTTGAAGCTAAATGAAACATCCCTTTGTAAAGGCTATCAACAAGAAGAGGAGAGTGTTCAACATGTATTATGTGACTGCTCCGCCTTCTCATCACAGGGGAATCCGTATTGGCTGAACGTTGGCCGTCCTTGACGAACATAAGGGACATCCCCCCAAAGCAACGTCGTCACTTTTAAACCTTTAGGATGACTGATGGCTTACCCTGCTAAAAATTTAGGCAGACGGGCAGAAACGGGCAGCTGCCCCTGTCCATTTTTGCCCGTTCTTGGAGGTATACATGGGCAGCCGTGCCTGTTTCTGACTAATTATTTGCTTTGGTTAGGCAGATGAACCTGAATGTGCCCGTTTGTGACTACAAAATACTATACGTACGGACAAACACGCCTCAATGTACCTATTATTGTTCGTATGGGAAAGTTTTTAAATAATACTTTGAAAATTATATATAATAAGTCTACTTATCAATCAGACGTGTCGTTCGAATACACCCGAAAAACTAAAAAAAGGTAACAATTTACTATCCATACAAGTTCTATTTTTGTTACAGTTGAGGTACTATCCATACCTAAATCTGAGGGTGAATCATATGCCAAGGCAACATCCTTTCGCCCCTTCAGTTTAACAGCATTCATACTAAAGATGCTAGAAAAATGAGTGGACAGGAATATTAGAGAAGTTGCGTTAAGGGAAAACCCTTTGCACCAACACCAATATGCCTTCCACGCAGACAAATTCTGTGAACTGAGTCATTCATGAACAAGCAGGATGTAAAGGGCCCTAGGAAATTGCACTTGGGACCTTTCTGGATATAAAGGATGCGTTTGACAACACTTCTTCCAACTCGATTAAAATATCTGTCGAAAATCGAGGAGTTAGATAGTCTATCTTGGACTGGGTCAGCTCTCAGAGACAGGACAATAACAAGCTCCATTGGCAATGCAACCAGGGGGACAATGGCTGCCAGGGGCTGTCCGCAAGGGGGCGTCCTGTGGCTTCTGGTGTGGAGCCTAATGATGGACAGTCTTCTGTGGGAACTATGTAGAACAAGGAGGCACACATGCATAAGGATATGCAGACATCACTGTTCTAGTCAATGGGAGGTTTGCGGGGGTGATCTGATCTTAAGCAATGGGCCCTGAGATTAGCAGAAAGATAGTGCACAAAAGAAGGGCCAAGTGTTACCCCCACGAAGACAACAGTAGCTACCTTCACAAAAAGAATGAACCTTCAAGATATGCAGAGATTTGATTTGTGGGGAACTGAACTCCAACTAAGCAACAAGGTTAAGTACTTTGGACTAGAATCAGATACTAAGCTAAACTTTGGGGCCCACTTAAAAAGGACCACCAAAACGTGGGGATTATATCCAGCAATGGGACTATGGATATATTCCAAAGTAATAATTCCTATGATAATGTATGGCTCCCTGACTAGGTAATATCACGAAGAATGAGTTCGTGAAAACTGGATTATGTCTGATGAATAGTTTTTGCACAATAGTCGAACAAAGTTTTTTACATCGTATTTTGAATATACCATAACACGTCGAGCGATAGCTTAAATAACATTTTCTCGACGGATTCAGAAACTACAGAGTGTAAACTACAATTCGTCCATTTACTTTGTTTCATTTAAATGCCATTAAATTGGTGTAAAGTTCGGCGGCGCGCTGACAACCGAGCGAGGTATAGGTGGCGGGGGAGTGAGGGAAGCAGCGGCAGCGGCCAGCAAATTTCGCGCGGTGTTCAGATGCGTTTTACATCAATTTAATGGCATTTAAATAAAACAAAGTAAATGGACGAATTGTAGTTTACACTCTGAAGTTTCTGAATCCGTCGAGAAAATGTTATTTAAGCTATCGCTCGACGTGTTATGGAATATTCAAAATACGATGTAAAAAACTTTGTTCGACTATTGTGCAAAAACTATTCATCAGACATAATCCAGTTTTCGCGAACTCATTCTTCGTGATATTACCTACATTTTCCCACAAGATTGACTCTTCTAATGCTAAAATACTCGAATTACGAATTTATTAAGAAAAGGTCATTTTTCGTGGTTTTTCCGAGTTTTCTCAGCGAAAAATGTACCGATTAAAATGATTTTTTTTTCATTTTAAAGGTTTTTGAATTCTCTACAACTTTCCTGCTGGATGCGATGTGATTGCTTCAATAGCTTTTCTTCTATAAGTAAAAAACTGAAAAAACTCCATTTTTTTTCACTAATTTGTTATTAAAAAAAAAAGTGCAACTATTTTCTAGTCCAAATCATATACGTTTTCATCTAAGGACTGAACTTAAAAGTATCCCGTAGTCCGATTTCAGGTATCAATCGTGTCATAAACCCCTTTTTGAGCTTTATTGACTGGCGTAATTGTGATGGAGGCGGATGCTCTGACAGCGCCAAACAGGCTAAAAATTTCCGGTTATGAAGACACCACAAGGAGAAGTTTCCATACTGAGAAATTCAAGGAATTAGAGCAAAACCGACCATCTGGTACACAGATGGGTCCCAAACTGAACAAAGCATTGGAGCGGCTGCAACCAACAGAGACCAAGGGTGCGAAATTAGCATAAACCTGGAGATGTCAACAACTATATTTCAGGCAGAAATAAATGGAATATCCGCTTGCGCACAAGAAATGATCAGAAGGTCTTATACGAATTAGAGGATCCAGATTATCACTGATAGCCAAGCAGCACTTAAAGCCCTAGAAGAAGTGGAAGTACATTACCAGGTAGTCAAAGACTGTATGGATTCGCTAATACAGCCTTTGGGGAACACAGTATTTCATATTAGTTGAATTTACAAGTGAGTTTCCTTGTAATTAATAGATCATACTTTTTATAGAATGGAGTCTTGATTTAGTTCAAGAAGTTCGACTATAGAAGCATTTTTCTTGGTTACATATGACAGATGAAACAAAATTGCGACCTATTTAATTAATTTATTACTTAAATTATAAACAAAGTAATTTACAAAACACATCTTTAATAAACAAATACACCTTTATGACTTAGCTCCAATAAACATATCACAAATTCTCCCGCTGTTTCCATTCATCTTTAAGAATTTTCAGTTTATTCCTTTTCTGACTTTTTGATATGCTTTTTTTAACATCTAACGCCTTCAATTGTGCTGCTATGCTATGGTCTCCATTTAACAAATTATCTAGTTTAGTAAGGAGTGAGGCACGTGCCCTTTTCTGATTCTCTTCTAACGATCTTGTTTCATGACATTTTACAACAATTCCTGTAACAAGCCAAATATAGAGACATCCAAAAAAAGTCATCAAAGTTAGCCGAGAAAAAAAGACTTCTAAAAGATTTGTATTCTTAATCAAATTTATAACCTTATTTATTTATCAAGACTGGCACATCATATGACAGCCATTGTTTATTTTACAAATCGTGACAGTTACTTGTCAAAAGTTTGACATAACCGAAAAGCTTAGAGATGACGTATTTCTAGTGATTTTTTTTGGACGTCTATATAATTTAAGTATATCATTTTAAGTTAAATAAAAAATAATTTGTGTAAAAATGTCATCTATAAATAATTTTGAATATGAAATCCAAAATTAATGACATTTAAGATTAATAAAAAATAAATATAGTTTTTGGTTCTGAACTGAATTTTGTGAATCATTTCTACTATTTCTTTCACTACAAATATTAGCGAAATGATCACAGTTACATGTCAAAACACAATAAACTTTTACCTTTTATCTAGTCTTTTGCACTTTTAAGTAAATAAAAATAAAGGTACCCTTAAATAGTCTGGTGCCATATTTGTCACATAAAGGGTCAGGCGTCGTCTCAGAGTCTACCATTTTGAAAGACAAAATAAAAATTTAAACATACACTACGCACAACAGTTAAAGGAGCAAAAAAAACTAAATTTTTCCCCGATTTTTGACGGGACCCCGATACCATTTTTCACTTAGATACACTAAGTGAAAAATGGTCGTATCGCGAATTTAATTTAAAAAGCGTTTTGAAACTCCAAGACTAGTTTTCGGATCTGTAGGCAAAAATTTTTTTAGAAGCCAGGGTTTTAACGCAATCCGAAGAAATAGCGCGAAAAAAATTCCAAATTTTTAGCCTTCTTTTTGTCGCTCCACGGGCTCGGATAAATGTTTTTCGGTAACGACCATATGAACCATATAGCCTGTTTATTGAACTCCAATTTCCTTTTTTTTAATTGTTTGCTACGTCCATTTGTCGCTGAGATATCCGAAATTGAACGAAAAAGGACCATTTTGTCTTCAACCATCGATATCTCAGCAACCACTGATTGTACAGGAAATTGAAGGGCAGTTTCGGAAACTGGAATAAAACACCTATACAATCCTGTCGAACATTTAAAAAAAAATTTCCACCTTCATTATCGACTTGAAAAAAGTTTTTCCCTTTTTTTGGTAAATCGACTGCATCTTAGCGAATATTAATGAGGAGGCTAAGACTTTTAGGAATTTTTATACCTCAATGTAAATCCCCAATAGCCCTGTAAATCTGCAGATTGATCCATCGAGTGGTTTATCCGGGTCGATCGTTAAAAGTTTTGAAAAAAATTAAAGGAGCAAGATTTTTATTATTGCTTAATCTTCATGAAAATGGAAAAATTTTGTTGCCATTTTTTTCTCAATTCTGCATCGGTCACGGTAAATTTGAAAAAAAAAAATCGAATATTTAAAAAAAAATTTTAGATTTTTTTTTGTGATTTTTTCGCCGATTAAAAAAAGTACTCATTTTTCAAGCGATTTACCCCTTCCGTACTTCAATTTTCCTTATTTTAAATTTATTGAGTTAATTAAAAGTTGATACTCCCAAGATGCATCGAATATTCGTTCTACGAATACTGGTGCAATTAATTTTTGACTTTTTCTGCGAAACTAACAAGTATGTAAAGAAACAGTTTTTTCTCAAAACTAATCTGCTTTCTTGGTAAAAAAAAAAAAAACAAGTTTTCCAAAAAAAAAAACAAACAAACGGAACTTGCGATCCAGAAGTGCCGTCCGAGTACCGATGTTGTCAGCCGCACATTGCCGAGACCGTCTGGCTTACGCTCGTCAACATGTTCACTGGACCATGATGCAATGGAACAATTTTCTGTTCTCTGATAAGTCTCGGTTTTGCCTGTATGGTAATGACTAAAGCCGGCAGATCCGGGCGGCGGGCCATAACCATACGCGTCCTACTATTTACTACTTGTATGTGCAAAAACAAAATTCATGAAAACAATAAACTGTTGCAATTTAGAAAGATATGTGTTAAACTTACCCTGTTATTTACGTTGAGATATGACCCGTTGAGATGGCCCGCCACCCGGATCTGCCGGCTTTAGACTAATGACTCCCTGACGACCCCGAGTTTGGCGTCGTCAGGGAGAGCGTTTTTCACAAAACTTCAGTCGGCCCGTAGCAGCTTATAATGGAGGATCGGTGATGATTTAGGGTGGACTTTCGCGATTTACGCGAACTCCTGTAGTAATTGTCCACCAAAATATAAACGCTAGGCGCTACATTGATCAAATCTTTCGACCAGTTGTATTGCCTCAACGACAGAATGCTAGGGGGATTCATTTTCATGCAAGACAATGCTCGCCCTCACACAGCGAACATTACCCGTCGGTTTTTCGAAAGACACGACATAACGTTGTTGAGGCATCCAGCGATAAGTCCCGATCTCAACCCTATCGAGCACGTCTGGGATATCATGGGGCGTCGACTGCGTCAGAATTCCTAATTTAAGAAACTTAGCTGCATTAGAGCGAGCGTTATGTGAAATTTGGCGAGGGATTCCGCAGTTGATGATTAGTAACTGCATTTCTAATATGCCTGAAAGGTTGCACGCAGTGATTAGAAGCAGAGGTGGCAACACGCGGTATTAGCACACACACATACACAATCTTCGGAGAATGAGTTTGGAGTCACAAAATACTGTGGAATTGACGAACCACGGGGTCTCATTTCTCTGAAAAAAACACACACAAATACACGTGCGTAAGCACAAAAGAAGCGTAAATCCGAACGTGCAACCTCCACGTGGTATGCTTTTGGTAACGCAAATGCCGGCGGTTGACATTCAAATTTACTCAAAGTCGATATTGAAGGTGGAAAAATTTTTTGTTTTTAAATCTCGACAAGATTTTATAGGAAATTTATTCCAGTTTTCCAAACTGCCCTTCAATTTCCTGTACGATCATTGCTGAGATATTGATGGTTGAAGACAAAAGGGTCCTTTTTCGTTCAATTTCGGCTATCTGGTCTATACGGTCGTTTAACCGAAAAAAAATTTTCCGAGCCCGTGGAGCGAGAAAAAGAAGGCTAAAATTTTGAATCCTACAGATCCGAAAACTAGAGTCTTGGAGCTTCAAAACGCTTTTTTTAAATTCGCGATACGACCATTTTTCACTTAGATACAGCCCGTCAACAATCGGGGAAAAATTTAGATTATTTTTTGCTCCCTTAATTGTTATGCGTAGTTTATTATTAAACATAGATATTGTGACATTTGTAAAAGTGACATTTGTGACAGCTGACATTTATTAAGTTTTATAGTTTACATACTTAGTTTATTTAGTTTATACACACTAGTTATTAGTAAAGAATTGTATGGAATGACATATTGAATATTCTGGATGTCAAAAGAATTTTCTAGAAATGTAGAAACTATAAATACTGGTGTTGTTGCTAGGAGTTAGTTAGTTGTGATTTGGATGTAACAGAGTTAAGGTCGACGAACTGTAAAGTGTTAATAAACGTGTTAGAAGTGAAGAAGTAAATCATTTGAAGAGAAATTCGTAACATTTTGGTGACAGCGGTGGGATTTGCGGTGGGAGAATTTGAAGAGGAAAATTGTGTATGGTGAATACGAGATCAACAAGATACGACGAGGAAACGACGACGATGGATGTGAGTGAGATATTAAAATTTTTGCAACAAGGACGACAGGAGGACGAACGACGACGACAAGAGGACCGTGAGGAGGCAGAACGACGACGACAAGAGGACCGTGAGGAGGCGGAGAGGCGTCATCAGGAAATTTGTGAGTCCCAACAAGTAATAAACACCAGGTTGAATGCATTTTCTGGGAGGATTGATGGCGTGGAACAGCAGATTGACCAGGTAGGCCAAAAAGTCAATAGAATTGAGAAAGAGTTTCAGGAGAATAGGGAAGAAATCGAAAGAAGACTCGAAAGAAAATTAGAGGACACCAAACGGCAGGTACAAAAAGAAATACTGGAAAAGATAGAAGGGCTGGAGCACCAATTGCATCCTACTTCCATAACCGATTCAGGAGATTGTTCGACCTCACCAGCTACTCCGTTACAAAACTCAACCCTTATGCATGCTGAAAGGTCAGTACACAAAATGCTTAAGCCTCCCACGTACGATGGACAGTCATCATGGTCCATGTATCGCAGACAGTTTGAGGCTGCCGCAAAGGCCAACGGATGGACTCCACAAGAAATGGCTACTTCGCTTGTCATATCTCTTAGAGGTCAGGCTTTAGAAATTTTACAGAGCATCCCGGAAGAGCAGCAAAATGACTACGACAGGATTGTAGGAGCATTAGAAATAAGGTATGGACACAAATATCTCCGTCAAGTTTACCAGTCCCAGATCAAGAGTAGACAACAAAGAACCAATGAGTCCCTTCAAGAGTACGAAGCTGACATTGAACGTCTCATCCATTTGGCTTACCCTCAGGCACCGAAGGAATTTTTAGAACAAATTAGCATCCAGACTTTTATTGATGGACTAGTAGACACAGAAATGCAGCAAGCTTTGCGGCTTGGGAGACACACCACGATCTGTGATGCACTCATAGCTGCCCTGGAATTTAAAGCAGCTAAAGAAGCCTCGAGGAGCTACAAATCTCTAGTAAGGCAAGTTAAATTTGACGAATGCCAGTCACTTGAAGACACCATAAAGAAAATAATACGAGAGACATTAAATGAGATAAGACCGTCGAACTCACCACCAAAGGAGACAAGGCGCTGCTACAACTGCGGGAAAATTGGACATCTACAGCGTTTTTGCAGAGCCAAGACAAAGTACCAGTCAAGATCATACTCGCCAGATCGACAACCGGAACATAGACCAAGATCTAGGAGCCCGAATGAAAGGAATTGGAGAGAAGAAAACAGGACACCGACGATTACACAGCACAGGAATTGTCGCTTCCCTTCCCCGGAGCGAGGT
Source organism: Aromia moschata (assembly GCA_029963805.1). Taxonomy (NCBI): domain Eukaryota; kingdom Metazoa; phylum Arthropoda; class Insecta; order Coleoptera; family Cerambycidae; genus Aromia; species Aromia moschata. The sequence continues at coordinate 574,082 of JAPWTK010000188.1, forward strand.
TCTCGTTTCAGATCGCCAGCGAGAGATTCGGAAAACGACAATTAGTCGATGCTACGGGGCGCGTGTCGACTACTGGTACTCAAAGCCCCAAGATTTCTGTCTCAGATAAAGGAAACGATGTAGAAGGAGAACAGCATGATGAACGAGTCGGTGATATCAAGAAACAAGAACAGGTCCATCTGCGTGGACGTCATGGACAGGCTGAAGAAAGAGTTCTACCTGTATTCGATTCTTTGAATGAGACCTGCAATCAACTGTTAATGGCAACAACAGTACAAGTCGAAGATGGATGGTCCTCGGAGGAATTAAAGAAAAGCCAGAAGAAAGATAATGATCTGAGGTTAATCCGGAACTGGGTAAAGAATGGAGTTCGACCAACTTGGCAGGAAGTTTCCAGATATGGTACGACTATAAAGGGATACTGGGCTCAATGGAGTTCCCTTTGTCTTCGCGATGGCCTACTGCATCGGAAGTGGGAGAGCCCCGATGGAGTATCCGCAGTCTACCAGTTGGTCTTGCCTAAAGCAAGAATCCACCAAGTGTTAGAAGAACTGCACAACAGCCCAACCGGAGGACATTTTGGAGTAACCAGGACTTTGGCTCGAGTAAGGGACCGATTTTATTGGGTAAACTGTCGCCAAGACGTCGAAGAGTGGTGCAAGAGATGTGATTTGTGCTCTGCCAAAAAGGGACCAAACACAAGAAGCCGTGGTAAAATGGTGCAGTACTTATCCGGAGCACCATTCGGAGAGGGTAGCAGTGGACATTCTTGGACCATTACCTGTAACCGACCGTGGAAATAAGTACTTGATGGTGGTAATGGACTATTTCTCGAAATGGCCCGAAGCAGTACCCCTTCCCAATCAAGAAGCAGAAACTGTAGCCGAAGCGTTCATCGAGAATGTCATAGCTAGACATGGAGTGCCCCTCGAACTGCATTCCGATCAAGGAAGAAATTTCGAATCAGAGCTGTGGCAAGAAGTGATGAAAACAATGGGCATCAAGAAAACCCGAACAACTGCGCTTCATCCCCAGTCGAATGGCATGGTTGAACGCCATAACAGAACCATATGCCACTACCTGTCTAAATTCGTGTCTGAAAATCAAAGGGACTGGGACAAATTGGTGCCTCTGTTTTTGCTGTCATATCGAAGTTCCCAGCATGACTCGACTACCTACACTCCGTCTATGCTGACCTCTGGAAGAGAGATGAAGCTGCCTACTGACCTCATGCTTGGCCGTCCACTGGAAGAAACCGAAGAGCGATCTCTGCCAGAATTTGTGGAGGACTTGCGAAGGAGAATGGACCGGATCCACCGATTTGCCAGGGAGAAGCTGAAAATTCACAGCGACAAAATGAAGCAGCGTCTCGACACTACATCAACAGAGACTGACTTTAAGCCTGGTGACGCAGTATGGTTGTACGCCCCAAAAAGGATGAAAGGGAGAAGTCCAAAACTCCAGAAGAATTGGGAAGGCCCATACACCATCATAAAGAAAATCAACGACCTGGTCTACCGCATCCAGCTTTCTCCAAGAAGCAAGCCAAAGGTGGTCCATCTGGAGAGACTTCGCAAGATATACAGGACATGATTCACCCGATTGGTTTGTCGTCGAGGATCCACCGCCTAGGACTGAAGACAGTGTTATTCGGGACGAATAACCTTAAAGAGGGGAGCAATGTGACATTTGTAAAAGTGACATTTGTGACAGCTGACATTTATTAAGTTTTATAGTTTACATACTTAGTTTATTTAGTTTATACACACTAGTTATTAGTAAAGAATTGTATGGAATGACATATTGAATATTCTGGATGTCAAAAGAATTTTCTAGAAATGTAGAAACTATAAATACTGGTGTTGTTGCTAGGAGTTAGTTAGTTGTGATTTGGATGTAACAGAGTTAAGGTCGACGAACTGTAAAGTGTTAATAAACGTGTTAGAAGTGAAGAAGTAAATCATTTGAAGAGAAATTCGTAACAATATTATGAACAGTACTGAATGTTCATTAGTGAATATTTTTCAGTTCATAATGTTCATTACTGAATATTATTGAATATGTAAAAAACGAGTGTGATTTAAACAAAAATAAAAATAAAATACTGAACTAAAGAAATAGTATGCTGAAATATTGAGAAAATAACATGCTTATAAATTTTACTCTAAAAAAAAAAATAAACAATATAAATCGGTGGTTTGACTATGCCTAGGCTGTAAAACAATCAAATTAACTACATATTAAAGAAAAAGAAAAATCCAACAAGAACTAAACTTTACCGTTTTTCTGCACACATCTTTAACTTCCTATATCACTGATTAATTTATAATTTACAAACTAACTGCAATAAATTATGTTTTTATATTTTTAATTGTTTTTTAATGTATTAATATTATTTGTTTTATTAACTTTTAATATTTATTATTAATTATATTTTTAAGCTTACTTATTAATTTGTTTTGTTTAAGCTTACCTGAAGGCAAGTGTTTTAAAACAACACAATTTGACGTTTTATTAGTCTTTTGACCTCCTGGTCCTGAGCCTCTTACATGCATTTCTTGTAAATCATCTTCCAATAGGACAGGTACTTTTGAATAATCAATAGAATGCTTATATTTAATGAAGAAGAGATTATAAATGGGCAGGCTACTAACACTTTTTCTACCAATATGAAACATCACTGTACAGAACGTTTCAGTAATAATATAATTCCTTTCTAAAATAAAGAAAAACGGTAAAAATGAAAAGCCTAACTGTTTAATTATTGTATGCTGAAATCAAATTTAATTTACTAACAAAAGTCTATTTTTTTTAAGTCTCAAAACAATTTAATATTTGTAATCTATATTTACCTACATATATATGCATATATACCTATTAGTATATAAGAATTGTACAAATAAACACATACAAATCTCATATTTTTGTTCAAATTATGCTAATAAAAATGATTTTACTTTTATTGTTGAAAGACCTAATAAACTGCTCATCAAAATTAGCGTAACACTTTTTAGATTAGCGCCATTTGCGTTCTATTCGAGTTAGAAACTTGCCGTTTTTAATTTTCGGTAGCGTATAGGGTTGGTTTGAATGCCCCGAAGGCGCTACATTGTGACTTAAACGGTTCGCCGTCCACACCCCAAAAAGCAACCCCATGTCGAAATTTGAATTTGCTATATTTTGACGCCTATTTCAGAGACCTACAGGATCGATTAAGAAGGACGCTGTCAGGTAAAACCTCCATCCCGCCACACATTAAGACCTCCTCAATAGGTTCTGTCTATTTGGTCGCTATCACACCTTTCTTCAACCCATTTCCAAACCCCCTTAAGCAACCCATTTCCAGACCCCCCCTTAAGCCACCTCTTTACATTTACGCAGGGGTTGCGTGGTTTGACCTCTGTTGGGCGAATCCAATGATCCTAATGCTGCCTAATAAATTGGTGTGAGATGCCACAACTTACTTTCACCCTTTGACAACACCAACACCCTTCCAGGCCACACCTACTCCCTCCAGGCCACACCTACACCTACAATCGCCAAATTCATGAGAGATGCTTGGTACGCGCGACAAGGGTTCACTGTGACTTGGGCTCGTGAACCCTCGACTGGGCTAGCAACTACGAGGCAGACCACCCAAACAACACCTTTTTCCACTAATTTTATGAGAAAGAGCATGTTTGCTTCTAAAGGGTGGAACCATAGGGGGGAGGGTGAGGGGTCAGAGTAGGTGTGGTTTGGAAGGGTGCTTGGGTTGTCAAAGGGTGAAAGCTAGTTGTGGCACCCTACACCAATTTCTTAGGCAGCATTAGGATCTATGGATTCGCTCAACAGAGGTCAAGCCACACAAAACCCTGCGTAAATGCAAAGGGGTGGCTTAGGGAGTCTGGAAATGGCTTGAAAAAATGAAACAGCGACCAAATACGCAGAACTTATTGAGGAGGTCTTAATGTGTGCCGGGATGGAGTTTTTACCCGACAGCGTCCTTCTTAGTCTATCCTGTATGTCTCTGAAATTACCGTCAAAATCTTGCGAATTCAAATTTTGACATGAGGTTGCTTTTAGGAGAGTGGACGGCGAACCCTTTAAGTCACAATGTAGCGCCTTTGGGGCATTCAAACGAACCCTATAGGTAACCCTAACCGCAACGAACCCTAACCGCAAATCTCTAACTCGAAGAGAACGCAATGGCTTAGTATTTAACGCTCTGTATAATGTACATAAATAAAATTAATGCCTATATCAGATATATTCTATAAAACCTTAATAGGTATTCCTCATGTGAAATTTTTGCCTTCTAGATCATGTGTTGTCAGAGACAGCGTCAATATTGCATGTCTATGATTTCTAATTAAAAAAAATAAAAATCGAAATAATGTGAACATAATGTTGGTTTTCTCGATATGTATGTATGTTGATGATTTTCAACCCAAAATTTCACGTAGATTTCGAAAATGAAATAAAAAATCGCATGTTCCATTTAAAATAACAAAGTTGACAGCAACGTCCGGTATAACCAGAAGTGCCCTGTCGATATCAATATTTTCATCAGAGATCACAACGATAAACTCCTGTATATAAATTTTCGAAATTTGGGTTTCTGTCATTTTCCATATATGGTTAAATAAAGGTCTTCGTCACACACTGTATATTTAGTCGTTTAGTTCATACCGAATTGTTAATCATGTAAGCACTACATTCTAAAAATCGCACTGCTGATATTGGATAGGTATGCGTTTCGTTTAATACAAATAATTACCTCAAAATTATCATTTATTTTTGTTGTATCAGTTAGTGGCTTATTCCTTCTGAATTCCCTTCTAATTCGTCCACGAAAATAGTTCTTGTCGGTAAACCTCAGCTGTTGACCATATCTTAACAAGTCTTTATACAATTTTAAAATTTGCGTTGGACTCACGTTACTCATTTCATACAAGCGGAGGTACCTCGTTTTATTAATGAAAATTTCGAATACATATACAAAAATTTATATAAAAAATTTCAAAGTATAGCATGAACTCAACTCGCGAATGAGGTTAGAACATAAAGATTAATAGAGCATAGACAAAATATAATATACAGTATATATACTTTTTGAATAGAGAAACAAGAAAGTAGACATGTGTCGTTCACGACTGATCTGATTCAGTGATCCGGATCTTTATATTGTGACCCGTGAGAGCCGGATCGTAGAAATGTTGGGAGTCGACTCACGGATCTGAGAAAGACATTTGTTTTCCGATTGTGACCAACGACCAACGTTTCGGGTAACCGCATCGCCGAGATCGCGGATTGCGGCCTTCTGTGTCGCGGCGGAGATCGGATTTTGTCCGCAGTCCGCACTCAATCGGTTGATGCTCGAAACATGGAGCCACAGCTAATCAGCGTACATGTGATATGCGGTCTACGTACGTATGCAGATTAGCGTCGGCTTCGATTTACTAAAGATTCAACTAAACAAAGATCCGGCTCGCGGATCCGATTCTTAGAACTGATCCAGATCTTCACAATGATCCGGATTGCCCATGACTACAAGAAAGTCAAGAAACCAAATAATATTTGGGCGCATTCGGGGACGCTCAGCCACTCACCGCTATGTGTTAGTAGTTAGCCTTTTCTAACAGTCAGCGGCTTAAAACTCCCCTGAATTTGTACTAGTGATGCGAGAATACGTATTAAAATAACCGTTGAATCCGAATATCAAATTAATACGTATTAATCCGATTATTTTGTTTTAATACGGATACGGATTAATTCTGTCAGATGTCATTGTTGAGTGTTGACTGTCGATGCTTGATGGTCGAAAACGTAATACAAATACGGTTATACTATTTTTAATTTCAATTCGTATTCGTACGACCACCTGTTGCCGTTTGTCGTTTGATTCGAAACCACCACTTGATTCGGATTCGGACTAAATCGACATAAACTGAAGAAATAATACGTATTCGAAATTAATACGTATACGAGATTAATACGCATTCAGCGTTCAGTCGCCAGTAGTCAGTCGTCGGCGGTTGTCGACCGGATTCGAAACCCCACTTGATTCGGATTCGGACGTGAATAAATAATACGTATTGGAAATTAATACGTATACGAAATCGATACGTATCCGGGCGCTCAGTCGTCAGTCGTCAGTCGTCGGCCGTTTCCGTATTAAGCGTTCACATTCGTCTGCTCGAATTAATACGGATTCGGATTATTAATACGAATATTGTTTTAATCCGTATCCGTATCATCCGAATATCAAATGAATCCGATTATTTACATCACTAGTTTGTACGAGTTTCGCAAAGATCTAGAAAATGTAATATGTTCTATGGCATAGATAACTTTCATGAATCATGGATTCATTTTCCCTGCCGTGTTCTGTGCTTGAAAACACTTAAAAGGACAAAGGTTCGTTTTCTTTTCCATAACTTTTGTTTAAAAACAAGCAATATTTTCTTTCTATAACTTTTGTTTAAAAGTAGGTAAAAATTCAGTTGCTCACAGCATAGATAAAACGACAAAGAGAATCATGATAGAATTATTGTCCAGTCAGCATCTCAGCTATAATATTTTAGGCTTAGTAAATTGGTCAGCCGCTGAGATCAAGAAAGTGTCAGCCACATATTATATATCTAATACTCCTATATTGCTGGTGCCCGTAAGTAGAGGTGTTACGGGGTAAGTGAGACAGCAAATGACTACTTGACCTGTTGTGCGCAAGCGTCACGAGTCTGGTGGGGCAATTGGCTGTATGTGACTGGATGTTCAATTCTCGGGCATGCGCTTAAAACTCGAAGTAGTTACGAGAGAGAGACAGACGCATATATGTCTGCACCGTGGTGATTGCGCCAATCTCCAGACCTCCAGACCCTTCTAGCAATATTAGATATTTGGTCAGCCACGTCCATTCAGGGAAGTAGCTAAGTTAGCCATAGATAAAAGAAGATAGATGGAACTCTCTCATAGAATTAAATGAAACCGTGAAGCGCCATCTCTTGAATTGGTCTCAAACTAATTTTAACTAATATGGCGGATGGCGCTATATTCAAAAAAATATTCAAAAATAAAACAGAGTTTGCGGACTCTTAAGAGTTCCATTATGGACAAAACGTATGTATATAAGAATAGCATAATCATACTTGGTTACATAAAGTTTTTTATCCTTATCTAGCATAAACTAAATATGATTTTGCTATTCTTGTCATATAATATATATTATGTATATACGTTTCGTCCATAAGGGAACACTTAAAAAAGTCCACAAATTGTATTTGAAACCATTCCTGTCTTTAAAATAAATTTTAAAGACATGCTGTGATGAAAAAGGAGGCTATTTCAGATATTGAAACCATTAAATACCAAAATCAATTGTTTTAGATGTAAGATTCCTTTATTCACAACCACATTTATATGCATTCACAATCACATTTATACACAAGACACAATCACATTTAAGTATAAATTATTTCCAACTAGCCATTTATATAAACTAAAAAAAAAGTAAAGGCATAACTTTCTTTACATGAAGTTTCATTTATAACACACATCTGGTACCAGTTCTAGTTCTCCTTCTTTTAATGTAATATTAACTCAACTAATTTCTGTCGCAAATAAGAATATATAATACCCAATAAACAAATAAAACACAAAATAAATTAACACACCGAAACAAATTAAACACAAAACTACAAAACTTAGGTTTGTTTTGGTTTTACTTAGAACCAATTCAATCGATACGCCCAGATAAATATTGACGTAAGAACATAACGTAAATTATAAATATTAAACATTTGGGCGCATGGACTGAATTAGTTCTTCCGGACTACCAATCTCTTTTTTTTTAACAGTACCAACTATACATAACTAACTAAGCTGGTTGCGCCATCTATAGAGTTGGTCTCATACTAAATATCACATTTCAGGTAGGCCATTTATTATATAATACACTCAACATCCACATATCCGAACTCCAAATTTCCGAACTCACGATATTTCCGAACTTTTTCTCACGATATTTCCGAACTTGTACTTCCACATAACCGAACTTGTCGCTGATTGGTTGACGACAAAAAACCGCGAAATTTGAAATAAGAAAACAAATGTAAACACAATAATGCGATTGCTATCAAACATTTCAATTGTCACAGAATTCAGCAAAAGAGGAAATCGCCCTCCTTCAGCAGCACACCTGAGACAAGAGTTCATCTTTGTACAAACCAGTGAAAAACACTTCTTTCAAATGGCGTACCATAAGTACCGGTGCACTTTATTTTGTCAATCCGTCCACTCAATTTTCGTCTTTTTTTCAGTTTTTTCAAGTAAATTTCTTTTTTCCAAGAATTTCTGCCACTGACGATTTCCAAATATTGTACATCTTACATAGATCAACATTTTTAACACCATTTTTTGCGTGATTTATCAAATCCAGCTTTTGCTCCAACGTTAGCCTCTTAGCAGGCTCTTTTCTCTGCAAATAAACAGTACAATAATGTTTGTTTTGTATCACGGTTTTCTTGAAAATACATATTTTCTCATAATTTTTCATTTCACTTTTAAATTATTATAGGTTACGTCAACAAAATGTTCCATAAAACAAACCTTTACTTTGAATTACAAAATAATTACCTGCATCACTCTCTCCTTTGCACCTGACATTTTTTTGTTTAGAAAAACGTTCTTTTGTTAACATGTACACATGTATGTATGTATTACATTTGCATAAAAAACCTCGAAAAACAAAGAAAAGTACTAGAATGAGCCAGAAAAACCCTTTGCGCATGCGCCAGCAGTTCGGTAATCCCGAGGTGACGAGAGTTCGGAAATGTGGAATTCTGCGGAACATAAAAGTTCGGAAATGTGGATGTTGAGTGTATACATATTGACCACCTCCATAGTAAAAAATGCGACTGACAGCCGTCGTCCAAATGTAGATGGCGTTAAGTGATAATCGTCGTCCACGCAAGGTAGCGCTTCGAACAGACAGAAGTTAGTCACGTAGCAGATGGTTCTCTTTGTAATACGAGATGGCAATAGTTATGAAAAATATTTCTGTGATGCTCGTTCATATCTCTATCATTTCTCTTTTATAGCTTTAGGCAAAGATAATATTAAAACTAATCAGTTGGTCCATTCTTTTGCTATTAACTTTGTTGACACGAATTTCCATGAATCCAGTACACTTATTGGTGCATTTCAATCTGAAGGACAAAGTTGTCCAATCAGCGTTAAATACAAGAGCTTCTACATCTACATTGCACTGATCAGAACAAAATCTAAGGAAAAGATCTCAAGATCGAAGGATTCAATCATAAATATAATTCAAAAAAAAAATTTTTATTTTCGTCTATTAATGCATAAACTATTGTGCTTACTTTAGCCATTATGTAGTCATGCCATTGTACTCATTATATTAACAACAATAACTACTTTTATTTAAAATTTACATTACATTTTGAATTAATAAAAATTATTATACCAATCAAAATTTAACCACTTAGCACTGAATATTCTTTGTAACTCAGATAAATAAATAAGAGTAATGCAGATAAATAAATAAGAGGTTATGACTTGTTCAAAGCAGATAGTAGGTACCTAAAAAAATACCTAAATGTACCCATATTATTCAGGTGGGGTGTTACTGTGGGTTTTAGAGATTGTTTGAATGTAATAAAAAATATAATTGTACGGCAGATACATACATATTTCTGTGGCTTTGATTAACACAACACGAGGAATTTCGGTGAACACTTGGGTCAAAATATAATCACTTTACCGCAGTCTCCATTCCCTATTACATATGTATTTGTTTCAAAACATTTTTACTTTGGAGCCAACCACAAAACCTGATTTCTGTAGAATGGCCGAAGATAGCTCAAAACAACAAAAGGAGTGCAAGTATACCGTTCGTAGGAACTGGTAATACTTGCCGTTGTTCATTTTAAAATAGTTACTCACTATAAACTTTAATACATATATATCTAATTTCACGCATTGGCAGATGGTAGCTCACCAAGCAAAAATTTGACTTCGACATAGACGTCGACATATGGACCAAGGACAAAAATGACTCTTCTTGAACTAATAAAGGATATTCAGCAGCAGTGTCCCGCAATAAGTAAATAGATACAGTGTCCCTTAAAGAACATATCTAATGCACTTTTTCAGTTAAATAAATAAAGGATGTTATACCTAAAGCATAAATTACGCTGGATTTATAAACTCTGCGTTCGCGTTGGCGGTCGCGTCGGCGTTGCCGTTGGCGTTCGTAGTAGAAATATTTTCGATTTATAAACTTTGCGTTGGCGTTCGCGTTCCGTTGTGATTTGACACTTTTATAACCTAAAAATCAAAATAAAAATATTGCGAATGGGTAAACACAACACAACACAATACAACAATTAAAACAAACTCGTAAAATAACTCAAAAATCAATGTAGGAAACATTGAACACAACGTCGAAGCGTCCTTACCACCATTATTTCACGATGTAAACAAACCACACGTGATTATTTTACTGCAATGCTATTCGTTGTGACGTCAGTGCTACGAATTTGCTACGAACGGCGAACGGCAAAAGTTCGACTTGAATCAAGTTGAACGGAACGTCAACGCCAACGGCAGCGCCGACGGTGTTTATAAATCACATCATTGTAACTATTGTTTTTAACTTTCGACGCGAACGCCAACGCCAACGCGAACGCGAACGCAGAGTTTATAAATCAAGCGTAATCCATGTGCTTTTAAACACAAAACTTAAATTTCCTATCGCCGTTGACCTTGGCATCAAAAATCAATATTTAAAGTTCAAAGTCCAAAAATCCGCAAAAAAACTAAATCTCGCATAAAAATATCTGTGAAGTTGTAGTTTGTCTCCAAAATATCGAAGTACACTCAACATCCACATATCCGAACTCCAAATTTCCGAACTCACGATATTTCCGAACTTTTTCTCACGATATTTCCGAACTTGTACTTCCACATAACCGAACTTGTCACTGATTGGTTGACGACAAAAAACCGCGAAATTTGAAATGAGAAAAAAATGTAAACACAATAATGCGATTGTTATCAAACATTTCTATTGTCACAGAATTCAGCAAAGAGGAAATCGCCCTCCCTCAGCAGCACACCTGAGACAAGAGTTCTTCTTTGTACAAACCAGTGAAAAACACTTCTTTCAAATGGCGTATCATAAGTACCGTTGCACTTTATTGTGTCAATCCATCCACTCAATTTTCGTCTTTTTTTCAGTTTTTTCAAAGTAAATTTCTTTTTTTTCCAAGAAGTTCTGCCACTGACGATTTACAAATATTGTACATCTTACATAGATCAACATTTTTAACACCATTTTTTTGCGTGATTTATCAAATCCAGCTTTTGCTCCAAAGTTAGCCTCTTAGCAGGCTCTTTTCTCTGCAAATAAACAGTACAATAATGTTTGTTTTGTATCACGGTTTTCTTAAAAAATACATATTTTCTCATAATTTTTCATTTCAGTTTGAAATTATTATAGGTTACGTCAACAAAATGTTCAATAAAACAAACCTTTACTTTGAATTACAAAATAATTACCTGCATCACTCTCTCCTTTGCACCTGACATTTTTTTGTTTAGAAAAACGTTCTTTTATTAACATGTACACATGTATGTATGTATTACATTTGCATAAAAACCTCGAAAAACAAAGAAAAGTACTAGAATGAGCCAGAAAAACCCTTTGCTTATGCGCCAGCAGTTCGGTAATCCCGAGGTGACGAGAGTTCGGAAATGTGGAAGTCTGCGGAACATAAAAGTTCGGAAATGTGGATGTTGAGTGTAATTTAATAGAAGTGAATGGTATCGCCATATATCCACACTTGTGACACTAAAGCGATGAAGCTTGTTTCTGTCCATAAGAGTGGTTCATATGTATATTATATAATAAATGAGGTAGGCTCATAAATCCTGGTTCTCACAGCTTCGTTGTGTCGCTGGCGACACATCGCCGACCAATAAAAACGTTTTATTTAATTTCCCCTACATCCCACCAAGTTTATTTTACTGTCGCTGCGACTGCCGTGTGTAGCTGAAATATTTCAACTACACAATCTGTTGCGAGTCGCACTTCTTACATTGTTTATGTAAATGGCCATTTTTTTCATGGTTTCGGCGTGACAAATATCCACTTTGGTTGTATTTCCATATACGGACTATCTCCAAATCGTTTAAAATTTGATAAACGGGGTTTTTTTGGCGTGCTGAGTACGAATCTGCGTATAAAAATATCCGCAAGTGTCCGTAAGTGCCCACAAGTAAGGTTAAAATGCATCAAAATCGCTAAATGAAAGTGTTGGATATCTCGCTTATGAGTATGGATTTCAGTATTCGGCGCTATGTGTTTTTTTATTAAAGAAAGCAAAGTTGCTTCGTCTCTCTTATTCTCTGGGCAAATTTCGATCCTGTATTTTTCTGGTTCTCCGCGTACGATCATTCCGAGAAGCTATGATCCTTCGACAACTCGTCCACGTTCGTACTTTCGACGTCCACTTTTACACTCGTCAATCTCAACAATAACACACTCACCTACAATTTGGCCTTCCCTGAAAAACTATTAGTAGTTCATAGGAAAAAAATTAGTTTTCAAATAAACCATTTCAAATACCACATAGGAACTGGTATACGCCAATATTACAATTTAAAACTTCCACCCTCGATATCTCGAAAAGCAAGCGAGATATCGACTTTTTTTACAAGAATAAAAAGTGTTTCTTTTGGCCTGTTCTATGCGAATATATCTGCGACTATATAAGTGTTTATTTTGCGGCGCCACAGAAATCGTAATCGTGCACATTTTAACCATACTTGTGGGCTCTTCGAGGCACTTACGGACACTTTCGTTACGCAGATTCGTGCTCAGCACACCAAGAAACATCCGTATACCAAATTTCAAGCGATTTGAAGATAGTCCGTATACGGAAGTACCTATATCCAGAACTTCCGCAAATACAAACTGTCTATTTAGATGTTTTGTGACAAACTGCAATATTTCAAATTCAAACAGTGGTATTCCGTGTCGCGACTACTGCAAGTAATAAACATTTTTTTAAGTAGTGGGGAAATGTCGCGGCGACATGACGAAGCTCTGAGAACCAGGCTTTAAAGGAGTTAAAATTTAGATGCTGCTGCTGCCACCTGTTAGTCATGATTCAAATTGCTTTGGTGGGAGGTGTAATCTGAAATGACATGTGTCAGTTGTCAGTTCGTGTCACTCGTCTGAAAACGAAAGTGGTGTAATTGTCGGCATTACAATATATTTTCACTAAGCAGTGCTTTTAAAATTCATCAATGAAGTGAATTTTGTGCGTTTATTGGTTAGTTTTATGTGTTTTTGAATGTCCATAGGTCCAATTTATTTTAAGTCCACTACCCGACATTATCCAGTGAAGGGCCCTATTGTTTAAGTACCCCCGTTTCAATAAATATAATTCATAATTATATAATATTTCAAATTTAGAAGTATAATTTTAGAGAAAATATTTCATACTTTTCATTCCATTTCCAGTGTCGTTTCTGTAGCATTATACTTAGTATTTAGAACATCGGTAGGTAGGGTAGTTACAAATACTAATATTTCGTATACATATTAGGTGTGTTCGCAGTATAATTTCTGTTAGTTTTCAACCGTCAGAAATATTTTGCGTTGGATTTTTTAATCTGTTGCCGTAACAAATTTGATTCGTAGATATTAAAATTGATATAATAGTTAGCAACTAGATGATAAATTAATTTGGGGTATAACTTTTGATAGAGCTGGGTGTGGATACTTAACCTTTTAACAATGGAACTGGTCGATATATCGACCAGCAGTCATATTGGGGGGCTTCACAAGAGAAATTCATTAAATATATCTAAAAATTTCGTGTCTAATAAGAGGTCGAGCTTAACTCAAATTTCCCCATATATTGCAATCCATAATATTTGAAGAATTGTTAAGTTTATATAGGATTATAAAGAAGTTTCCTTACAAAGGAATTTATCAACTTATCTTTCAATACAATTTTTACCTAGAGCATTTTGTGTAGGAAAATAGGATTAATACCGCATTATATACCTAAATAAATTCCGTATTGAGTATTGGATGCATATTGCCCATCTCTGAAACTGTGAATGCAACTATATTTCAACAGAACTAAATTTATTTTAAAATTAAAAAGAGATCACATTGTCTGGGTTTTTCAGTCCCTTACTATGAAGCTGGTCCTAATACTAGTAATTGTTCTTGTTTTAATATACTTGAATGAGGCATTTTTGGTCTCATTTTTTTATTAAATCTAATGCAGGATTTTTATAGACATCACTATAGATGTATATACCTACATCACTGTACTGATTACTGAATACCATTGGCATAACCAGAACTCATTTATAGAGGGGATATACTTGTTGGAAATAGGGTTATGGAAATTGTTTACATATTTATTAGGGGTTATTTTCCCTGTATAAAACAGTTATTACTCATAACTCTTGAGGAGGGGATACATCCCTTATATCCCTCCGTGGCTACACCATTGCTGAGTACACCTGTGCCATTTGCGATTTACTCGTTTCTTGTTAATTATAATTACAGACACACATATATTAAGGGGGCAGTACACATTTATTACACTTTAAGATTTTTTTATACTAATATTTATTTTAATCCAATTTTTTTATGTATAAAAGTCAACATCTCAAACTATATAAAAAAAATTTTTAGGCCACAGCTCTAGAACGTCTGAAACAAAAAATTCAAAATGGATATTGCAATATAAGCCAGCCGCTATCGTTTGAACTACAAACAAGTATTTTGAGTGAAAAAAAAACATAATGGCGGACTTTTGAATTTTTTTTACCCCTTTCTTTTCGTGAAATAAGGGTTAAAAAAGGGGTTAAATAGCAACGAATTTTCATGATACCATAGGTCATACCATAGCTACACATGTGTAAAAGAAGCCCTCAAAATTTCAGCCCGATCGGATCAATAGTGTTTTCAAAAAATTGCCAACCAGGTCAAAAAACATGGTTTTGAGAAAAACGCGTTTAAAGTTTTTTAAATATGTATGAATCTATGAAAAAAAAAGTACCTTATGTTTAATCAGCGATACCTGGTCCATACATTATACCTTCCTGCTCCTCGTAAAGCTCAGATTGTGTCGATCTAGCCTTTCTGAACTCTGACCTCCGTTCTCTTGAAGCCTTTTTTCTGCGACGATTGCCTTGCCATTTGTACTCTAAATATAAGTCAACTAGTAATCATAACAACGTAACTTGTATATTCTGAAACTTAAACTAAAAATGTCGACTCTATGTCCTGCTGCTTGAGTGCTGTTTTCCTATAAAATCGTGGATACTCCTTTGGAGTTATTGTCTATAACAATCAATATTTTTTTATACATACGATGAGTAATATTTTTTTTAATCAAGAATAGTCAATTTTTCTTTCACGTTTAATATTTCTCGCAACAGTTACTTTACATTTCTTATTAATTCTACAACATTGCCTTGCTAATTAGTTATAAAGTAAGAGACCAAATCTTCTATTCATACAATATTTTTATGAAAATGTGAAGTGGAATTATGTCAAGATAGTTGAATGTTATTTGGAATCACTTAAACTTTATTTTGACCTGTAGTGCTTTTTTTCTTGTAGAAGAAAATACTTTTTCCCAATAACAATGTTAATTCATTACTATAATCTCAAGAATTTCCACAGATACAGCCAAGAGTGAATAAGACCACAACTGTTAAGTTTAATGCAATAATTGTTTTGTTTACAAATTTCCATGGCAGACATGATTTTTGAAAATACTTGCGGGCACAAAAAATTGACGTCAGACCACATACTGAAAACGCTGTAATTTCGGAATTTTCGCAATAATAGTCCCAAATTGACTGATTTACACCCAAAAAGAGCTAAAAAGCCCTACCCGTCTAAACAAGGTCATATGGAAAAAAAATTATTTTCACACATGGAAAATATCGAACAAAAAATTAAATTTAAGTGATTCCAGATAACATTCCACTGTCGACATAATTCCATGGCACACTTGACTCATCTAACGTGGCTTTCAAATTCGATATTTAGCTCAAATTTGAGATGGTATAGAAAGAAACATCTTGTGTATTTTTGGTTCAAATTTTATATTGGGATATTTGGATTTTGTGGAGTCGTGATTAATGTTATGGATTCAGATTTTAAATAAAAAAAATCCCTAATAGGTGATATTTAATTTTGTATAAACAAAATCGTAGCAAGCCATAAGGCTGAAAAAACCACGATAAGGTCAGTAAAAGCTTCGATGCCCTTTAAAAAAAAAATCTCAAAAAATGAGGATTATATGGATTTGTACATAAAAAAATAGTAGTAGATACCTTGTATGTAGGTCTCATATTATTATCATGTTTTTTTCTTTACTTTGTCCAAACCTTAATTGATATTACAACATTTTTTTCAACAAACAAATTTAGTTTCACATTCAACTGAGTTTATATCAAATTACAAATTTTACTTTTTGAGTTGCAGTTTTTTATTTGAATCATTAACTTCATTCAACATTTTTTGTTATTTCATATTGCTTTACAATACAATACCATTACATGATAGATGATAATATAGAGTACGAAATTAACATATATGAAATGTAAAAATTACCTCTGAACACAAGCTCATTTTACAAATTGAATCACATTTTTAACAAAACAAATAACCTTATTTACCCCTAAATAATTTAAGTCCATCATAGAATTAGTCCAATTAAAATGTTCTCAATATAACCAAAAGTTTTGCCACAAATTTTAATTTTAAAATTATTAATTTTTAAGGAAAGGTTTGTTAGCATAATGATCGGCGGACTGTTTGTGTATAACCACAAAGGTGAGGTGCTGATCTCTCGAGTATATAGAGATGATATTGGAAGAAATGCAGTGGATGCATTCCGTGTTAATGTCATTCATGCCCGGCAGCAGGTTCGATCACCTGTAACTAACATTGCTCGAACTTCGTTCTTTCATATAAAAGTAAGTGAATATGTTATTAAGATGGAATTTGATTCTTCTAATTGTAAATATCTTCATAGAGAGCCAACATATGGATCGCTGCTGTGACCAAGCAGAATGTGAATGCAGCAATGGTATTTGAATTTCTGCTTAAAATTATCGAAGTAATGCAATCATATTTTGGAAAGATATCTGAGGAGAATATTAAGAATAATTTTGTGTTAATTTACGAGCTATTGGATGGTAAGGGTTGACTTTAAGACTGTTTTAATTTAGTATCATATTTTAAATATGTTTAGAAATTTTGGACTTTGGGTATCCTCAGAATACTGACACGGGCGTACTGAAAACATTCATTACTCAGCAAGGAATTAAGTCTGCAACTAAAGAAGAACAGGCTCAAATAACTTCTCAAGTAACTGGTCAAATAGGATGGAGGCGTGAAGGAATTAAATATCGCCGAAATGAACTCTTTCTTGATGTCTTGGAATATGTTAATTTATTAATGTCGCCCCAAGGTAAGAATATAACTGATTTTGAAATTATGAAAATATTATTTACATCTTTTAATGAATCCATTTTCATCATGAATTGTGATTCACAGAATACCAATAAGTTTGTGCAGACAATAGTCTCACATGGACTTCAAATGTTTCAGTATCCAAGTGTTGATTTAATTTGTGTATTGTTATAATTTATTACTACAGACCATTTATGAGATGATAATTATTTATATCTATATGAGATATATGGATTTGAAATTGATTTGTAAAAAGGTCAACTTCAAAGTACTTATATCATTTCTACAAGCAAATTACATTTTAGTTAGACTAATTATTATGGCATAATAATTTTATTATCGGATGCTCATCTTTAGCGAATACAATTTTTCAAATGTTCTTATCAAATTTTTTCTTCTGTATTTTTTAGAAATATCAATCCTTATGTATATGGAATATAATAGAAGTGATTTCCCACTTTGTTCCAAATGGAACATTTCATAAAAAAATAAAAAATTAGTATCTAAGAATATCATTTTAAAATGATGTTTTTGGGAATTTTATTTTTAAGTTTCCAGGGGGTTTTAAAATCCTGGTGTGTTTATTAAATTTATATGGCATTAAGTCTAACAAGTTTTACGTTACGTTACATTTAGGTTAGTTTCACATAGACGCTAACGGTCAGCATGCCAATCATCAGCATGCCTGTAATTGGCATTATTTAAATTGTAATGCCGATGTAATTGTTGTGCCGATTTCAAATGTTTAAACATGTCTGCCTGTCAGTCCCGTCATCGGGCAGGAGAGTCTTTGTTGTTTATGTGTACTTTTACATGGCCACTGATTCGGCAGCGTTCATCAATTAAATTATTCTAACACTTGTCGTAGATTTAGACAGTTCAATGTGTATTGTGTCTGAATCAGTATTCAGGAAGGTTTAGTGATATACATATATTATGGATAATATGTTTACAGGATGAACCCAATAACGTTTTCGTGCATATGATATGATACGATAGTTTCCTATGTGAAACAGAACCTAGTGCTTAGATGTTGAGTGATTATTTTTTTCACAGTTCACTTACATCATTATTATTTCAAAAAGAAAGAAATTACCCATGTTATTAATAAACATGTGGATTTAGATCTTAATAGACATGTAAACTTGCTGAAAATAAAAACTTAAATAATGATATTTTATAATACAACTTTTGACTAGTGATATTTGTACCTTCTATTTAATTTAGGATATTTTCTTCCTAAGGTCAAGTACTCTCTGCCCATGTTGCTGGAAAAGTAGTAATGAAATCATACCTTTCTGGTATGCCAGAATGTAAATTTGGCATAAATGATAAGCTCGTGATGGATGCCAAAGGTAAAGGAAGTTTGGGAGCATCTTCAGACTCTGATCCTGCTAGGTCTGGCAAACCAGTAGTTGTAATTGATGATTGCCAATTTCACCAGTGTGTAAAACTCAGTAAATTTGAAACTGAACATTCCATTAGCTTTATACCACCTGATGGCGAATTTGAACTTATGAGGTATGTTAATATTAAATATGTTTCTAAAGTGACTATTTTAATAGTCACTATAGTGATAGGAATTTATATATCTAATATTTACTTGTCACTCTGTAACAAGACTCGTTTTGTAATGGTAAATATTTTTTTAGAAAATCACTGTATGTGTCAGTATGAGCAGTCCCTGGGCTGGACTCCGCCATACGCTGTTGAACAAAGACACATTATTATTATTTCGCCGACTTTATAGTCACACTTCTCAGCGTAAACGCTGGGAAAAATCCTGTCCCAAAACTTCCCTTACAGTGTGACAAGTGTGTCATACAACTGTCGTCTGGCCATTTCTAATCATGTTATGAGGCAGTCCCAATGTTGCGATGTTCTTGGCGAATCAGGACGTCATCATTCCCTCTGCCGATATCACTAGGGCGTGTGTGTTCACCTTCTCCAATCTCCAAAGACTTCAAATACTTTTTTAACAGTATATAGGCCAGTTATGAGAGGGTTTAAAATAATTTAAAAGTATTATAAATATTTTTTCATAGAACAATTTGAAAACAGTATAAATGTAAGACTCTGGATACCTCTAGAATACTAAATTAGTATTCATATTCAGAATTCATTTAACACACTTTAAAGTCATAAAACTGATTTGATTTAAAAATAGGTGGGTTCAAATGAGAAAGCTTGAAATTCAAATTGTGAAAATCATCCATTTATAAAATTAACTACAATACATTTGGAAAACAAATGTTCAATCTATCACTGCTAATGTTTTTTGTATATGCAGTAGGTAGAATAATTATATTTAACATTTTGTTTTAACCCTTTATTTAATTTTTTTCTAGATATCGTACAACAAAGGACATATCTTTTGCCATTCCGCGTGATTCCATTGGTGCATGTGAAGTCGGACGTACTAAAATGGAGGTTAAAGTAGTCCTAAAAGTAATTTTAAGCCATCTCTATTAGGACAAAAAATTGAGGTAAAAATTCCTACACCACTAAACACGTCAGGTGTCCAATTGATTTGTTTAAAAGGGAAAGCCAAATATAAGGCATCTGAAAATGCTATTGTTTGGAAGTAAGTAGTATTTACTATTATATCTAATCCCTATTTTATTTTCAGACAATTCATAATTAGTAATGACTAGGGTTCGGAATGTTTGCCGTCTCGCGTGTTGAACTGCATTAGAATATCCTGCCCTCCCACACTGGTCGCGTACATATACAGGGACAAGAAATACGGGTATATAATTTACTAGCGACCTGGCTTCTCCCGGTTTACGACATCACATTAGAAACCTCTAAATTATCAGTGTTTCTCTACAATATTATGCATGTATTATACATATAAATCTTCCTCTTGAATCACTCTATCTATTAAAAAAAAAAAACTCATCAAAACCCGTTGCGTAGTTTTAAAAATCTAAGCATACATAGGTAGTAGATAGATAGGGACAGACAGCGGAAGCGACTTTGTTTTATACTATGTTATGACAAGGCGCTTAAAAAATACGGTTTATACTTTCATTGTCATTGAGTTTTACAGTGCCGAGCTCTGCGTTGTAGCACACATTTCCGAACCCTAGTAATGATCACTATCCATTGCCAACACTTTTTATATACAAAATATGTCCATTATGAATTGGACTTTTATCATATACATTAATTAATAAATTTGAGCGTTGTACACTTCGAACCCCTCTTATTTCACCTTACCATCCACGCTTAATTCACATCCTCTGTTATTTCACTACGTTTCCCCCTATTAGGTCGCGAAACCGTCCCGGTTAAGTCGCCGCCTGTAAAAGTTTTAGAACTACGTTTGGAAATTGGATTTCGCATGAATATGTACAATTTTTATTGAAAAAAATGATTGTGTAATACATTTATTGATATAAAATAGGTTAGGTGTCTTTTAAAAATATTTAATCTTTAAAATATTCATTCAAGTGGAAAATTGAACTGTCACGCACGACTGGGTATACTTACATTGATTTTTCGTTCAGTTGGCTCATTTTTCGTTATAACAAGTGCTGTGGTATATCTCTAAATATTTCTTTTTGCAGCTAAAACACGAAAAAAGTTGAGGTTCTGATCGCGACTTAAGAGAGGATAAATTTCGCGACTTAAGCGAGGTAATGATGCACGGATTTGGCGACTTAAGAGGGGTTCGAGTGTACTTCATATCACTGGCCTTAAATTTTGGTTTTTTTAAATTTAAAGTTTGGTTTCTTTTTTTATATGTGAACTCTCCTACATGAAAAGCATTCAAATTGGCAGCTCGAGTAATGACACTATGAAAAAGTGTCGTTGAAATCTTGTTAAATACTTTACATACTTTTAAATTCAGTATTGTTAAATATTGATATTAAAAGCGAGTATATACATCATTGTGGTCCTTGAGGCAGATTTTTGGAAAATCAAGAGTTTGTTGGAAACACTTTTTTTTAAAAGGAATGAATATGGGCATACATAATGAACTTAAGAATGTAAAGGGAAATTAGCTGTTAAATTATTCCAGTTTTCAGATATATCAGGTATATCTCTCGATAACTTAAAAAATTAATAATAGTTTTACATAATCAATATACGCTTGTGTAGTCGCTTCTCGGAGAGACCGCCGCGCCATCTCGCGGATTCGCCGCGTCAATAAGTAAGTTGTGAATTTAAAATTTGCCCAATTTAACGTGTTACACATGTGTATTATATAAGTGATTTTGTGTAAAATTAAGTGTTATTTCTCCAAATAAAATGATAATTGAAATTACTTGTGGCTTTTTACCTGTAGATACAAGTATTTTCCCAAAAAAAATCTTGATCAAAGGGAAAACATTTCTTGAAAGTTTTCACATAAGTGACGTGAAAGAAGTGGTTGACGGACAGAGTCGAGAATTAATTGGAACTGTTTTAAGGGAAACCCCAGGAGCTCATAGCACTTCGAAAGCAGGAAAATACGTATACTCCGGTAGTACAGGTATTTTTTTAAGAAAAGTTTTCTTGAAAAATTGTACTATTTGCAAAGCAACTCGAACTTTCCAGTTTACAGTGCATATAATTAATTGTTTAAAATTAGTTGCCCACAAGAATATTTATACAAGTATGAGGAAATTAAAGTAGTCAAAGAGAAATGGATGGAAATCGCTTTCAATTCCTATAGGCCAATCGAATACTTACATGTGGTTGCAAGAACAGCGCACAAGAATTACCTGCAGTGAAAAGGCACACAGAATCAAAACAAGAGTAGCAAATTTTGACAAATTGGCAGAAAAACTCAGTAAGCAGAGAAATAAAACACTAAAACCAATCGTTATGCAATACGGACTTGAAATGGAATCAACAGCAAGATTAATGTTTGAAGAAACATACGGATACCTTTTGGGTTCTCTTTTTTCCATGGAAATATCGTTGGAATATATGCCTCTTTTCGTGGATCATTAGTTTTCTCTCCCCCTGAGAAATGTGCACTACAAATCTTGGTATGTTTAGTAGGAGTTCAGGGTATCTTATTAATTCTATAAGAAATCCAATTATGCGTTATAAATTAAAAAAATTTAGAACGCAGAATTTAAAAAAAAAATACTATATATTTTTACAAGCATTAAACCTAACCTAAACTTACAGAATTACAGATGAACTGCATTAAAGTTTTCTATTTAAAACCTGTGAATATTACTTACTCTTTACGTCGAACAGAAATGATCCATTTCTTTTTTCTTTCAGCTTCCCATGGGCGATTTGGAAATGCATAAGTGTATTTTTTTACACCACTTTTGTGCATTTTACGTGTTATGAAATGTTTATTTCACATGAAAAATTCACTAAATATGTTCACTAAAAATAGTAAGAAAAAAAATCCACTTATCAAAGTAGTAGTTTTTATATTTTTTAATTGTTTGAAGTCATTTGAGTCCTTTTAGTGCAAGAAAAAAATCAGGACACTATAAAATGATGATTTTAAGTCGTTTCACGGACACAAAATTGATTTTTCGCACTTTTGGGCATGACCCACCACTTATAAAAATCTGAAAAAATTTGAGGTAGTAAAAAACAGTTAAAAATATAACAAATTAAAAATCTGAGCCTGAAGCTTTTTTTTTTTGTTAAAAGATATGGGATTTTTAAAGTTTGAATAATTTTTTTAGAGGTCATAATAACCTTGAATGAGCTTGAAAAAATGTTTACATAAAATTAATCATATTTTCTATACTCATGAATTTTTTTCAGATTTTTTCGACAGTTATAAACCGAGAAAAAAAAATAAAACGTAAAAAACAGGGTTTTTTCCATACCTAGCTGAGAGGAAAATTTTTTTGGACCTAAAATTCGGTCTACCTTTCATAGTTAGCCCTAAGAAACACTTTCATCATGCGAAGAAAATAAAAAAAAAAAGGGGCATTTCACCATACTTATGGGGGGATACCCTTTAGAGGGAATTTGTTGACCAGAGCAAAATTTGTGTTTTCAGTGTCAGAGAGTCAGTTGAATGCATTTTTTAGGTTCTCCGACTTTGAGCTTACCAGATAAATGCATGTTTGTTAATGCATACCAGACAAACATGTAATTCATTATAAGAAAACATAAATTACTTTTTAAAATAATTAAAACAATACCAGTTTAATGACAGATTTACAGTTTAATTACTGTGTAAATGCTGGTTTAAATACCATCAAAATTACGTACAGTTTTTTATCAGGTTCGCAATGCTATCTGATCCAAATTAAGTGGACACACGTTATTATTAGGGATACAAGATCAGTTAAGTTAGCAAAGCAGTAGATTTTTTTACTCTGATTAAGATGAGTTAATTGAAAAAACAATTAAACATCACATTTTTGAGTTTTTTGACAAAATAAGATTTTTTTAAATGGAACACCCTGTATATTATATGTTTTTAGGGTATTGACAAGATATTGGGATTGTGAATAAAAACGGTTATGGCGAGTTTTTAGCTAAGCTGAAAATTAACGGAATTATAAAGATCTATACATATTACAAAAACTTGAAAAGTAATGCAAAATTAGGTAACAAAATAAAAATGTATCCGTTTTAAAACAGCTCTTTCAAATTTAGATGGTGTTCAAAGACTCCTCCTAGTTTTTTCAATACATTTCTGCTCGTTTGAGAACATATAACTCTGTAGAACTTCAGTAGAACTCTGCCATCTATCTGATTCAGTCCTTCCCAAACAGTATTTTTGGTCAGTAAAATAAATACACTTTTTAAGATAACTCTGCAAGAAATTAAATGCAATTAACTCCAGTGAGCTCAGAGGTTATAAAATAGGTCCAATAGTTCCAGTTGCTCTGTCACTAAAATGATTGTTCAGAAAATTACTGATTTCTCTATAGTGTACGAGCAGGTGCTCCATCCTGCTAAATAACAACAATTTTACTACTTATAAGATCCACACAATTCGAACTGTATTGTCAACAGATTATGGAAACTAAAGCGATTAACACAAATTATTTTTTGTTTCCATAGCATACTATTATTTCGGATTAGTTTGCAAATTTTTGTAAAATGTTTAGATCCTTATAATTCCGTTATTTTTCATCCTAGCGAAAAACTTGCTATAAACGCTTTATTCAAAATTCCAATATCTTATTAATACCAAAAATACATATAATAAACAGGGTGTTCCATTTAAAAAAATGTTATTTTGTCGAAAAACTTAAAAATGCCATTGTGTTGTGACAAATTGTTTTTGTCTGTTTTAATTGTTTTTTCAATTACCTCATCTTAATCAGACTTAAATCTAAAATCAACTAATTTATCTGCTATTCTAACCATTATTGTATATCTAATAATAACGAAGTTACCAATGGTGCGCACTTAATTTAGATCAGGCTGTATACAAAGCAAAATTGTAACTATTTCTAGTGGTTAAATTATGACGTAACAATGTATTTTAATTCAAAATGTGACAAAATTGATATTATTGAAATTATAACATAAAAGATTTATTGCCTGCCCAATAATTAGTTTTATAATATCCTCGTCAGCTCTAATTCTAACGTTTACCATAATTTTTCTTTACTTTAGATGAAGTAAACAATCCTATACTCATTAACTTTTGAACAGTTTTTTGTTTTTCTCTTTCTTTTTTTTAGAATCAAACGAATGGCAGGTATGAAAGAAACTCAACTTTCTGCTGAAATTGAATTACTGGAGACAGACACCAAAAAGAAATGGACCCGTCCACCAATTTCAATGAACTTTGAGGTTCCATTTGCTCCTTCAGGTTTCAAAGTTCGGTACCTGAAAGTTTTTGAACCTAAACTTAATTACTCTGATCATGATGTTATTAAATGGGTACGCTATATTGGTAAAAGTGGGCTCTATGAAACAAGATGTTGAAGAAAATTTGAAGGAAACTCAGTAATTTCCTTATTTGGCAAAGTAGTTTTATATGTGAATGTTATAGCATGATATATCTAATAATAAGACAATGATAAGTGTTTTTAAAGGATCCAGATTATCACTAATGGATTCATTATAACAAGAAAATTCACACAAAACCAATAACTTATGATGAATAAAGTAACTTGTATCTCAGAAATTATGCTCATTTACAAAAAAAAAAAAAAAAAAAACAGGTTCTTTATTATTTTGTTATAACGAATCCACATTAAGTATATAACTAACATAAATATAATTATAATGGGTAGCAAACGAATAGATTTTCAGTGTATATTGTGTTACATTAGTTCACAACTCATGACATTCACTCATTGTAATACAATTTGTCGTATCGAATATATATTATTATAATCTAGATTGTATCTTATCTCAAGAATATACGGAATATATACCAGAAATTTTATGTTAGATAAATTTTTAGTTTCAGTTTGATATAAAATACGAGGAGTATTCAAAAAATAAATTTTCAATTCCAAAAATAAATATAAAAAGTAATTAAAAAATTCGGAAATATTTTTATCTCTGCACCAGTCCTTATTACTATACATAATTTCTATAGCTTTCTAAACATTTCTGGTCCAAGGCAACAGTTTTTTTATTTCAGCTTCATATAAATCTGCCGCCAAAGCCTTAACTCTGTTTCCACCTCTTTTACATTTGGGGTGTTCTTTATGACTTGGGTGTGTGAATTGTTGTTATGTTTGGGTATCCTGAAAGGTATAGTCCATCCAACTAGTACTTGTTTCCTGCAATTTTTCAAGTGAAAAAACTGTTTCGGTCGCCTACCTTCCAGGTTAGTTTAGTCTGTCCACACATGGCAAGTCACAAAGCGCATTTGTCGCGCGCACTATGCATCTCATGGATTTTGCGATTGTCGACTCGCACAAGAAAAAAAGAAAAGTTGAGCCTACCCACGTTAAGACTCCTCTTTCAAGAAATTTCTCCCTCTAAAAGAGGTTTTGGAGGGAGTCAAAAAAAGGACGATGTCGTCTTACCGCGCAGACGCAGGCCCGGCACATAGGCAGGATCGGTCAGTGGCGTAGGTACGCGGGGGCAAGAAATACACGCGTACATAATGTACAAGGCGCTTAAAAAATACGGTTTCATTATCATAGAGTTTTATAGTGCCGAGCCCTGCGTTGCAGCACACATATCCAGACCCTAATAATAATTCAAGGAAACTATGATAAAGACGATTTATATGCCCCTATAATTAATGCCATTGTGAACGCACAGTAGCTCAAAAACCTCCTTGAGGATATTGAGAAATAAACACAACTCAGTTGTACTGAACAACCGAGTTGTTCAACAATATTACTTGTTAGCACATGCACAAAGAAGATGTCTGATGATCTAATAATTCGGTTTCCATATGTTCTTTTTGAAACCCAGGACAAACAATGCACTAAAACCCGGACAAAAACCGAATACATCCAAAAGAGTAAACCAAATTTCTATTCATTCTTACTTGTGCTATTGATAGGGTAAAAAATAAAGCCATTTATGTTTATTTGTTTATTGAGTTACTTTTTGTACTCCTCCAGACATCTTTACAAATCCCTGCCAGACGTTGGACGTGCCAGGACAGTTAATAACCCAAACGTGTCCGGAAACATCCGGACATGTTTTATCCGTATGTTTGGTGTTTACCTCACACCCTTCAGTAAGACTATTAAAATCTTTTTGCAACAAGATACTATCATCCGTCCCTTTTTCTTGTTTAAAAAGTTTGTGGTGGTCTACATACATTATGAATTATACGGTACATGTGTATTATAATGTACATAACAGAAATATCATTCACAGAGATAAAAAATACAATAATTGGGCCTAAATGAGAATCTTGTGATATTGATATGATGTGTATAGCTGAAATAATAGGTTGTCCCACAAGTTCCCAGACACTTGAAGCTTGAATTTTTGACATTAAATTTCTCCTATGATATTTAATCCAAATTGGTTCATGGTTGGTATCACTTAGTAGCATTTTTATTTCTCTTTAAAATACTGTATTGATTTTTATAGTTGTAATTGAAAGTGTAACTTTTATGGTCTCAAAAATTGCCATCCACGTATTTCTGCACCACAATTGGATAAAGGGGCTGTGCAAGGGCGGCAACCAAGGAAATTTGCGAAGTGGAAGGAGGGAATGGTCAGAAAAAACTACAGTGGCCGAATGGTTCAAGCACCTCAGCAACGGTGAGACCAGTCTTGCAAGTCAACCCAGGTCCGACCGCCCATCAACCAAGAACAATTAGGCTTTAGAATGAAAACTACAGAAAGCGATAACATTTATTTTGAAGATTAATTATTGTTTGATTATAAATGTTACTATAGAATGATTTTTTGGTTGGAGGGTGTCTGGGAACTTATGGGACAACCTGGTAAGTTAGGGTCATATGACACTACACTAAATTAAGTACTAATTACATTATTTTTCTTTGACGACTGTTAATAAAAGTATATGCTCCTATTAATATAAATAAATTAAGTACTTATTTTAACATAGTGTCAAAATACCCTTAAATAATATAATGAACACATTGAATCTGATTCAAGAGGTAATATATTGCACAAAAAGTATATTTTGTCCGTATTGCATATCCCGAAGAAACGTGTAATAAGTCAAAAACAGTAAATTTTACAGAAAAGGTGAAAATAAATTTTGTAAACCTATAAATGGAATAAATTAAAGTAGACTTCACACGAGATGTTCGAACTAGGACTATTCAAAATAATAGGAAAAGCGTCGTGTACTATTAAAACATGCCTAGTTTAATAAGTTTACGTTGATTCAGGGCTTACTTAGTAAGTGCTTACAGTTTACTTCTAAAAGGTAGTGTTTAATGTTACTTGGCAGGTAACACAACACTACACTATTCTGGGTAAAAAATAAATGTACTGTCCATTAACTAATCTTCACAATAAAATTGTGATAACTACAAATGTTACACTTTTCCATGAGAGCAACATGAATCAACCTGTAACAATTCACAAATAGTACTGTTTTGTATGGCAGTCAATGTAAAATGTGGTTCACAAAAAGAGATCGCTGCACTCTCTAGGGGATAATACTTAAATAACTGGAACTACCTTTTATTCAGAGAGAGCTTATTGTTTCTACTAGTCATTAAATCGAACAATATTTCGATTTTTTTTTTGGTTGTTACACTTTCCTTCGGGACGTGTGGTATAGGTTTTTAGAGAACAAAATTAGTGGTTGTGGCTTTACCTCTCATGAATCCAAGTTCATCCATAATAATTGAGGTGACGGCCCAGGATAGTTTTTCAAAATTAAACAATTCAGTAGTTTGTGTATTTCTGTTTGTATATGCAGATGGCTCTGTAATTTTGAATAGTATGCTCAACATTTGATTTATAGATCAAAAGACGGTCAAAAACCTTGAATTATACATATTTCTAATGATGGATTAAAAAGGTAATTTTTAGTTTACAGTTTTGCTAAAATTGAATTTCTTTAAGTATTACAGACCAAAATAGTTTATCAGGTTTGGGTAAGATGTGATCAATGAAATTTGTGCAATTGCGAAATGATTTTAGTTTCTGTTTTGCCAGATGGGCTCAGTAAATA
Source organism: Aromia moschata (assembly GCA_029963805.1). Lineage (NCBI taxonomy): Eukaryota > Metazoa > Arthropoda > Insecta > Coleoptera > Cerambycidae > Aromia > Aromia moschata. The sequence continues at coordinate 603,124 of JAPWTK010000188.1, forward strand.
TGTCATGAAAATGGACACTACATACAGTGTCCACATTCTTGCCATAGGTCATAAGTCTGAGTTACGTCATGGGAAGACCTTGACATCGTCCAAATCTCAAGAGACTATTTTAGGAAAATTGTCTAGTGATGCCATTACAGACATCCCAAAAAAATAATCAAAGTTAGCTATGAACGAGGGAGATAGAAATAGCGTCAACAGAAATAGGTCGTGTCGAAGCTTTTCGGTTATGTCAAACTTTTGACAAGTGACTATCACAATAATTGTAAATTAAATAATGGCTGTCATATAATGTGACAGCTTTGACAATCAAATAAGGTTATAAATTTACGACAGAATAGAAATACGTCTTTCTTTACTAGGCTAACTTTGATGACTTTTTTTTTTGGATGGCTCGATAGTTGCACAAAGCAACATTTGGTTTGAACCTTAGTCCCTGGCAGCATTTGCTATGGTTGGAGGCAACGAAAACATAGGACTGGAAAGAGCTTTGTATATGTTAATACTTTATTGTTTGGCACATATAAATAAAGACAACTCGAGTTAAAGAAGGCCTGCACACAAGAACAGCCACTTAATAAAATCAATAAACATCGACATCCGAGTGACAACGGCATCATCCAATAGTAATTGTGATCTGCACTCGGTCTTGCATTGTTTATGGACTGATGAGAGACTTATCTCATCAGAGGCATTTGATGTTAAAGCTCCTTATAGTTCTACGATTTCGTTGGTTAAAGGTTTGATCTTAGGGTCTTGTTCCAGCGAGGGATTTTATCTATCAACTTATTTTGCACAGTTGGTGTACTTACATTTTTAATACAGCAGTCAAAATAAAGTTTTCGACTCAGTTTACCACTCAACTAGTATAAAAATACAAACTAAAATGGAAAACTACCAAGGTCATATTTCATGTTTAGCAAATGTTCACATCAAGGTAACATATTTATTACCTTGGTTACCTTAGTTAGTTATTTTAATTAGTTAATTTCTGAATAAGCAAATTTTGAAATAAGATTACTACATATTTATGGAGAGTTGGCCGATCGTGCCGCAAAACAGCAGCAGAGCGACTCTAGTATTATTATTAGTGTTCGAGGTGTTTATGTCTATCGGCGTCAATATTACATTAAAAAAAAGTCACATGTGCAAACACCTAAAAAACTAACATTTGCTGACAAAATGAGTAAATTCATCGGTGATTTCGAAGATTTATTTTATAATAGCGCGACCGTAATGTGTAGAGTCTAAGGAATAACTGCTATGTAGGGATAAAGGCGATTGTAGTCGTCACATAAACAGTGTGAAACATAAAAATAAAAGAGGGTATGCCCTTGAGAACTCAGTTTATGATCGACTTACATTTAATGCTAAGTGACTGTGATTGTACCCCTGAATGTATACGATAAACAACCATTTCCTGAGTACTGAAACAAATATGTTCCAGAGATGCATTAGCATGTTGCACAACGTTACATAACTACCAACTGTACACAGTGACTGAGTAAAGTGGATTAAAAGTGCATTAAATTATGCCTGTATTACATCAGTACATGTCGAAGGTCATTCTCAAAATATAACCATATATTTTCACCATCAACGAAGAAGATTCTCAGAGACAACAATAGAAACTTATCTGATAAAGTTTTTTCAAATTTTCTCCAGTTCGTGAGAGTACTGTTAACCAAGCTATGTTGTCAAGCTATGAAGTTTTACATACATATATGGTTATAAAGTGTGAATTTATTGATTTTGTTACTATATTTAATATTAGTTACTTTATTACATGTATTATATTATGATGGGTATGCCTATGTCCTGCGACTCATTTCAGCCAACGCTATACATACATGTAATAATCACAACTTAAAACTACTTTCATAAAATATAACCTTTGCCAGAAAACTTGATTCAAGAGATATGGTAACAGTAATTTCTACCTCACATTATAATATAAGTTTTGGAACATTAAATGCTGTCATGGTTACCACTATTTGGTAAAATTATGCACCACGCACCACAGTACAAAACTGATAAATTCTTAACTCTACATATGAACATTAAATCATATGTAGTGCATCACATAAGTTTAATGAAGACATAGTTTTCGAAACAATATTGAACAGTAGTTAATCCATACACAGAAAGTATTATAACGACAATATATTTATACTTAACACTAGTTATACAATAAACTATCAACAAAATAGTTTTAAGATATATTGAAAAAATCACAAAAGATGACAGTTTATATAAAAACGAATAAACACTAAGTTTGTAAAGATACATGTATCTTAATGTACCTAAAAGTTATGCAAAGACAGAAAACCCAAAATATTTATGTCAAGTGGTACAAATGATGTTTTACTTTGTCTAGGGAATGTAGTGGAAAGAACGTTACCAAGTGGAATAACCCTAATAACAAGATAAAATCAGCATTAACACGTATCATACACTAGTACTATTTTTTCTACCAGTAAGGTAAAAGTGATGAGATTATTATAAATTGGGAAAAGACGTGATTATTAAAGTTATCATTACTTTAAAAAGCTACTTTGTTGTCGAAATTTGTGGCAAACCATATGATCTTCAAAAGAAAGATAGGATTAAAGTCACCAATGGTTGCAGAAGTGGCATAGAAAACTGTGCAAAAAATAAAATTGTGCAACAAATATTTACAACAGCACAGATTATACAATTCTAATTATTTGGGTTCATTAATATAAATTGATTTAATATATCAGTATATGTATATAAATTAATAATAACAAAGATTTAGAAAATCAGTATTGCTTTGAAGTTTACCCATATTTTAAAAGGAAATAACCTTCTAAATTCGAAAAAAGCACTTTAACATTGGTGTTAAAAGTAATTAATTCATTAGCGGCTTAAAACAATATTTTAAATCCTAGAATAACGTAAAAAACTCACTTTGTAGAAATACATTTCCAACGATCCTACATATTCAAGGTGATAACACAATTTAAAATTCTGACATTTCATCGAAAGGAAATTATTTAGTTATAATCAGAATTTATCATAATCAAATTATAGTCATGGATATTATCTAATATTTAATTGAGTTCACATTTAAAAGTAAAAAAAAAAAAATTAGGCATTATTTCCTGCTTAAAGTAAATTAATAAATTAAACATCTTAACTACAAAATAATATAAAACTAGTACCTAACTAAAAGATATAGAAGGCATGCAAAAAGTATTTTTCCTTTTTATTAATTTTCTAGAGTCCATAAAAATAACTTTCAAGTATAAAAGTATTTTGTCCTTGATTGCATAAATGTATAAATGTAAAAAATTCCCTTCAAATGATACCTAGTCAATAAGACTGTCAAATGCATTACTTTCAGGATACATTATACAAAAAGGAATCCAAAAGAGTAATGATAATATAAACATTTTTTTTTATTGGAGATTACATAAATACATATTTCAATTTATATTTCATGCTTCAGATTCACCAAGAGTGTTTTCATCATCTAAAATTGGTACAATGAGATTGTCCTTAGGCATTAAATTATATTTGGTCACGAACTGAGTAAATCTCTTGCACAAACATGTCTCAATTTCAAATTCATCAAATATTGATCGATGATGGAAATAGGCATGCGAAAAAATTCGATATACTCGTCTGCAAACTGAGCCTAATTTTGCTACAGAGGATTCTTTAATAGTAACCCTGCAAGAAAAAGTTATATCAAATGAATAAGTCATACAAGCCTGACAATAATACATCTTATAAGGTATGAATAAGACTAAAAGAAAATGGAGCTATGCACATAAATACTATTTATGAGTATAACATGCCAAGACAAATGTGATTAAGCAGTTAGTGATGTAGTAGTATTCTCACTCATTTTACAAGAAATAATATTTACAAAAATATTTAAAGTTTACCTCATTCTTTTTATTAGTTTTTTCAGTTGATTCGAAATGTATTTCGATTTCAATTTTAGTAGTTGATCGAAATCGAAAAAAGTATTAGGGTTTCTAAAAACTATTGATTTTTGAAGATTTAGACTTAAGCTAATCATACGGCGAACTTGATGAAAACATTTTCAAGATGGCTGCACTTCCAGTTATACCAGAAGTCAGCACCAAGTTCCTTATCTTAAATGGAATAGTGCCTTTTTTATTGCATATTTCGATGCTACACGTCATTTTGGGGCGATTTTTATAAGGTTTCCCTATAATATTTTACCATTTTTTATTTATTTTGAGTTTTCTGAAATTTTGTTGATCAAATTGATCATTTGAAAATATCTGTAGTGGTCATTTTAGAAAATAAAGTATAAGTAATGGTACTGTGGTTACTAGAACCCTAAAGCTTTGCGACAATGATTTTATTATTTCTCAATTATGTGCAGGGTGCTTAAAACTGAACTACCATTTAACACAACTTCAAACCATCAAATATAACTTCAATAGCATGTCATGGAAATTATCCTACTAATGATGCTAATGTTACTACTAATGCTTATAATTTTTTTTTTTCATATACTCTTGATATTCAATCATTATTAAAACACATAATCTGTGACTGGGTAAATAAAAATGATACTGATATGATGAAATACTGATATATATATAAAATACATATATAAGTAAGTAATTAAGTATAAAAACTTATATGTAAAAAGAAAAAAAAATGCGTAAATAACATTTTTAATATTACACAGTGTACAATTTTATTATATGTATTAGTATATAAGTAATTATATTTTATTCCAAGCATTTTAAAAATATACTGGACAAATTCCAATTTTCAATCAATCGATTCACACAATTTATTAGAAGTTATAAGCAAATTTTAGGGGGTCCCCTATTCAATGGGGGTTTCAACCATGAAAGAGCTCCTAAATAAGGAGTTCGAAAAGTCATGGCAAGAAGCCCCGGGTATGAGGCAGGTGAAGACCCATATTATTGGGCCTTCGCTCAAACTAACTCAAAGTCTTCTAGGTATGAACCGAAGAGACATTAGAACGGTGACAGGACTCCTTACAGGCCACTGTCACCTTAAAAGGCACCTCTACATGATAAGGGTCATAGATGATCCTGAATGTGGATGGTGCATGGAGGATGAGGAGACTGCATCTCACATCCTCACAGAATGCCCTGCAATTGCAAGGGTCAGAGAACGGCACTTTGGGAGCTGTGTTCTGAACCCAGAGGATGTTAATAGTATTCACCCCAGGAAAATATGCGCCTTTGCTAGAGAGGTCGGCATACCTGGGTGAATACTCATGGAATGTGGGTGCACAATGGGCCCGTCAGGCGGCCTAAGTGCATGGGTTTTCCCGCCCACTTTTCTCATTCATTCATTCATTCATTCATTCATTAATTAATTCATTCATTCATTCATTCATTCATTCATTCATTCATTCATTCATTCATTCATTCATTCATTCATTCATTCATTCATTCATGCATTCATTCATTCATTCATTCATTCATTCATTCATTCATTCATTCATTCATTCATTCATTCATTCATTCATTCATTCATTCATTCATTCATTCATTCATTCATTCATTCATTCATTCATTCATAAGCAAATGTTTAAGCAATGTTAATAACCAAAAACTATTAAATACAGGTATAGGGAATGCTAGTATGTACTGAGCGATGGAGAATTTTATTCGACATCAAGATATACAGTAAAATATCGGGAACTGTATTTTTAAAAAAAGTTTTGTTGGTTTGAAGTAGCAGTAAATGGTAATTCTGGAACATCCGAGTTCAATTTCAGTGGGGATGAGTGCCAGCGGGCCGGGCGCTCGGAAAACTGAACTCGGACGTTCAAAACCGCGCGCGCTCGCAAAATATCTCGGCTTCCTGTGGACGTGCAAAAAGTTATAAATAACCAATCTATTTGGGGTAGCTCGACGAGATAAATGGGAATATCGCATTAGTTTTGCAAAAAAAAAACATTTCAGTCCATAAAACACGCCTCTTTTAACTTTCCTGTCTTTCGCACATATCTTTGCCCAATTATTGTTATTTGTATTTTGCGACGTCCACGTTGCAAAAATCGATATACTAGAAATGAGAGATTGAAGTATAACTCTTTAGGAAGAAAATAAGCCCAACCCCGTTACGCTATGACATCCCTTAGCTGTAGAAATTAATGTTCAACAAAGTGCCTTTTTTTATAAACAAATGCTTTTTCGCAACAATTATGCAAGGAAACGTTTTAAAAAAAAAAAAAAACACTTATTGTACACGGCAAAACCTATAATCTATCAAAGTTTACTACGTCTAAGTTCACTATTGATAATGTTAAAAAAATAATAAAATAACAGCGTTTTCTAGCAGTTTTTTTTACATTTCGTAAAAAAACTAATTATTGGATTTTCATGCGATTGGGCTCATTTTGTAGATATTTTTAATACAACTTCTTCCACAGACGTATACTTGTAAATTCCAAGGAGAAATTTATATAAGTCAAAAACTCATTTTTCCTAACTTCACTTGTTAATTAAACATTGACACACTAATTTTCAACTGTTGGAATTTAGGAATAGTTACATGCATTGAGAGGTACGCCTTCCGATTGAAAAATCTTGGTCGGCATTTTTTTTAAACACACCTTTTTCGAGCTCTTTTGCCTGGAGTAATAGTTTCAAATGTTATCGTGCTAACGAAAAAAATTAGAAAAACTCGAAATAACTCAAAACTGTAAAAGTTAGGTATAGGAAAATTTAGTTATTGAGTTATTAAAATCTGTTTTTAATAGGACGAAAATGAAGTTACTAAATATATGAGTGCATATTTTTCTCGTGAAAAAAAGTGTTTCACATTTTTGACCTGAGAAACCAGATGGCTTGTGTGTCCAAGTGGAAAAAAAAGGATTAAAAGACTAATAATTTTCTAGTTCAAAATTAACCTTTTGGGATCAAGTCCTGCTTAATTACAAAATAATTTTTATCGTATGTTCATTTTCAGAAACACATAGATCTTGGCATGAGCAGTTTAATTATTTTTTATGTAAGTAAAGTGTCTTTTCTAAGCAACATATTGAGAAAATTATATTAAGAGTTGTTCAGATTTAAAAAAAGTAGCTATACAACACAAAAAATGCCAAAATTGAGTTAAGCCTGTAGAACAGTAGACCTTTGGGTGTTCTATGATACCGCAAAGAGGCATAACTCAATATGATAATGCCTGTCAGGTAACGAAAATCGATAGTCAGGCCTATCTAAGAACAACCGAATCTAGTAAACCGCAAACAGGCGGAATACAGGCTTAACTCAATTTTGGTATTTTTTGAGTTACCCACGGTAATGGCGACGATATGTTAAGTTTCAAAATCATCAGCCAATTTTGTGCTTTTTTTATTTTTGGCTGATTTAAATTTCTAATTATAATTTTTCTGTAGAAGATATCGAAATATTGATATTTATCCAATATTAAGAAGTATTATTTTTTTCCTGAAATTAGAAGCAAATAGTCTGTTTTCATGATTATGAAGAAATATTCCTCAGTTTGAGGAAACTGTTATAGCATAAAAAGAAAAACAAAATTAAGAACTTCCATCTGAGAACTTGTATCTTGTTTAAGCAATTCTGTAGGCAATTAATTTTATCAAGTGTTTCATATATTCTACAGAAAAGACTACCCACCTAGAAATGTATGTAAATATATGTAGGCAAAAGTAAACAGAAATCACAGTTGGTTGATGGTTTTGAGATTTGGCATATGGCTATATTTTTTAATTCTTAACAACCCTTCTTAAGATTTTTGAAAATGAATATATGATCAAAATTACATTTTGATCAAGCTGGACTTGACCCATACACGTCCAAATTTTTCTTGATTTTTTTTTCTCTTTGCTTAATAACGGTGACAGCTATAAAGTTCTAATTTTACAAGTGAAGTAGTTTAATGAGAGCTCAATCATCGATAAAGAACTTTTTAATTACAGAATCAGTAGCGTGCATACGGGGGTTCAGAGCCCCATTGTACTACATGTTTACTCCTGATGCTTATTCGATATTTATGGTTAAGTATGTCACGAATTGTTCAAAATATATAATATACATAATATACAGACGTAAAATATAATATACAGGGTGTTCTATTTAAAGCATATATAATACATTTTATTAAACGCACCCTGAACAACTCACGTAATTAATAGACGCCCCCAAATGTATTAAGTGTATAAGTGAATACAGATTATTCATTAGACCATTTTACTTAGTAAACCTTATAGCTCTCACCCAAGAAGTCTAGAACTAAGGAGACCAAACTCGTTCGGTATCTAGGGATCAAATCTGTCAGCCTCCAGGAGGCGCTGTAAACATTAATGTACTCGATGTCACGTGATGAGCGGCGGACCACATTTGAATGTTTTTTCAAATTATCATAGAAAACCATGCTATGGTTTTATATGACATTTATCATTAAGCTGTCAAAGCTTACATGCCGTTTGGCTTTAGCAAAAATACATACAAAATAAATATGGTTCGAAAGTGCTGTGTTGCATTGTGTGATATAAGAAGCGGTACGAATAACCGGACGTTATTTCAAATTACTGATGTATGTATGAAACGAAATATTTTCCTTTGTTGTGTTGTTAACGTTGAAGCACGTAACATGAAATATTTTGAGGGTCATTGCTCAGATAAGCCAGTTTTGCAATTTTAGCGTTTTTTTTTTTTCAGTCAGATACCCAGAAAACAATAATATACACTATGTTTGACCACCAAAAGCTTGCGCAAAGTAGTATTAATCCCACGTTAACGGGAAAAGGGAGCGAATAGGTGCTGGGTGGGTAAAATAACGCGTAAATAGTGATTTTTTCATTTCGCATGTATCTGTGAAATTTCCCTTGCTCTTTTAGACACGTATCTCTGTAAAGGTTTCACAATAACATTGCATTTCCACATTTATGTACCTACAATTTGCCTTACCCTTTTATACGAGTTCAGACTATTGCACAGTACTGACCGTGAAAATTTATTAAAACATTACGCAATGACTTTGAAAAGCTTAATTTTTGGACGATGTTGACCTTTGACATGAAAAATATCGGCGTCTGTCAAATGTATTCGCACCACGGACACTGACACGGACTCTAACCTCTAACGCACACAGATTAGTACAGAACCGCAGTATACGTATAGATATCTGTTTATATACCGTAGCAACCAGGGTACACTACTGTTTACAGCGCCTCTGCAGGCGGACATATTTGAGCCTGTCGCGTTATACAGCGAAAAGCCGGAGTTCGGTCTCCTTAGTTCTAGTCTTCTTGCTCTCACCATAACTGAGTAAAAAAAAAAAAAATAAAAAATATAACTTTATCACCTTGTATGTCAAAAACTAAGCGTATCAGGAGCTATGTTCATAGTTTTTTACTTAACTAAACCACTTTTTCTAAAAACCTGAAGTCCTGATCAAAAAAACTAAGACTTAATATAAAAATAATAATAAATAAGTATATAAATTCTGCTACAACGGTCATGTGAATCATACCATCATACGGTCATCATCAGTTCTTGGAGAGAAATACGTACATACACTCACTGACTGCGATATAAGCCAATTAGTATGTTAGATGAATATATAAAGTGGCCGTTGATTTTCGACATTTCCAAAACTGTCAATGCCAGAGAAGTTAATGATGCTGACAGTCATTATGATTCTTATGGCAGTCAATGTGTTCTCAGGTGGATTTCTAAAGACTGAGGAAAATATCGACCACAGTATATTCCAGAAAAAGTTTCTGCAATGAATACTTCTCTTATACATATGTTTAACATAAAATGTCATGCCGTGAAACAGATAAATAAATGAAGATACACATTTTACTGTAACAGTTTGAAAACAAAGTTATTTTTCATTATGGTTCAAATGAACTAACATTGAACTCTCCGGGTTGGCTCCAGAGTAGACCCCATGTCATATAAAAGTATTCTTTCTTAACTCTAGAACAGTAGACTCCATCCATCTACCACTTGTTGGTAGAGTACGTAAAAAAGGTGTGATTAAAAAAATTATTAAAAAAACACTCTTTGTGCCCTTCGTAACCTTTATTTTGCAACTAAAATTATAAAGGGATAACATACGTTAAGTCATAGAATCATAGGTCTCTAAACAACGTAATTTAAAAAAAAAATACTATAATCAAATTAGTAATAAAAAAGAACAAATGAGAAAACTTGAATGAATTCACAAATGAGTTCATTAAGCTAGGTATGCCAAAAAGTTTCAACCAATGTTCCTAATTATACATTTTTTATCAGTCAGTAGTATATTGAGAGGAATAAAATAACATAAGATGCTTGCTGTGTGAAAACTTCTAGAAATATACAATTTGGCGTGTACAGTTGTCAAAACGGTGCCGTCGCAGCTCACAGAGATGACGGGGAAACTCGCACGTGGGCGATCACCACTACTAGTTGCTGAAAGCACTAGCGGGAGATGGGTTAGGGGGAGCACCACAAAACACGGACACTATACGTTTTTTTTTTGGCGTAGACTACTGTTCTAGGGTTAAGAAGTCAAAATGTGAACTTACCGACTAGGAAAATATTTATTACTATTTAAAAGACAAGCTGCTCCATCTAATGTATGTCTTGTATAATCAATAGCTGGACATTCTTTAGGAGTTTTGTGTGCAGCACACAGGAATATCCATTGTTCTGTAGCAGTCATTTGAGTACAAGTTTCAGGATGACATTCACCCTGTAGTCTCACAGCTAATCCATTCAATTCCATACAAAATTGTCTGGAAATAAAAATAGCCTGCCAGCAGTTGATTTTATAAAAAAAAATGTAGATAACTTTTTTAACATTCAATTAATGCGAAAATTAAAGAAAAATGAATGTCTATTTGGTACCTACCTTAAATGCTCATATTTCCATACACCTTCATCCTGTGAATCTGGCATCTTTAATATTAAGTCAATATTATTTGGATCTCTGCGTATAAGTTGTTGAATATATTGTTGAACAGCTAACGTGCTATCCATTTCTTCAAAAGGTTCATCTGGCCAACGACTAAAGTCCTATTAAAACATATAAAATTGTTAACTCTGACAGTAACCATCCTATTTTGCTATCATTGGTATACTTTATTAGTACTAAACTACGCGGATTTTTAAAAACGTTTCAACTATCCTCTATTAAACGTGACAATACGAAAAATGTAATAAATACATACCTTTGCTTTTGTTCCGGGTCTATTTCTTCGTAAAATTGTAGAACCGTCTGCCATCTTCATTTTTGACATTTATGAATGAACAAGAACAGCAACACTACACAAAACTAGACAAATATCTGTCATAGCATAACCACCATACAAAAAGTACATTACCACCATACAAAACATACATACACTCGAACCCCTCTTATGTCGCCAAATCCGTGCATCATTACCTCGCTTAAGTAGCGAAATTTTACCTCTCCTAAGTCGCGATCATAACCTCAACGTTTTCGTGTTTTAGCTGCAAAAAAGAAATATTTAGAGATATACCACAGCACTTGTTATAACGAAAAATGAGCTAACTGAACGAAAAAATCAATGTACGTATACCCAGTCGTGCGTGACAAAGTTCAATTTTCCACTTGAATGAATATTTTAAAGATTCAATATTTTTAAAAGATACCTAACCTATTTTAAATCAATAAATGTATTACACAATCGTTTTTTTCAATAAAAATTGTACATATTCATGCGAGAATCCAATTTCCAAACGTAGTTCTAAAACTTTTACAGGCGGCGACTTAAGCGGGACGGTTTCGCGACCTAACAGGGGTAAACGTGGTGAAATAACAGAGGATGTGAATTAAGCGAAGGTGATATAAGAGGGGTTCGAGTGTACATACATATGTATGTAGGATTAGAAGCGCTACCTACTGCTTAATTGATGGCAACACACTGACAGTTCTATATGGCACAGCGCGGGCTTTTTAAAAATACTTACTTCTTTATATTTTTACTTTTAAAACTCGATACTTTGTAAAATTAAGAAAAGCATCCTCCCTCAAATTAGGGAGGAACCCTTTCCTTAATTTCACATAGATTCAAGGTTTAAAAGTAAAAATAATAATTTTATCTCTGATATTTGATGTTTTCAGTTATAAAATTATATTTTCACTATTAGAAAGAAACAAAAAAAAATATAAGGAAAATTTATTAACAAGATATTAACATTATTTACATAACAATACCATTAGATGTTATAGTATAAAGCAGTTTGTATCACTCTTAGTCAGGTTCCTTCCATTTGACCTGTTCAGCATGGGTGACCCTACCAGTAGCATTGCATGCTACCGCTGGCTTAGCTCGTAGGATCATTAGAACACGCAAGCCACCTCATCCACCTAAAATTTAGGTTTCGTCAAGATGGTGATACCGCGAGGTGGAAAAAATTGGGCGTTATACTTATGGTAACACGTAAAGCCGGGCACAGACATGCGGTATTCGACGAATCGCGATTATTCGCTATTTGCCGAGCAACCCCATCAAATTAATTTGTATTTGGCGAATAGGGTACACACACATTTGGCGTAGTTGCCGAAGATTTCTCGGTGTGGGAACAACGAATATTCGGTCATTAAAATTTAAAATGAATGGTGAAACAATGGTAATCGATGTTGCTGCGTTTATAGTTATGAGTTGTGCTTATATGCAGTTAAAAAAAAGGGCTACAAGAAGAAAAGAAGGTGTATATGTCAGATTGATTTGTATATGTCATCTGAACCTGCTTCACTTTTTGTAGATTCCTTAACCTTTCTGACAGACCCTAAACTTCTATTCCTATTCTTTTCCAAGCATCATAGACAAGATTTCTCTTTTTATTGTCATCTTGCCCTGCATTCCATGCTATCGATTCATCTTCATAGAAATCCAAAAATTTCAGTAGATTTTCATTACTAGAGCTACGCGTTATGGTCCGCAACTCGCCACCGTTCTCAAGATATCTGAAAAATATCTTCACCTTTGATTATTTTTATTGAAAAATAATGTCTACTTCTGATTGGATTAATCTCTGTGATGAATTTTTCATATAACTCGAGAACGATGACTCGTTGCCAACCTTTGCGCTGGGCTCTATTCATTACTCCACTCCATTTTTACAAACAAAATAAACTAAATTCGATCACAAATACAAAAATACAAAATACCACCCATAATTTGGGCGAATATGTGTATCGAGTGCAATCGCAAATATTTGTCTCCTTTGACTCGGGCCATAATACCGACGGACAGTGGGAAACACCAAATAGCGAATATTCGTCACGAGCAACCCATACACACTAATCGCTACTTGCTGAATAGCAAATATTTGCTATTCGGTACTCGCCGAATACCGCATGTCTGTGCCCGGCTTAATGCATAAAACTTTAACCGAAACTATAAATGATGAACTATTTCACAATAAAAAAATGATGTAAAAGACATAAATTGCAAGTATTATCCTGATTTAAAAACAAGTTCTGCAAATTACGTAATACCAGGTATAAACAACTAAAATGAAAAATTATTCTAAAACAAAATCATCAAACTCTTGGTATTGCCAAGAAATAAAAATTATATATAACATAACATTCTGAAACTTTCGCCAAACATAGGCAAATAAAATGAAAAAAAAAAACAATAATAAATAAAAAATAAAATTCTATCAACATAACTAAATATTCTGATAATAAATAATAATCGTGTTAATAAATATAACACAAAAATAAAATTCTCCCTCGGCTCAAAAATTTGGTATTCGCCGCTGTCTTCTTTGGTTCATCATTGTACTAAAAAGTCAAGTTCTAAATGGACTCATTTAGAACTCGAAATAAACAAAAAAAAAAATTAATTAGTTGGTGTAAGATAAGTAGACTGTAATTGGCTTTAAATTTTTTAATTTTTTTTTGCATGTCCACTACTGAATTGTCTAATGCATTTTTTTTTATTTGATCCATTTATAAAGTTGTTAGTCTAATACATTTATCTATAATATCGTTTACACAATCATGATGACTAAGTATGCTTATATTATTTATCAGTTTTATTACAGCAATACAACAGGTATATAAATATTTAAAAGAAAAGCAGGCTTAGTACAATGTAAAATATTTTTAATTACATGCAAAAAAAACTTACCTGCTGTTTACATGTAGATAGTGTTTTGATGTTAAAGCTGTTAACTTCAAAAGGCCGTTACTACAAAAGTAGGTTTAGTTAATATTTATCTAATAAAGTAATAAATACTACATGGTTGAAATTTGTAATGCCGGCCGGCTATTATTACAATTTTAGATGAACAAAAAGTATTACTTATGCAATAAATACAACCTTAAACATTACTCGTAAAAAACTGGATTATCCCATAGGATATTTAGCATGGGAATATCATATAGGATCTTTATTTACAGAATTTAAAAAATAACACCATTCTCTCACAAAACAGAAATGATGAAAATAATAAACAAAGACCCAATCTGCCATACATATAACATTGATGACACGTAAAGCCAGCTACTCACTACGCGCCGGTATCCAATGCGACTTGAAATAAACTTGGCTAGTACTTGTCTGAGTTCAAGTAAAGTGTATACATTATGCGCCTACTTTAACCCTTTGTGGGCAGCAAGTAGAAAAAAACAATTTAAGATGCTGATTTTAGACATTGTTGCATATAGGTAATTAACTAACAAGAAAATATTTTTTTCAAAATTTTATTCAAATTAGTTTTTTCAAAAAAATGTGGTATGCCAGATATACCACTAAGCAATAAATAAAACAAAAAATTAATTTGTTTTATGAGAATTTTGAAAACATGACTTAGTGTCCGAAAGACATAGAGCCACTCCACATGTTGAGCTGGACCATTTTGACCTCCTCTGGTGGTTTCTTGTACTGCACAAGCCGCATCTTCTATATGTTCCATAAACAGGCATGTGCAACTACTGGTCCACCCTTTGTTCAATTGGGATTATTCTCTTGTAATTGTTGACCGGTTTCTTTGGTTCCAAACTTGCCCTTGTTGTTCTCGTTTCATTAATATTTTTACCAGCACCTATTAATCCCGCAACCACAGCTAAGCGAAAATCTTTCAAGCTCAATCCTGTGCTACTTCCACACCTCTCTTGATAAATAATTGACGCATTGACCTCTGCGACATCGATAAAATGCCAGATAATTCGTGGCCACCATTCATCGAGATTTTCTAAATCTGTATATCGCCCGCGACTTCTTCCTAAACAGGAAAACAAAATATAATAAAACATCGTAAAACAAGAAAAAACGCATCGTTGACGCTTTGTGGTATATTTGATATACCACAAAATAAACATTGTTCAACGACATGTTATCAAATATCTAATAATTTCAGTGCACTTATCACTTACAAATATGATCATTTTACCATAAAATTGTACTTACTCGCCATATTTTTGGGAATTTTTAATAATATAACATTGCACAATCTAGTCACCATAAGTGACAGTCACATGTAAATAGACACCCGCTTAAATCAGCACTGTTGTCGCCAATTGTAAGTTTTACTACTAAGTGGTAGGTGGCACACCAATAATAAAAGTTTGGCACCAGCGGTCACGCACGACATACCCCTAAGCAACTAGGAAAGAATTTTTGAAATTGTGGTTCGTTCCATGTACCACAAAGCTCGAAAGGGTTAAAAGTTGCAATTTTTTCGGGAAGTGCAAGTCGGAAGACAGGTAGCTGTAGCGAGTAGTTTTAAAAAATCTAAGTTGTGGTTATCGTTTGTAACAGACGATAACCACAACTTATTATTATAAAGTCGGCTAGAGCTGTCTTTTAATTTCGTCCATTTTTAAAAACTACTCGCTACAGCTACTCGTCTTCAGACTTGCATTTCCCGAAAAATTGCAACTTTTAAAGTAGGCGCGTAATGTATACACTTTACTTGAACTCGGATAGGGTTGTCACCTCTCCGGGCCTCGCCCGGAGTTTCCGGGGCCTTGGAGACGATCTCCGGGTCTCCGGCCTTACGCAAATTTCTCCGGGCCAAGGGGGTTTACAGATATTTTCTTTAATTGTACTTTAACTAAAAAATTTACTAAAAAATTTTTCGGGAAATAAAAAAAATGACACAATGCCGCACTTTTGATGTTACTTCCTGTAGAGTAAACACAGGTTTACATGTTTATATGTATGTTTTACCGCCATCTACCAGCCTGCGGGTCAACGAGTCAACGTTCGATGTCAGTCGTTCTCTATTATTTTAAAGGGACGAACCAGAGACGACAACCTCATAGATAAAAGAAGATGACAACCTTTTCACAGCACAAAAAAGAGAACCACTGTCAGGTGTGTGGCGGTAAAAATGGGCGCATTCAGGGACGCTCAGCGGCTGAGTAGCTAACTTACCTACTTCCCTGAATGGACGTGGCTGACACTTTTTCGATCTCAGCGACTGACCAACCAGTGTTCGGCGTTTGCAACTTGTACACATTGCTCCCGATGGAGCTTGGTTTGCCATTTCGTTCGGGGTCTTAATCACATTTTTATATGGCTTTATAGTTTTTCTTTCACACCTGAGTGTTATACTGGATAGGAATTTCTACATCTTTAAATGGCAAAGCATTTCTGCGCATATGCTCCTCCCATAAACTCCACCTGCGTCTTACACATTCGTTAATATGCCCAGACCATGACGACTCGTGGCAGCTTGCACTTCGAGGAGGCACTTCGGCAGCGGATCACTTGCTTTTATTTAGCCGTCTGAATTTTTTTTTTGCAAGTAATATTTTCTATCCCTTTGTCAACATTATCTATCAACCTATATTGTTTAATTACTGCCCACCACACTTTTTAAACTCCTTTCCAATTGTTGATAGAGAATAGAGACACAAACAAAATATAAAAACCCCTAATACCAAACCACATACTTAAAAGAAGTATATTTTAAGTATGTGTATCAAACGAAACATGAAACTCATCAAATAATATTGAACTAATTTAATTTTAAATATAAGTAAGATGTTCTACCACATTAAAATACACTTGATTCCCATTTGCCTTGAACAACAAACGCCCCTCCTAATAGTAATCATTAAAAAGTTATTTGGATTAAAAAATTTAATATACAGTAACAAAGTGCTGAACAATATTTTAATTTTACAATATATGTATATATTAATACAGTATTAAGCACCAGCTTTTAAATATCCTTGTTTATATGAATACATTTTTAGTATGTTCTTGTATGGAGGTGGTTGCGGAAATTTTTCTGGAGCCTGAAAGAAATGTTTAAATTTTTCATCCAAATCAACACCCATCCTTTTTGCTGTTGGAGTATCCCTCATGGATGAGTTTCTAGGTGGTGGTGGAGGTGGTGGATTACTGTTATTATTAGCAGGTACCTATAATTTAAAAATATTGTCAGCAATTTAAAATATTTATATATTTTCATTTCATTGAACCCTGTTTAATGCCAAAATGCTATTACTTTACACTATCGCCTCTGCAGAAAAAAATAATTAATTAAACTAAGAATATTTATCTCCACTTCTATTTAGGTTTAGAAGGTACTTTAGGCACTAAAGTAATACTAGTAGTAGTTTTATGTAGAGGACCAAAATATTTAAAGTTATTTATTCAGACCTACTAACTACTAAAGTCCTGACGTTGCTTCCACCCAATACGAACTGGGTTCCGTAAAACTACAAATGTGGAGCAATTTTTTATACATGTACTTTAAATGATTTTTCGTGTTTGTATAAAATAGCACTTTTTACCATTCATTTTAGTGGAAAGGATGATAATAATTTAAGGATATTTGAATAAGAGGGACCGAATCTAGGACGTTTTGTTACTTGATTTCATGAAAGAACCGAGAAGGAACCTGTTTAATGTAACGTTGTAACATACCACCTAATGTGACAGTAACAACATTGACGTAAGTACAATTTACAATTGCTATTTTATAACAAATTTAATATCTATATATTATGTCACCTAAATAATTATATATAAAATTGTAGTAAGTCCTGAAGGAGAAATAAATCTCCAAAACGTTGGCAAAAATCAAATAGTTGTTGTTTATTCCAGGACCTAAAATCCAACAAACCAAAAACTAATAGAGAAGAAGGTCGCCAAATTCCCCACAGATATGGTAAATAATTTTATAATTGATTTACTAGCAAAACAAAATGCTGAGTCACCCCCAAAACATTTTTTAATCTGAAGGGCTTTAGATATAAATTTGATTGACAAAACATATCCGACACGGGTACTAATTTCTTTGCAAATTAAAAATTTATTGAACTGTTCTTGAGTTTATTTTTAAATTCGTTTTTAATCCAATCAGTTTAAGGATATTAGATTTTTTCTACGCGTACCTGCATAGAGTCCACAACAGGATATTTAGTTCGAAATGCGGTTGATTGCTTAATCTGTAGATGCCACAGCAAGTAGTACGCGCGGTTGAGCTGTGGGTACTTCTAAAATTTTCACATAAGATTTGAAGAACAGTGTTGAGTCACGCCCACAAAATGTTTAACCTGAAGGGCTTTAGATACAAATCTGAAAAGTTGCTAGAACAAATTCATAGTACGACGTCACATAATCATATTCCATCAATCATAATTGCGGATATTTTTTCTGTAGATGGCTGTCCACCAATAGGAGCCGTGAGTTTTTTCGGTTATTTTTTCGATGTCTTGCACCATTCACGTGAGTTATGAACCATTATTGAATGAAGAGTGAAAAAACGAAATTCTCGCTCCGGGGAAGGGAAGCAACCATTCCTGTCCTGTATATTCGTCGGTGTCCTTTCTTTCTTCAGTTCCTTTCATTTGGGCTCCTGGATCTTGATCTATGTTCTGGTTGTGGATCCAATGAGTATGCTCTTGACTGGTACCTTGACTAGCTCTGCAAACGCGCTGTAGATGCCCAATTCTCCCACAATTGTAGCAACGCCTTGTCTCCTTTGATGGTGAGTTTGATTGTCTCATCTCATTTAATGTTTCTCATACCATTTTTTTATGGTTTCTTCAAGTGACTGGCATTCGTCAAATTTAACTTGCCTGACTAGAGGTTTGTAGCTCCTCGAGGCTTCTTTAGTTACTTTAAATTCCAGGGCAGCTATGAGTGCATCAGAGATCGTGGTGTGTCTCCCAAGCCGCAAAGCTTGAAGACTCGTTGCTTCTTTTGCTGTCTACTCTTGATCTGAGACGATAAACTTGGCGGAGATATTTGTGTTATAATCCTATTATAATAGTTTTGTTTGAATTTCTAGAGCCTGAACTCTGACAAGCAAAGTAGCCATTTCTTGTGAAGTCCATTCGATTCGCCTTTGTGGCAGCCTCAAATTGTCTGCAGTACATGGACCATGATGACTGTCCATCATACGTGGGAGGCTTAAGCAGTTTTTGTACTGATCTTTCAACATGCACAAGGCTCGAGTGTTGTAGCAGAGTACCTGGTGAGGTCGAATCATTTCCTGAATCAGCTATGAACGTACGATGTAATTGGTGCTCCAGTCAATTTATCTTTTCCTGTATTTCTTCTTGCACTTGATGATTGGAGTCTTCTAGTTTTCTCTCCAGATTTCTTTTCATTTCTTCCTTCTCGATTCGAATAACTTTTGTGCCTACCTGGTCAATCTGCTGTTTCACGCCATCAATTCTCCCAGAAAATTCATTCAACCTGGTGTGTATTACTTTTCAGGACTCGCAAATTTCCTAATGTTGCCGCTCAGCTTCTTCTCGGTCCTCTTGCCGTCAGTTTTCCTCTCGCCTTTCTGCCTCCTCACGGTCCTCTTGTCATCGTCGTTCATCCTCCTGTCGTCCTTGTTGCAAAAATTTTAATATCTCACTCACATCCATTGTCATCGTTTATTAGTCATATTTTGTCGATCTCGTATTAACCATATACAATTTTTCCTCTTATAATTCCTCGATAATCCCACCACTGTCACTAAAATGTTATGTATTTCTCTTTAAATGATTTGCTTTCTACTTCAAACGCGTTTATTAACTCAATAACAATTTGTCGATCTTAACTGTGATTCCATTCAGATCACAAGTAACTCTTTCTTAGCAACACTCTATTTAT
Source organism: Aromia moschata (assembly GCA_029963805.1). NCBI lineage: Eukaryota > Metazoa > Arthropoda > Insecta > Coleoptera > Cerambycidae > Aromia > Aromia moschata. The sequence goes on from JAPWTK010000188.1 coordinate 623,189, forward strand.
AGTTTTTACATGTTCTAGAAAATTAATTTGACATGTAGAATGTTAATCTGTCATTCCATACAATTCTTTACTAACAGGTAGTGTATAAACTAAATAGACTGTAGCTAATAGCTGTCACTAACGTCACTTTTACAAATGTCACAGTAGGTACAATATATATGGGCTAGTGCGACCCTGTAATGAGCCTCACTTTGGCGATCTATATAAAAGACCTGTATTATTTTTTAGTAAAAATACATACATGTATTAAGCCCATGCTTTTCTTATGGGATTAAAGTAAGAGGGGAATCTGCGCCTAATAATATAGTCTACTTCATCCAAAGGCCATTTTTAATAATTATAGCCATGAGGTAACTTCCTATAGAATATTTCAAATTGTTCTATATGATGGTGAATATGTATAATTTGTAATTGATCTGTTTCATAATTTAATAAAAAACGAATTAAGGGGGCTTTCCCGCTTTTCGGTTTCAAAAAAATCGTTTTTTTGTTTTTTACTGAAATCGATGCGTTATACATTCAAATTTATTGTCCTGAAATTTTAAAGTGTTCCGCGTATTAGATTTCGAGTTACAGCCGGATTAGTGACGACGGTTACAGCGCTTGAAAAGAGTCGCGCACGGAAAATGGAAGTGAACAGTGTAAAGGAAGTGTTTCAACGATCATAATAAGAAAAGCATAATGTAAAATATGCTCAGTATATTGGCGACGGGGACAGTAAGGCGATAAGGTAATGACTTCAAGGCGATTTTGGATTTGGACCCGTACAACAACAATCCGAAAGTAATGAAAAAGGAATGCGTCAGTCACGTGGAGAAACACATGGGAACCAGGCTCCGTAATGCGAAGAAAACAAACAAGGGACTTGGGGGAAGAGGTCCAGGAAAACTGACCATCAAAGTAATAGGCGAATTGACAACTTATTACGGTCTGTTACTTATTATCCGTATTCAGCGAAATGCAGATTCAGTGGAAAAAATGCGTGACGCTATCTGACATGAATCCAAAATGAGGTCTACAAGGCAGAGGAGGGTGTCCTGTATGGGCCGGGAATTAATGACGACATGTAAGTTGAAAAATTTCATAGTTAAATGAAAAAAAAGACTTAAGAGATTTTTCTCGAGCACTAATTAACCGATTTTTATGATTTTGCTTTTAAAATGTTAACAAATGATGCCATTAGTGATCAACATAGGATTTTTTTGATATTGCAAAAATTCGATTTTTAATAACAATTTAAAGGTAGAAAGTTAAGGTGAAACTTTTTTGTTCACAGTTGCACCAAATTGCGTAAAATTTGAATTTCAAAAAACCCCTATGATAAACACTAACAACAACCCTATATTTTATAAAAATGTTTCATTTTTTGATTTCAGATGAATAGTGTCGTAGAAAATTCTCATTTACATGAGACATGTCCGCCTGAAGTAGCTACATTGGAACAAGGATCAACAGCCGCCATTTTGATTAAAAAAAGTAAATAAATAAATAAATGTAACCTTCATACCTCTATTTTTAATAAAAAAAATGTCTCAATCCGTTTTATACTTTCTTAAAAAAAATCCCAATATAATTTTTTTTTTCAGCGAAAAAAGGGGGAAAGCCCCCTTAATGAAAAAAATATTCAGTCATTCAGTCGTTTTGAAGTCAGAATTTGTGATCAATGATTCATACATAATAAAACCCTATTTATCTTTTATCCTTCTTATCCTAACCTAAGCTAGAAACTTGTTTTTAAACCATACACAGAAATAATCAAAAGCAGGTTTTGTTCCACGCGATTTATGTTCTTAATTTTATGGCCCTCAATAAGAATTTTATATTAGACTTACCGAGGGAGGTTGTCTACTTGGTAGCGTTTTATGTGGCGGTGGTGGAGGAGGAGCATGACTAGGAGCTGGCGGCGGTGGAGGTGCATGATTGGGATGTTTCACTGCATTTGTTTTTGACGGCGGTGGAGGGGGTGCCTGTGATTGTCCAGGAGATAATAAATTTGTAATTTGTTGTGCCGGAACTGATGGAGGCGGAGCCGATGGTCTGGAGTTCAATGGGGTTCTTAACCGTTGACCATGACCACCTGTATTTGCTAAAGACTGACTTATTATGGAAGACATGTGTCTTACGGTACCAAATTTATTAACAGAGCTATCTGGGCTCTGTGGCGATGGCGACCTTGGACTTCTCATACTATGCGCTCTACTAACAGGTTTTCCATTCCTCTTCTGAGGTGCGGCAGGTTTTCCTAGAAATAATAAAAAATATTATAGCACCAATATACAAAAAGATGTTTGTAAATTGTCAAACCAATTAAGGATCAAATTGGTTATGAATTTGTGACCTTCGTTTTAATCCGTCACATACTTGTTTTAAAAAAGGATTTCCTCAATTTCAAATGTATCTAGTTCACTTCCTTCCTACCCTTGTACATAAACTGGTTGTCAAAATTAGCATAACACGTTTTGTATAAGCGTCATTTGCATTTTATTCAGGCTTAGAGGCTTACAGTTTGAAAAATTGATAGTCTATAGAGTTTATCAATATATAGAGTTTATCAACTTATAATCTATAGGTTTTAATGCCCCAAAGTCGTTACACTGTGGCTTCAAGGAGTTCGCCGACTACACCCCAAAAACCTCACGAAGACCTTCTGTGTCACCATATGCGTAGGGTCCTGTTAGAACCCCTCAGTGCGGCAAGTTTGCAGGGGGTGGGTCAGTGGTGGAATTTCACTTTTGGCGCCTGACCAAGTGACACACCCCCCACACAGCCTCCAACTGGGGTGAACTAGTGGAGGTGGGGGTTGGTGTAGGGATGGCTTGAGATCTCAAAGGGTGAAAGCGTGTCTTGGCACCTCTGACTAATTGGCAGCATTAGGATCAGTGATCACTCAATAGAGATCAGAGCAAGTAAAACCCAGAGTAAAGGGGTGACTTATGGGGGCTGGAAAGGGGTTGAAAGGATGGGACAATGACAAAACACTTAAGACTTGTTGAAGAGGCTTAATGTATGCCAGTTATTTAGTATACAGTATGTATACTGTTAGTTGTTTCACGTGGGCTTTCTTGCGTAAGATTCTTGAAATTGTCCTAGGGCTTAACTTTAACTCCTCAGCTGGACAGTTAATAACTAGGGTCTGGAAATGTATGCTACAATGCAGGGCTCGGCACTATAAAATTCATGATAATGAAAGTATAAACCGTATTTTTTAAGCGCCTTGTATATTATATACGCGTGTATTTCTTGCTCTTGCATATTTACGCCACTGACCGATCCTGCCCATGTGCCGGGACCCGCGTCTGCGCGGTAATATATAATCCCCTGTGGGAGAGCTGTATAGTTAAATGCAAAAAAAAAACTGGACGTTTTCCACGAAACACTGAACTCGGTGTTTCGTGGAAAACGCTGTCGTTTTTTTAACCCTATTAATAACAAATAAATGTGGTCGTCTTTTTTATTTTGGAAATACTGCACAATATTTAATACAAGTTTTTACTTTGCACGTTTAAAACTTCACGAGGCATTTTCCAATTTGGTCAAAACTGTGTATGCACAAACACAGAAACGCAACAGAAGAACCAACAATTCGAAATGCGGCAATTTCGACTCCATTCAAAATCTGTATTTGATAGGATGTACGTCTTATTAGCCAACCTTCTCTCATCTAAGTAATTCCTCCCTAACATCAGTCATAGAATATTAAGGGGCGTATCTGGGGGTGACTTAATTATATCACAAACAAGTGGAAAGCGCTTAATGTGCTAATCTACGATGAGAAATTCTCATGAGATTTTTGTTTCATGAAATAAAAATCTCAGTAAAAATGTATTATCACTGTGAAAATAGGCCCAACATATGTGATCTCTAATGAAATAACGTTTCATGAGAGTTTAGTTTCTTGAACAAATATCAATGAGTAAATATGATATATTATGCCTCGCCTGAAACGTTTATTTCACTTGCTGTATGTGAGTAATGTCTCTGAAATAAAAAAAATGTTTTCATCATAAATGAGTGAAAGTAGTGAAAAAAGAGGCGTAAAAAGAAGAGTTATAATGTAAATTGGATAAGAATCATGATACTGATCGATCGATCAAATTATATCAGTTCCATTTTAATTTGTGTCTTGTGTCCCACAAAATAAAAACAGCTGCAGCTTCTCTTTTTTATCGTTACATCTCTTTATATAATCACATACAATCCACAATTATTATTATTTATTACTAAAGTTACAGCGCTGCAACTCATAGGCAAGTCAAGCAACATGTGATGGGGGTTGCCTCAATTTGATTTGATTGCAGTAGTCCTGTGACAGCTGGAGCTGTTGTACAACCTCCGCTATACACAATACATTGAGCAGTGTGATATTTTACAATAAAATGTGAAAAGATAGCAGTTACTTTCGTGTATTATACTTTTCATGTGTAAGCCTCAGTGGTGTGTTCTGTTTGCCAATTTTATTACCTATTAATATTATTTTTTTCTAAAGTAAGAGGATCAATAGGCGTTTTTTTTCCCTTTATAGTGTTATTATGAAAAAAAAAACATATTATTTTAAAAAATTGATTATAATGTGTTTATGTTAGCTAAATATTTGTGAAAGTTTCTTTTGCGGTTTATTTCAATTCAGTCTTTTAGAGATTTTTCAACTTTTTGTTGTTTCCACGTTTCACTTAGAGGCGCTTAATATACCACTTGCTTTTCATATACATAAATGGTTGAACAACAGGTTTAAAATGAGCAAAATTTCGCAGGCGTGTTTAATGTATAAGGGTGCCTAAGTGAAACATCACCAAATTAATGGAAAAAATAACTAAAACAATGAAAAATCACTATAAGACTAAGACTAAGAATTTTCATAGACCGCAAAATAAACTTTCACAAATATTAAGCTAACAAAAGTTGCAGAAACATAAACATGACATATTCACTTTTTAAAACCACAATCAGGTATATTTCTGCATTAAGGTTTATTTCACGCATCATGTTATATGCGAAAAACCCCCTTATTCATCCTTCTCCTTTTTTGTTTGTCTGTTTGGCACCCTCTATAGTAGTAAGTGGTTTTTAAGAAATGTCCCACTTACAAATGTATTACATAAAACTTACCATTTAATGTTGGTGGCTTAGGGGCTAAGTTTGGTTTTCCATGACTGATCACAGGACGACTGGGCGGACAACCATTATTTACATCATCTGTAGCATCTAAAGTGCTTAGATTAGCGTTACTTTTAGTCTTTCTGTGTAAAGTACTACTATTAGCATGAAGACTGGAAGAATTTGGTTCAGCGACAACTGACTCTGATGAAGACCATTTTGAAATATTTTCTTTAACAGTAAAGGGCTGTCTCCTTGATTCTGCCGACATCTAAAAAAGTAAAACACTTTTTTGAAATATGTATTACATTTTGTCCAACTAATGTTTACAATACTTAACATGATATGTATAAGACTTGTTCTGATACAACAAAGATTTTATTGAGCTTCTTCACTTATACGGAATATTTTTTATGTGATTGCATGACGTGGCTCATGCAATGTGATGTAAATTCTTTTATGATTAGAAATATTATTTGTCTATATTTTTTGAATGACAGTAGTCTAAGGAACAATATGTCAAAAATTGACAACTGTGGTATACTTTACAAAAAATTATTTCAATGAATAATCAATTATAAGCTTATGTACTTTTTCATAAAATTAATATGTAAAATTTGTTTTAATAATCACGTTTTCAATTTGTATATTACAGAGGGTGAGTCTCTTATTAGCAAAGTGATTAATTATTGTGACTATTAATATTAATTTAGGTGCACGATATGAGTAAGTAAAAATGTAATCGATTAATAATCGCAGATTAATGCATGTAATCATGAAGATAGCATCTTGGCATCGCATGCATCGTTTACGATATTACCCATTAGTAGGGTCCAGGTGTGTGCTGCAGCGAGGGCTCAGCAGTATAAAACTCTATGATAATGAAAGTATAAACCATATTTTTTAAGCACCTTGTAAATTATATAAGCCTGTATTTCTTGCCCGTGCTACATACAGCATTGACCCTTCCCGATAATGCCCCAGAACCCATGTATGTGCAGTAGTACACCATCCCGGCGTAGGAGAGCACTATAGTCTAACGCAGTTTAACACACGTGACAGCAAACTTTCCGAACCCTACTCATTAGTAATCACATCACAAATACAAAAATTAGGGTTCCACACTGAAATATATTTTTATGGATTCTTTTTAATTAATTTGAAAATTATTTTTTGTTGACATACTTCTTTTTTGGATGAATATCCTAACCAACCTAACAGATCCTTGGTTACAATTTTTTTATCTAATTGGATATTCTAGACATGATGATAATTATGCAATGATCATAATTATGCCAATGATTCTGATTAATAGTAACGAATATACCCATTCCAGAAATAGGCATCGCTGTGATTGTCAAATTTATACTCGCACGATTCCATAGTTACTTATGAAGGTCTCTGTAAGAGACCTGCTCTAATAATCACAGTATACATTACTACATGACACACAACTTGTTAAGTGAAATTACTTCCAAATTAGATTAAAAAGAACCAAGAAGCTTAGTCATGTTAAAAAAGGGTAATTAATGTCAGAAGGTTTCTATATAAATTTTTGTTTTTTGTAATTTGAACAGTGAATATGTATTATTTGTGAAAATTATATTCTTTTCAGTAGCATTTGGTGATTGAAATTGTTGTATTACAGGAAGCATGGGACCCACGTAATAAATTACCAGAATACTAGATCTAGAAGATACGCGAAAATTATATATTAGCAAAAAAACTTTAAATGGAAGTGCAAAAAAATTTTCAAAAAACATAGAGTTGGGTAAATTACCGGTCAAAACCGAAGTTGAGTTCGAAAATTTTCAAAAATAAAAATGTTCAATCCAGTCCAAACATACCTAATGCATGTAGGTATATGTTATACACTTCTGATAACAGTTTTTGTTTTACCTAAAAGGTAATTTACCAGTTACCTGCGTATTTTGCGACTTTTTCTTTTTTTCACAATTACCAAATGGTAACAAAAACTTTTTATTCTTTTTGCAAAATTTTTATTTTTCATAAAGACCGCTATAGTAAAATTTCAAAAACGAAATGTTGGTATGAAATGATTTAAATTACTATAACTTACAGATTCTGAAATTTCCAAAAAATCAAGTGTAGAAAGCATTTCCTAAAAAAAATTTTTCATAAATATTTTGTAAGTTGTTTCCAAGATATTTTGGTGAGGCAGATACTTTTTTAATTTATTTTTTTCCTGTAGGTTTTGTTAGATTTTTTTTTCTTATTATTATAGGTTTAGTAATCAATCACCCCCTAAATTTGCTGTGGGTCCCCATGCATGCTTACAAAAATACCAGAATTTCAAATTCCACCAGCTGCCACTGCTACTTTTATTTTGAATAATTATTGGACAAAAATTAAAAAAAAAGATTACATTTCATTGTGATTAAAATTAATGTACTTTTTTAGATGAACCTAGTATCCAGACTTAAGAAGGTAGCTTATAGCACTGAGACATGATGAATACTTTTGATTCAAAAAGGTATTCTGGACAAAATAGAAGAGGAGAACTGGTCTCAGTACATGGGGACTATTTTTCAACTCGTTCTAGACTATCTTTAACAGTTTTACTCCATTTATAAAAACCTACATATGACAATGTCTTCTCATAAAAGTCTTTCTGGAGGATGCACATCTGCATCATTTACACTAAATTGTAAAGCAGATAACACTGCATGCTAGTTGATAGAGTTTTAACCAAAAGTTAATTTGTGCAACTGTGAAATTATTTTGGTCCCTGTTTTTCGAGAGATGAAAGCAGTAAATACATGCTGAAAATCCAATTATGTTACGTTAGAATTCTACATTAGTGCCATAGATCAAAAATATGTGATTATATCACGTGGATACAACAACATCCTCAATCTTGGGGAACTATTTTGGGGAAAATACCTGGTAATGTCGTTAAGTTGCACAAATGAAATTTTGGTTAGGATTCTACTGGTTGATGAACAACTGCTATATGTAGGTACTTGTTCTTGTGCATCAGACACTAACTTTGGCTTCTGTTTCTTTTATTTGACTCTAATTCAAAATATATTATAAATGTGCTGATCGGTGAGTGGTTAGGATGATGTTTTTTGATAAAATATATTTTTTTTTATCATTAGGGGGGGGGGAAATTGGGGGGGGGAATTGGGGGGAAGGGTTAGGGGGTTGGTTTCGTTTGTGGTCAGATCCATTGTAAATGATATTTAAATAGATTTAAAAAAAATTTTTTTTTGAGTTTTTGACCAAAAATAAATTAGGCCGAAACCGGCCTTAGGGACCCTCCTCCTTTGAGCACCCCTTCTATAATTTGGTAGTATAACAATACCTAATACTACTACAGTGGAGCTTCACTATTATTTACAACTTACAACTTAACTAGCTTATAACATAAAATTCGAAAACTAAAACTCATACAACTTGATAATTGTATGGATTTTAAGATTTGATGTCTTTAACATGTTAAACTCTGGGTGGCATCAATGCAATATCTCACTGATATGAAGCCTACTGACAGCGAGGTATTACTGTAATTTTACACAGTATGACAGCCTGTGTCTGGATGGTCCAGAGAACCTCTCAAAAAAAAAAAAAAGGCAGGGCTCAACGCGTCAACTATATTTTTCTTTAGCTTGAATAATTTTGACCAGACTATAGGATTTGAGTTACAAAATTTCATTTTTGTTATGAAGTAAATAACTTACGGTTCTATTTGGCGCAGGGGGAGGTGGGCCTCGGTTTCTGTTATCACTTGCCATCTGTTTCTTTAACTCCAACTGTATGCTGGTGAAATTTCTTGGTGTTGTGACTTGTGAGGTAACCTCCTCAGTATTACTGACAAGTTTATTAGAACTGTTAGAAACCACTGCAACAAAACAGTGTATACAGCCAAATGACTATTAAAAACAGTGAATGAATTATATTTTTGGAATGATATATTTATAAACTTTCACAGATCAAAATTGTAGGCATAGTTCCAAATTTTTTCATGACAAATTAAATACCACTTTCTTACATTCGTTTTACAACAATTTTAAATGAACACTACATTATTTAACATTTACATAACAATTATACTGTTATTTAATTGATATGATCATTGCAAGCATTTATATTTTATATGTACAGGGTGAGTTTGTGAGAATCCCGCCCCCTCTTCTCCGTTATTGTTAGAGCGATGAAAATAATCTTTTATAGCTCTCAGTTCAAGCTCATAGCTCAGCTGTTTTTTTGACAGCATATTCTGAAATTTAAGGAACAATAAGTTCCCCTGATAAAAGAATATTTTCATACCTCAAAAAATAAAGCAGAAGAGGGGGGGGAATTCTCACGAACTCACTCTGTGCATACAGTATGTTCATATAGGAATAACTTTTTTTATCCATGGATTTGAAGAAAAAAAGTGTTCAGTTTACTGAATAATACAATAACAATTACAAAATGATTTTGCAAGATTGCAGGTTTGAAGTTTCAAAGTTTAAAACTGAAGGAATGTCCTAAGAATAAATTGGATACTTCAAGTACTGTTGGTTAAGAAAGTTTCTAAAAATGAGGAGTAAAAATATTTCAGATTATATTCGAGAATAAATTTAAAATAACGTGCCAAATTGCAAAAATTTAGCACGTTGTACAATATAGCCATATTGTACATATGTTTAGCACAATATATTACAATATAGCCAAATAATTTTTAACACAATTTTATAACATTTGTGCCATAACTTTATTAGGCATTTATTTTATAACTACAAAAATATGCACAATATTGCACAGCTCTTTTAAAAACATTTTTTATCTCTTTCTATGTTTTCAAATATGCAATGTTTATCAAGGAAAAAAATAAAACTCGTTTTATTGTCAAATATAAAATGTGAAAATAAATTCGTAGAAATGCATAGAATACATGTGTGACAGCCCCATGCAGGTGTAGACAGGTGTAGAAAATAAAAATGTCACCATTCGACAAAACAGAAAGAAGGAAATAGTTTTTAAGAGAGTTGTTCTATATCTTGAATATTTTTGTAGTGTTTAAAATTAACCCACAAATAAGTTATGACCCAAAAATGAATAGGGGTTGATTGTTTCATCCCCATGCTAGTGGAAAGGGAAAATAAAAATCTTACACCAAGATGGCCTTTTATTAGAAAGACACAGACCAAATCTCAAACTCTTACATTATTCCGTTATCGAGATAAAAAATTAAAATGTATTTTTGGGTCACCCTGTATGTGCGAATAACTTTACAGGGAGGGTTCTAATCGAAAAAATTTGTATGATTTTAAAATCACCTGTAGAAATATGTGTACCCTCCTCTACGCAGCTGTGGATCTCAGGGGAGGATGTTCTACTCCGTGTGTGTCTGAACTAAACAGTTTAATATTAGCCATACAGCTAACACCTGTCACAGTAATTGTTAGCATAGATTGTTAGTCTATATCATGACGCGACGTTAGGCCGTTAGTCCGTCTGCACAAGGGGCAACATGAAAGATAAAAAGAAATTCAACAGCAATATTATATGATATCCTCTGGCTACTCGCTTCCTAGTTAAAGGAGTGGGGCGGACCCACCAACGGCGACTAGACAATATGAAAGAAACCTATTATTGATTCTCATCAACCAACGTTGATGAGAACGTTGTCAACACTACACAATGATGTGTATACTAACTGGATAGGCAGTAGGACGTAAGTGGGGGAAAATTTGAAGGTTTTGTAAGACATTTTGACATTGCAGCAGACCGGTTTTTCGCGCTATGCGCATGATCACACATTAGCGCATATTTGAATGCGAGCAAGTGATGTTGATGTGTATTAATAAATCTGATTATGGAGTAGATTACATGACGTTAATAAAAAATTAAGGTTTAATATTAATGTAAAAATTATGAATTACAACTTCTTTATAGTGTATTAGAATTGTTTTATTTTCTATTAAGCATTCAGTGATGTTTTGATGTGAAGAAATATCGGTGCAAATAGAACATTTTAAAATCATTTAAAAAAAGGAGAACAGAAAAAAGAAAGGGTTTCATATTATGATAATAATAAATAAATCACTTCAAAGCCTTTGTCATCAATCATCAATTATTTATTCCTCTATTTTACATGTTAAATATGACAGTATATTTTCATTCATTATTCATTCCATGATTCAAGAAATATTTTCATGTCAAAAATAATTCAGATAAGATAAAGTGCATTGAACTCGATAAGAGAAGAAAAATTTTTTTCAATTTCTTTCTTACAGGACAATCACAACGTTGTATAAGAAACGTCATGAAATCGCAAGACATTGTATAAAATAATGAGACTTAAATATAGATATGACTCATTTTTATCTTCAAGACATTTTTCGGGGATGATGAACTCAATGCGCCCTTTTTCATGAATAAATTGTCCTTATCTATGAAATGTTCATCCCGACTTCTTCACTAACACACCGCAATACACGCACTTAACTATTGCTATTTTTCAACTTTTTTGTTTTAGTCAAATTTTCATTTGGTTATATTTGCATTTACAAACAATGTTTACAATATTTATAAGCACGAACAGCTTATTGCACTGATGCGCAGAGATCCTTACTTACAAAATGGCTGCTGTTCAAATCCGCCTAAAAAACGCAGATTTGAATTGAGACAGGGACTATTCTACTGCCTAAGTAATACGTTTACTTATATCAGCTGTTTGAGCATCTTCCTCGGATACTTCTAACTATTAACGTAACTCCTGTATTTACATCTAATAATTTTATTATCATCGCACATTGTCTAATGGATCGCACCCGAAATGAAGGCTATTTAAATGATCAATGTCATCAGTACAATACAGTGTGGCTCATTAAGAACCAGAACACTTCTGTAATTTTTGAATTGAAATGAAAAAAATTGAGAAAAAGCTTTAGTTTTTTTTTAAGTAGAAAAATCGGCAAATTGAAGCTGAAAATAGAGTCTTCAGCATCCCTCAAAACCAATGTAGGTATACCAATTTTTGTTAAAAAATCAATTTAGAAAATATTTGTTTTTCGGTACCTACCTACCCTATTTTAAAACATGCACAAAGGCATTCCTGTAAAAGTTATTTTTTCATAATTTTTTTTATACAGTAATATCCCGACTTACGTAAATTCGAAGTTACGTATTTACTTTGCCCCTAATGGTACGCGGTGCATCATGCTATTTCAAGCCTGCTGCAATCGATGCACCATGGTGCCAATCTTGCTGCACGCTTGTATGCATGCAATGAGCTTTCTGAGTTTGCTAAGAGCTTTTACGAACGAGTTTCACGCACATAACCCGCACACGAGTCGTTTAACACAAATATTTAAATGTTTAATAACCATTTAAAATGAATAATAAACGTATTGTATACCCTGACTTCCATAGTGTTCGATTTACGTTATGCTTCTCAGTCCCACCTATTATGTAACTCCAGAGTATTACTGTAATATAATAAATACATAGGAAAAATGATAATGCTAATAATTATTAGCATGACATGAATGATTATAATCATTAATTGCACCATTATGCCATGATGTTAATAAGGAGGTCCACTTTCTAGATGAGAATGTATTGTGACTTCTAAACCATAATAGATACAAGCTAAGAGTATTTTTTTCAGATTCTTTTTCCTAAACTACTGAAAATTTTCTGTAAAGGTATTACCTTCGTGAAATATAAATTATACCACTTTTCTTATACCTTTTTAATTGAATCGACCTTATACATATCACAGTTTAGAAGTAGCCAATGCATTCCCTAGCGAAAAAGTGGATATGGATACCCTGTATAAATGTAGTAGTGTAAGTTATGAGTATTATTTTATTGTCATAACATTATTTAATTTTTACGTACAACACTTACCAGTTAGTTTACCAGTTGGTTTCAGTTTTGGCATTCCACCTGCAAATAAGCCACCCAATCCATTTGATGGTCCTAACCCAGAAATATTATTAGTTCCTTCGTTTGATGCTGCATTGTTATTTCCCGTTTTGTTACTAATTTTACCTACAACATTTGAAAAATTGGAAATAATGCCATCATGGTTACTTCAACTATTGAACTTTAACATGACAAAAAATTATACAAGTTGTCTAAAAACACTGTTAAGTTCATTGTAAAATAGGAAGTGTTATTCAGGTATCTAATATAACAAAATAAGCTACTACGAAGCCACTTGTGTCTAGTATAGACATTCCAAATAACAATTTTTTTTCCTACTGATAAAAAAACGGCAGGCTAATACATTGTCTCTTTGACACCCAGTATTTACAATTATTAATTATACTTCAAAGATAAAAAAACACTACCAAAACTGCTGGTACGTTATACCCAAAAAACGTCCAAGCCTCTTCAAACAGATGTAATTATTTTTTATCTGAATCTTTATATAACCTCAACCTCATGGCGGCCAGTGATGATTCTATAGCTGCCGAGCTTACTAAAATTAATAAAAAAGATCTAATAAGTTTATTAATTAACAAAAAGTTACCATCAAATGTGTCGTTAAATAATACGCTAAGCGAATTCGTAAATAGTTTTAGTGCAAATAGTGTTAAAGACAATGCATCAAATTCCTCGCATGCCGACGATGTACCTAGGTTATGTTGTGAAAAAACTGAGTGTATCAGATTAACCGCAAGATATGAGTCTCAGAAGAAAGAAATAATATTACTTCAACGAACTATGGATCAAATGGAAAAAAGGTTAGCAATCCAAGAAGAAGTCATTCATTTGTTAAAAATAAATCAGCCTTAATTAATGAAAAATAGTGCTACAAGTTTGCCATCTAGTGACAACAAAGGGAAGTTTCAACCTTGCCGCAGAAGTCTGCAAAACCTACATCTATGAATCAGCTGCCTAAACAAACAAAAACATCACGCAGACATATGTACAAGTAATGAAATCGTAGAAGCCGAGCCAAGATATAAAACGGATTCCACAAAAACTTTGCGATAATGAAGGGCAAAACAACCTGGCGAAAAAATTATAACACTTGAACAGGTAAATCTAGCAGTAAATAATGCTTCGAAAGAAACGGACAACAAAACACAAATACACATCAGACTATGGATTATTCAAGAAATAGCCATAAAGCTAAAACTAGGAAACCCATCATTGGTTCCAATACTACAGCTCTCAATATGGCTATACATAAACAAGGTTATTTACATGTATATAGGTTATGTCCGCAAATTACTGCTAAGGATTTAACTGCTTTCTTAGAAAAATCGGCCCCTGAAATAAAATTTGACTGCAAAGAGTTAAATCGAAATGGAAAAAACGTGTTCATATTTAGTCTCGGTTTCCTATTGTTAATGTCAAAGACGTTTATAATCCAAATATTTGGCCTAATGGTGCAGCAATAAATCGATTCAGATTTCCCAAAGACCAGAAATTTTCAAACACCAGCCCAAGTGCAACCGGTGAAATAAATATAGTCTGTCAACAATACGATTTACTGCCTTCTGATGCTACCAACCAAGAGGCAAGTATTCGAATATTCCATCTGAATGTGAGAAGTGTGCGAAATAAAATAAATGATATGGATGTGCTATTAAAAACCTTGAATTTTCCTGAAGTCTTATGCATATCAGAAACTTGGTGTACTGGCTGAGGAAATAAAACTTGTGCAATTAAACAAGTATGTGTTAACTAATTTTTATTGTCGAAATACGTCAAAAGGGGGTGGCCTTGCTATATTCGTCAGGGACAATATTAATTATAAGAACAGAAAATGTAATGTTGAAAAATCAGATTCAAATTTTGAGTACTGTATAACTGAATTGGAATTTAAAGGTGAGGATATCTTAGTGGGCTGCTTCTATCGAGCACCAGTCAGTGATTTTAATGTCTTTCTTACAAATCTTGACCTGTTGTTAAATAGTGTTTGTAAACTAAATACAGGCTACATTTTTTTGCGGGAGATTTTAATACCAACTTCGATGAGCACTGTGTAAACATCGATGCAAAGAATTTATGTAACCTCCTAAAACTTATGGGTTTAAAAAATGTATTTATGAGTATACTAGGGTTTCTGAAAACAGCCGAACAATTATAGACAATATATTCACCAATACTGATAAATCACTCTACATTATCAAACTATATGTTGTGATCTTTCTGATCATTTTGCACATATTGTTAATTTTGTTTGTGGAAAGATTAATGATGACTTAAATGTGCATACTTATAAATATGTTAGGTATTTTAAGGATGAAAATAAATTGCAGCAATTCAGATATTTGTTGTCTTCAGAGAACTGGGAGTTTTTAGCCAGTAATGAAAACAGTGACACAAAGTTCAGTAAGTATTTTTACACTTTTTGTGCAGCTATAGATACTTCATTTCCTCTTGAACTACGCAAATTTAAGAAAAATCGTAATGTGAAAAAAAAAAGACTATATTAATAATGAAATTATAAATGAAGGGATATTTCTCCGAGACGTGTTCCAGCTATATAAGGAGACGCATGATGACCAGATTCTCGTCAGGTACAAAGTACTAAAAAAAATCTCATCAAAAGCGAATCAAGGAAGCAAAAAAAGCTTATTATAATTCTAAATTTCAGAATTGTAGCGATGTGCTAAAACTGTTTGGAATATTATTAAAGGTAAAAATTATACTAAGAGTAATCTACCTCGCACTTTCATAGATTCACAAGGTAAAATTATATCAGACTTCAATTGTATAGCAGAACATTTCAATAATTTTTTCTTACAATCTACTGAGTCAATTACAAACAACATGAATGTCTCAGAAAGTGCACATAATGTAGAATTTAATAGTAATTCGCTTTTATTACTGAGGATGAAATTAAGGATATTATAAAATCTATTTCAGTAAAAGATTGGCTGGATTCGATGGAATACCTGGGTCGTTATTATATAACGTGGTGGACTTTATTTGTGAACCACTCTCTTTACTAATAAATGCCTCATTTAGTGATGGAATTTTTCCTAGTATCTTAAACGTTCAGTTGTGATACCTATACACAAAAAGTGTGATAAAACTTTATTTTTGAATTATAGAGTATCGTTCTTCTATCAGTGTTTTCTAAACTATACGAAAAGCATATTGTCACCGACTTGTTAAGTTTTTTGTTAACGAAAACATATTTATTAATAATCAGTTTGGATTTAGGAAAGGGTTAGCCACACAGGATGCAATATTGTCCCTCTATAATTTTATTTTAGGGAAATTGTGAATTGAAGAATAAGACAAGTACCTTATTGTTCGATTTAACTCGTACATTTGATACGGTCAACCATGACTTGTTAATTGATAAGCTATATAAATATGGCGTAAGAGGGCAGTCATTAGATTGGTTAGACTTATTTATCTGACAGAACTCAAGAAGTTATTCTCACTTATGAAAATAAAATCTATAAATCTTCCACAAGTGTAACATCCAGTGGCGTCCCACAAGGTAGCGTACTGGGACCTATATTATTTTTGGTTTATCAATGACATTGAGATCATTAGGAAAAATCTAATATAACTTGTTTAATATATTTGCCGATGATACCTCAGCATCCATTTGTGGAAAAATTTCTGTGATCTGAAAACTGATGCACAAAAAACTGTATCATTTATGCAACAGTATTGCATTGATAATGGTCTGGCTTTAAATACCTTGAAGACTGACCTAATTTTGTTATCGACAAAAAAATTAACGAAAGTCTGCTTGTCCGTGTTAAAGGTTAAAGGAGTATTAAACAAAATGAATACGTAAAATTCTTGGGAGTGACAATTGACTCATGGGTTATCTTGGAGAAATCACATAGACTATCTAATTAACAAATTTACTGTCAGCTGTTTTTGTATTTGGCAATTAAGAACATTTGTTAGCTTAGATGTATTAAAAACTTATTACTTCGGTTGTGTTCAGTCAAGACTAAGCTACTGTAACTGTGTTGGGGCAATGGTCCTAATATAAATGACCTTTTTGTATTACAGAAGAAAATAATAAGAACTATGGTATTTAAAACCTCACACCATTCATGCAGAAAACATTTTCCAGAATTAGGCATTTTAACAATCACTTGCTTATATATCCTTAGTTGTATCTGCTATATTAACTCAGATCCAAATAAATTCTGTAGTTATAGAACCGAAAACAATAATTACTCATTACGTCAGACTCATAAATTGGATATACCTCAGCACACATTAACTCTATCTGCAAATGGACAGACTATAATGTCAATAAAATTGTTTAATAACTCTAAAACTTTGAAGACAATAAATAGTGTATCACTATTTAAAAGAAGTACGAAAAATGTTATTAAAATATGCTTTTAATCAATGTCAGAATATTTACAATGTAGCAATATGTGCGAATGAGTGTATATGTTATAATTGTATGTATGTATGTAAATATTGGTGGATGTGTCATTTTTTAGTTTTAAATTCTGCAATTAGTGCTATTTTATATTTACATTTTTTCCTTTTAGCTTATATTCATACGTATACTTTTGTATTTTACCAACCATATTGACTTAACTTATACTTTGTACTCAAAGTCTAATGGAAATAAAGATCAAAAACAAACAAACAAACAAACAAACCTTTTTAAAATTAACTAGAATATTTACAAGATGAAATACAGTTCCAAATACTGGCAAGAATAAGTATAGTATTGTGACATTTGTGAAGTGTCATTAGTGACAGCTGACAGTTATGAATGAATGAATACGAAAAGTGGGCGGGAAGACCCATGCACTTAGGCCGCCCACATTATTGTGCACCACATTCCATGAGTGTTCACCCAGGTATGCCGACCTCTAGCAAAGGCGCATATTTTCCTGGGGTGAACACTCTTAACATCCTCTGGGTTCAGAACACAACTCCTAAAGTGCCGTTCTCTAACCCTTGCAATTGCAGGGCATTCTGTGAGGATGTGAGATGCAGTCTCCTCATCCTCCATGCACCATGCATCTATGACCCTTATCATGTGGAGGTGCCCCTTTTAAGGTGACAGTGGCCTGTAAGGAGTCCTGTCACCGTTCTAATGTCTCTTCGGTTCATACCTAGGAGACTTTGAGTTAATTTGAACGAAGGCCCAATAATATGGGCCTTCGCCTGCCTCATACCCGGGGCTTCTTGCCATGATTTTTCGAACTCCTTGTTTAGGAGCTCTTTCATGGTTGAAACCCCCATTGAATAGGGGACCCCTAATATAGGTTCAGGTCATACGGGATACCCTATTGATCCTAGTCTGGCCAGTCTATCGGCCTCCTCATTTCCCGGGACACCTGAGTGTCCCGGTACCCATGTGAGTATCACTCTATTACAATTGGCCAGATCATTTAGAATCTTTTACAATCAAGGACGAGTCGCGATTTGACCTTGCTGGATTCAATAGCCATCAAGGCCGCTTGACTGTCCGTGCATATTTGAATCGTTCTCCTTTTTGGAGCCGTCTTTAGGGATTTCCATCCGCATGCTAGGATAACATATATTTCCGCCTGGAAAACGCTGGCATATGACCCGAGGGCAAAAGATAATTTTGTCCTCGTGGTTTTGCCATATACTCCCGCTCCGGCCTTATCGCCAATTTTGGAGCTGTCTGTAAACCAGATGATTCCATTTTGGCATATAGTATTATGTTATCCCAGTCATCCCTACTAGGGATTTGGATCCCTAGTTTTGGACTGCGACAAATGGTAGTCGCTCCACACTGTCCTGTAGCATAAGGAGTACTGGATAGTTTTTGGTAGCCTTGTTCCATATTGTGGCGTGGCCAGTAGTTTGTTCCTACGCCTATCCAATGACCCGGTCCGGAGGGAAGGATCCGGTCAGTCTGTAAGCGACCTCATGGCCTCATGTTCAATCACCAAGTGCAAAGGAGGCAGCCCCGTGAGGACCTCTATGGCCCTACTTGGGGCTGTCCTCATTGTACTAGTGATGCCTAGACTGGCTAGTCTTTGAACTTTATCAAGTTGCTTTTTAGCCTTATCCGTTCTTGTTCCCTGGCCACCAAACGATGGCACCATAGGTAATAACGGGGCGAACTACGGCCATGTACATCCAGTGAAGGATTCTCGGCCTTAGTCCCCACGTACACCCGGGGCTCTTCTCACACGCCCATATGGCTGAGGCAGCCTATGTGGTGCGATTTGCTATATGCTCGTTCCAGTTAAACTTGGAGTCTATTGTGACCCCAAGGTACTTAGATGAGCTTTTTGTATGGGATGACCTTTCCTGCCAGGGTAATCTCTGGCAGAGGCCCCAACTTACGCTTCCCTGGTAAAAGTAAGCAGGTCAGCCTTTTTGGGGTTAACTCTTAACCCCTCTTCCAGGCACCACCTTTTCGACCACTTGGAGGTCCTCTGCCAGAAGCCCCCCAAGAACATCGATTTTGTGGTCCTGTAATAAAATGACGAGATCGTCCGCATAAGCTTGGGCATAGAAGCCCGACTGGTTCAACAATTGCAGGAGGCTGTCCACTACGAGGCACCACAGAAGAGGTGATAGTACACCCCCTGGGGACAACCTCGCGATACAACCGCCTCCGCTGTATCACCGGCCAGTCTTGCAATGACCTTGCGCTGGGGAGAGCATCGAGCCGACCCATCGTACTATTGATGGCTCGGCCTCCGTCCCCCCCAGCGCCCGGCACATTGATTCGAAGGAGGTATTGTCAAAGGCTCCCTGATATCAATAAACACACCCAGGGCGGATTGCTTTTGATGCAGCACTCCATCTATCCTGTTTACAAGGTGATGGAGAGCCGCATCAACGGATTTTCCGGCCTGGTAGGCATATTGAAGGGCGTGCAACGGTTGTTGCACCAGAATCCCTTCTCTGAGGTAACGGTCCACCAGCCTTTCTAGCGCCTTCAAGAGGAAACTACCAAGGCTTATGGGCCGAAACGATTTTGCTTGGGTGTAATCATTTTTCCCTGGTTTTGGGATGAATATAACCCTAACAGACCTCCAGGCAACAGGTATGTAGCCTCGAGCCACACAGAAGGAAATATACGCAATAGGTGAAGTACGAGCACATCCAGCCCCTTTGCAAAAGGGCCGGAAATATGCTGTCCTCACCAGGTCTTTTGAAAGGCATGAAGCACTGGATAGCCCATCTTAGCCTTTCGTATGTGACAACTTTGAGGACGTTCTGTAGTCCATTGTCATTGGACCACTACTGTCATCCTCTATTGCCACTGTCCCGGCAGATCCCGGGAAATGAACTGAGAGCAAGTGTTGGAGCATCTCTCCAGCCGAAGATGTGAATCCTCCGTCAGGGAGAGACACTGCGCCCCAATTTTGCTCCCGGATCTTTAGTTAGTACCTTGCTCAGCCTGGCTGCTGAGGGCAGTTGGATGATGTCCTCGCAGCTGGCCCGCCAGGTATCCCTAATCGAGTCACGAATGACCTTTTTATATTCCCTCTGGGCGGATTTGTAATCCTCCCAGTGGTTGGGATTTTTTGTCCGTTTGGCTTTATTAAAAAAGCTTATGAACCTTCCTCCTGTGGGATTCGACATGGGAATTCCCCCAGGGTGTTTTGCTCGACCTAGTCCATTGTTTTAAAGGACAGTTGGCTTCAAACGATTCAACGATGGCTGAGTTGAGGCGGTTTAGCACTACCTCAACATCTGCCTCGCTTCATTATCGGGATGGAATTCCCTATTAGCCTCCCTTTAAGGTCCTCTAAATAGAGGTCCCATTGGGTGGCCCTAGGATTCCTATATCCGTTTTCGATGAGTTGGATGGAAGTTATTAATTAATAGTTGTATAATCGGTGCCGCGTTCTACTTTGTATACTCCATAATTCTAATGCAGCGACGACTCCCTCAAGTTAATTACGTTTAAGAAGTGTTTTAAATTTTCGTTTAAGTTTAACATTTACAACGAATAAAAATTATCGCAAAGGACGCGTTATATACTACTACTACCTACTCTAGTTATTAAGTAAATAAGTACACATAAGTTTTATAGTTTACACATTGAGTCTATTTAGTTTTTACACTACCTGTTAGTAAAGAATTGTATGGAATGACATATTAACATTCTAGAAGTCAAATGAATATTCTAGAACATGTAAAAAATATAAATAATGGTGTTTTTTGCTAAGACAGAGTTAGTTGTGGTTTGAATGTTACACAGTTAAGGTCGACAAGTTGTAAAGTATTAATAAACGTGTTTGAATTGGAGAAGCGAATTATTTAAAGAGAAATATGTAACAGTATAATGCATTTTTTGCTACAATACACGTATATTAAAATATACCTACAGTTGCCATCATAATATTCTAAAGACTGGTTGAAAAGTCTACAAAGTATCACACAAAAAGGCCAAAGTATTTATGAACGAAATTCCAACAAAGTATTATGACGAATATGAACTACGAATTATGAATATAGAGTGGAGGAAAGGGTATTGGCGCATAGTGACACCAACGACTTTGTTACTTGTCTCTTACTCACTGTGTTGAATTGACACTGCAGGGTAGGAGCTGTTGTTGGCGTGTAGATATTGGAAGTATTGCACCATGTGAGTTGTTGCAAGGGAGAAGAAGGCGTGCAACTCAACATTCGGACCCATGGAAGTATTGCAAAAAATCATTTTAACTACATGGCGTCTGTTCATATATCCGAATGTTCGTAAGTAGAGTGGCATATACATACAAATGGGTCTTAATGGGGTTATCATATATTATTTACTACTATCATAGTTTTCGAGTTGCTATCTTCTGTGTCATTGCTCACATTAGAAGCTGTTCCACTACTTTGTCAATCAAACCATCCATGTCCACATTTGGTTTTCTATTGTTATAAAATGTTGAACACACAGTGTGCATTATTTTCCTGATATGTATTTAATTTAGAGTCACGGATATTTCATTTTTATTGTCCTCATATTTGAAAGTTTTATTTTCCCAAGCCACATACCCTTTTAATTGAGCCCAGTTAACTTTTGGATTTAATTCCAAATGGTAAGGTTGCAATGTCATATTTTTATGAGTTGGATCGCTGAGCTCCTTCAGTCATCTAACATGTTCAAAATTTTGGTGTTCTCATAAAGGGCTACAAATGGCTGCCACCAGTAACCAGTGTCCAACGAAATAAACAGAGACAAAAAGCCCAATAAAAAATATTGTTACTCAATGACAATTATTATTTAATTCCGAGTTACTCTAATCTTCAGTGTTAGCCGGAGGAGCCAGATAATGTTGAGGACGCTGACCAAGCGTATCCCAAATATGCTCGATCCAATCCGAGGAACGAGGCTAGGAAAGCAGCGATATATGCTCCGCAGTGATATATGCAGCGAAAGATGCTCCATGAAGGTCTGTACTTCAAGTGCCACATGTGGACACGTGTCATCGTGCTGGTACAACATATCTGCATGCCGCTGAATATAGAGAAAACTACTGGATATAGCTCGTCTTCGATATATCGGCGGCTCGTGATCGCTTCTTGTACCTACACAACACGTGTATGGCCTTCACGAGATACCACCATATACTATGATACTTTGCTGTTGGTGGATATGACATGGTTGATTGCAGGCTTCGACGTCACCACATCTCCGGATAACCAAAATGCGGCCATCTGTAACACTCAGCGAGAATCATAGTTCGTCAGAAAAACATAATGCGCCAACATTCGGCCACCCACTGTCTGTGTGAGGAGAATTCGTGCCCGCCACGCGTGCAGTCCGGCACTTTGCAATTGTCGATGTACAGTACGTTGGGGCACTTGTCCTTCCTTCCCTGCTGGCCATCTTTGCACCAATTGATGAGATGGCGCAGTACAATCGGGCAGTTGACGCGTACACTACAGCACGTTCTTCTCGCGATGGTGCAGCAGAAGGAAGTCCAGCTTGTGGTAGTGCACTGGATGTCGCAGAATGACATACTGACTGAACTTAAGTTCATTCCAATATTGTTCTTGGTTCGTCTGCTGCATGGTGACAGCTTGATCCTGCATTATTTACCAATTCAATGCAATTTACCCCCAATTTAGTTCTTCCAATTCGATATTTGGTGATGTCAGCGCCATCTCCTATCTACGCGGAAACACACAGATGTTGTTTATACTTAGCATATCTTCTACACGTAATACGTACTATGTATTTATGTATTGGCGTCATTCACCAGTTCTCCGTTCTCGAGATAAAAGGTGTGGTCAAAACTTTTGGCCAACAGTGTATAATGGTGTAAATCAAATTTAATTTTCAAACTGAAGCTGAATACACATGAAACGATTAATAAACATGATAATTAATCTTAGTGCACACTAATCAGTTTTATTAATAAAAAATACTCAGTCATCCATGATACCAATACTTATTATCCTTTTATATCTGTATTAAAAAAAGGAACTAAATAAATTAAAAAGACAAAAATTGTTGTTGTAAAAGTTATTGACTTATTTACAATAAAATATACATACGTTTTAAACCAACTATGATAAATTAAAGTATTCGATGTAATGTATCAAATATTATAAGAAAATTTTAAATTGTAAACGATGTAAATTTTTGCAGGTATTAATGTTTCATTGATGTTTAAAACTAACGACATTGGTGGTGAAAATATCGAACATCGGAAATATGGAGACATCCAAAAAAAACGTCATCAACTCTGGCTATGAACGAGAGAGATGGAAATAGCGGTCATGTCTAAGCTTTTCGGTTATGTCAAACTTTTGACAAGTGACTGTCACAATTTGTAAAATAAACAATGGCTGTCATATGATGTGACAGTCTTGACAAGTAAATAAGGTTATAAATTCGATTAAGAATAGAAATACGTTTTTTTTTCTCAGGCCAACCTTGATGACGTTTTTTTTGGATGTCTCTATATAACATCAATGTTTGCCAAACATCGATAATTATCGCCCATCCCTAGTCCTATGGTAACACCATATAACCTGGTAACATACTCAGTGGCACCAGTTGTCAGTACCCTCTCCCCGCAGTAGCCCTATACAACCTCCTATTCTCATATATCAACTCAAATTATAACCAAAACAGTATTTTTATTAAAATGTCAAAATAACGTAACAATTCACGTTATGAACTTTTTTGGAAGGTGACTCCTTTGTAAGTAGGGTACATCTGTATACAGTTTGTGTAAAGCCGACATCGGCCGGTTGTGAAAAAGGACAAATGCTACACCTCTCGTTCTAACGACAGGCACAGGTGGTGAGATGGCCGGTCTTATTCCCTCACTACTTTTGATGCACGTGCGGTTGCTTCTTATCTGTCGTCTCACTTCTGTTTGTCCTTTTTCATAACTGGCTGATGTCGGTATATATTTGTTAGGATATTTCTGCTTTAAAATGACATAATTATATATACACTGTGACCCATTTCAAATGGAAACAGGCCTAGAAAAATTGTATTATTTTGGGTTTTTTTCTAAAAGATGGAGCAGTAAAAACTTTATTCTGGCGCAAAATATTAAAATTTGGTTTCTATGTTCTACTTCGAATTTTTTTCACTGTCAAATTTTACAAAAACAAAAATTTTTTTATTTTACAAAATAACTAAACAGTTCTTGTAAAATTTGACAGTGAAAAAATTCGAAGTAAGCCTTGAACATAGAAACTAAATTTTAATATTTTGCGCTAGAATACAGTTTTTACTGCTCCATCCTTTAGAAAAAAAACAGTAAATACCATTTTTCTAGGCTTGTTTCCATTTGAAATAGGTCACACTGTATATAATAACCAAGAATTTTAATCCCACATGCTATTATTGTAGCCCAGACGAAATATTACCCTGATATCTGGATGATGTACGTCTACTCAAACACAACTCAAAGCTAATTGCATACGTCAAAATACGATAAACATTTACTGAAAGCCGCGATTGCCGAAAAAAATAAATGCCTGAAATACAAGACATAAAAGAGACCTGGGCTGCAATCATGGCCCACACGCCCACATAGCATAAGGTTAACACGTTCGATGCCCACACGATAGAGTACACAATTCACCCAGTACCATCATGTATAATAGTAATGGTATTAAAATAAACGTAAATGTGAGACCACGTACAGATAAATATTTTTAAAACCCCCCTTTTGCATCTAGTGCTCAACTACAGTGCCGATCTTTCAATAGAACGTTTAATATCTAGACAACAGTGCCAACACACGTGCGTCGTGGGCACTGCTAATAAAATGCTCACGCCGACACAGTGTCGTCATGGGCATTGAACGTGTTAAGTAACGAATATGTTTAAAAATTTAATTAAACCATAACTACATTAATTTTAATATAAAAATATATAATAAAAATTATGGTATAACCTGGTATCAGTGGTCCACTTTTGTCATTAGTAACAGTTTTTTTTTAATTTCGCTCCTTGCCTAATAGACTTTAATAATGCTCCTCTATCATCTGGACTATTTTTTGGCAAACTAAAGACTGGCTGAGCAGGTGCTGCTGGTGCCATTGGAGGGGGTGGAGGTGGTGCTGGCATTTTATATGATCTGAAAAAAAAAGAACTTTGTTCAGATAGTTCCTAATATCTAATAATATAAGATAGTCACTTGTACAATGTATCTTTGCATTGCGGAGTTGTTTTTGTGTTACTGTTGCTTCATAATTATATTAGATATGATTTGCAATAATAATTATTGGAAAGGAAATGCAAAATGTGTAAAATTATTTCCTTGCAACATTTACAAATTTGAATAATAAAATTATATTACTTTACTATTATAAATTGAATATAACTTGAATATCAAGCACATTTGACTTTCTCACAATGGCTGGGTGCATATATGAGAAGAAAATTTAATAAAGAGCAGCAAAAACTTAAATACTATGTATGTACAGGCTGTCTCCTAAAAAACGCCGCAAGCCATAATCCGCCATTTATAATCCCACCTTAAAAAAAAAATCAATTGAATTGATTCTCAATACACTATAAAGGGAGCACACCACAGTGTTTTTTAACTTTATTTTTTGAAAAGTGACAGTAATTTTTTTTTTTCAAATGGCAATATAGTTTTCTTTTATTTATTATTATGCAGATTTATTTTTTGATTCCAACGATGTATACCAATTTAATTTTTGTGAAACATTAATTACATAAAGAGCCAAAATGTTTGTTGATACAGCAATAGGCACCCGGCCGCTTAATTGACAACAAACGCATTTTTACTAATTATCTTTGCCATGGAAGACAAACAATAATATGAAAAAAACAAATAAATATCATTTCATCATTTATGTCCCAGTTATTTACACATTCTAACTCTTTGTGTCATGTAGTAGGTTATCGTTTGTGAAATTGTGACAAACTTTCAGTGATAAATGTTTCACAAAAGGCAATTTGTTAAACATAGTTGGATTCAGAAAAGAAATTTACACAATAGTGGGTAAACCTATATTGCTATTTGAAAAAAAAAAGACAACTATCCCTTAAAAAGAAGTTCTAGAATACCGCGGCAGGTTTCCTCTATGGTGTGTTAGAGCCATTTCATTTGATTTTTACAATCAAATTATAAATAACGGAGGCTAGCTATAAATATGGCTAGCGGCATTTTTTAGGAGATAGCCTGTAGCAGTTCGCAAATAATTGGTACAAATTAAAAAAAGATAGGTCCACAAGATAACATTTATTTGAAATAAGTTCTGAAAACAGCCATATTTAAAATTTACACAGCATCCAAAATTTATATCTTCAATTAAACTGGTGGAAATCAATTAGACCAGCTGTACTACTACATAGAAATCTTCATGTCATACTCGGGCTGGCAAATAGATATAATAATTATCATCAGTACCTAATGCTTAGCGTATGCTATCTGGTTGTTACGAAAAATGTTCTACAATGATCAAATATGTGACAGTTGACAGTCAGAATAAAAGCATTATAAGTACAGCACATAATGTTCACACAATTACTATATCTGTTCGACGGCACGAATATAGATCCTATTTAACGATAGCAAATCTACAGGGAATTACTATTTTAAGTCAATTTGAACTAATAACTTATATTTAATGTAACAATTGGCATTTTACTTATCTAACAGAAATTGGGACACACTGTGTGTGACATCACTTCACCACATTATTTATACAAGCTTTGTAGATCCAATTTGAGATAGTTTCTATCAAAAGTAATTGGTTTTGTAGTAGCTGAAATAAGTTTAAAAATCAAATGCAACATGTTGAATATTTCTAGTAGGCGAAAACTATCAAAATCGCGGTACAAACCAAGCTATCATTATGAATGTAAGTTATGTTCATCATAATACATACCACTTAATTTCCGAACTGTGTACTTATACCTACTGTTTTATATCTTTTAACAACCAGTAAGGATATGCTTTTATTTCTCCTATTGCTTTATGTCAATTTTATTCATTCACATTAAAGTCCAAACTTTTTCTTTCAACGTAAAAAAATTCCTCGAATATATGTAAATGGGAATTACTTTAGCTACAGGGTACAGCGCAAATCCAGATAATTATGGGACAAACTGGATAAGCCATTTTTAATATTTTAAAAAGCTCTATCCATAGGTATTTTAATTTCCAGTTTTTTATAGACAAAAGAACCTACATACATGCTATTTAAATTAAGTATCTAGAACTGACTGTTACCTACGTCTATATGCAAAAAACTAAAATATAATCTAAAAATTTTACAATATATGTAAATCTCCTTTACCAAAAAAAGTTGCACATTTGAAACTATTAAAATAAAATTTACATTTAGGCACATATGCCCAAAAACAAAGATTGTAATGTATGCAATGAAACAGGAAATTGACAACTCCTATATATGACAACTATTGAGGTCACAGTCACAGAATTTGCACGACAGAAAAAATTGGAACGTACTCGCATCACGTATCGCATATACACTCGAACCCCTCTTAAGTCGCCAAATCCGTGCATCATTACCTCGCTTAAGTCGCGATTATAACCTCAACTTTTTCGTGTTTTAGCTGCAAAAAGAAATATTTAGAGATATACCACAGCACTTATATATTCTACTATATATTATATATATATATTCTACTATTATACTATACTTTCGTTATATGTTATAACGAAAAATGAGCCAACTGAACGAAAAATCATTGTAAGTATACCCAGTCGTGCGTGACAAAGTTCAATTTTCCACTTGAATGAATATTTTAAAGATTAAATATTTTTAAAAGACACCTAACCTATTTTAAATCAATAAATGTATTACACAATCATTTTTTTCAATAAAAATTGTACATATTCATGCGAGAATCGAATTTCCAAACTTTTACAGGCAGCGACTTAACCGAGACGGTTTCGCGACCTAATAGGGGGAAACGTGGTGAAATAACAGAGGATGTGAATTAAGCGAAGGTGAAATAAGAGGGGGTTCGAGTGTAATAGACTCCTTATTTATAGGTTGCCGTCCGCCCGTATTGGGTAACTATCTCCGCCTATAAGTCATGTTTATAAACACATTTTCTAACGTAACGTACAAAATGACAGGTATGCGTGCGGATATATGATTTTATTTGCGTTCATACTTATGTATGTCCGATGTGAACTTACGTAATACGTAAATGTATTAAGTCGAAAAAGTCGAACGTGTGTTCGTAACGAACGTAAACACCTGAGTCGCTTTCCACTACCACACTAACGACATTTAACTATCTTGTTATAGTTAAGGGGAAACGTTTCACAGAACTGCTAAAAATACAACATGGTAGTTGACCCGGAATTCTCTTCTATAAGTTCTTAACACAAAACATCAATAGATTCTTACATACAAACAATATTGCTTTCCGTATTGTCATGTTGGTATTTGTTAAGATTTAAAAAAAATGAAATGTAGTGAATATAGTAGCTAAAATATTTTGATATATGTACTTATGTTGATGTACTTGTACATAAAACAAAGTATATTGAACATGAAGAGGAGAAAACAAATTTGTATTCACTAGAAGGACGAAACGTGATAACTACCTTACAAGATGGCTGCTGTTCAAATCCGCCGAAAGAGGCGGAGTGGGGGTCTATTCTACTGTATATCCATTAGTATACAGCTCAGTGGGGGATGTACAAGAATTAGAAAATGACAGGCTGCTTAGACCAGTAGTCTCCTCTTCGTATTGTGTGGCGTACTTAATGAATGACACGGCCGGCACCACCACAGATTAACTAGATCCACAGATTAACCAGTGAAGCTCAATTTTGGGGTTGGGACGTGTGGAAAGAAACACAGTAGTGGGGGGGGGGGGCACTACTTAAACAGGACCACATTCCGCAAAGTAAAAAAAATATTTTATTTATTTATTCAAATGAAACAAAATGATATACTTCAACTTAATAAAGGCCGCTTCGCAATTTTTATTGCCAGCAAGAAAAATTGCTGCAATATGTCGGTTTGGACAATTTCTTAACAAATAAACACAAATACGCATGCGCGCAATTGCTGCAATTTTTCTTGCCAGCAATAAAAATTGCGAACTGTAAAGCGGCCTTAAGAATTCAGAATTTTACGGTTATTCACTAACAACACAATCGAGGGTATAAAAACTGTAAGCCCACTTTGGAATTATGAACACGAACGTATACGAATCCGAAGGTTTGACAGTTGACAGCCAACATATGTTTGTTCCAACCATATATCTATAAAGGTACGTCCACACTTATGCGCTTTCGTGTTCAACTTGCGCTTCAACTTGCACTTCATCTTGCGTTTCATCTTGCCTCTAATGCATGCCTTTTGTTGAATGCATGAAACGCATGCAGCTAACTGTCCACATCAATTCGCCAGTCAACTTGTCGCCTTCGGCTGTATATACCTGTAGACGTGCATAATTTAAGTTCAAAATTAACCTTAAAGTTAGTGGGCTGTTACAGTTCTAAAGTAACTGCGCAGATATGGATGTAAGGGATGCCACTTTGCTCGTGGATGTTAGTGCAGCTTTTCTAATAATCAAAAAATCAAAAGAAAGATGGAATAAGCGACGGCGTGTATGGATGAAAGAGTATATGAAATGTAATTTTGAAATTATGAAAGAATTGGTTGATAATTGTGTCTTTTTAGAAATTTTACGTGCGTGTCCAAAATGAACTTTTACAAGCTTCTGGAGCTTGTAAATCAATAAAATCAATAAAAAGTAGCGTTTCTTCTGTGGAAAACAAGATTAAACGCAAGGTATAACGAACGAAAATCCACTAGCCTTGGAAATACGTTCCTCATGGGTTGCGCAGTTCAACTCGTCTAGCGCATGCGCTAGTTGCATTCCTCACTTACATCTGAGGCATGCGTTAGATGCAAGATGATGACGCACGCGAAAAAGGCACAAGTGTAGACGTACCATAATGACTATATGGGTACCTTTAACTCATAAGTGCAGCAAACACTGTATTTCCCTCTCTCATTGGAGCTGGTGATTGATCGTTAATACGCATGCTTGAAAATCGTCAAATCCTTGATATCGAACGAACGTCTCAAGTTTAATTTACTGACATGCGCAGTAAAGTTCAGTTTCCTGTTGCCTGGTCAAAAGAGAAAGGGAGGTTTCTTCACACAAAACAATTAAAAGTGGGAGGGATTACCTATATAGTCCTTATAGGTATATATGGTTTCAACTAGCGTTGGGCATAATCGAGATATTTCAATAATCGATTATTAGTAATCGAGACATTTTAATAATCGACTAATATTAGTAGTTAAACATTAGTAGTACTAATTTTAGTTATGAAACCTAAGATAACACAGTGTAATCGATAATCTTACTGTCGTATATGTTTGGCAATAATTTATTATATACAATCATATTTTATGCCATCGTACCCAAAATAATATTTGCCAATAATTTTTTTCTAATTTATGTTATATTTTATGACGTGGTTTTTAAAAGTAATGAAAAAAATAAAATTTATCGATTATCATTCATCATTTCTGTTCTGTTTTTTTTTTTACAATAATTTTACTGCCAAATTAGTCAAAATTACTAGTAGGGTTTATATATCCACATGCCAAATATCTCACAAACCTCTCCTTAAAAAAATCAATAACACTTGAGAGACTTGTCTTCATATTATCGACTGCCGTGTATTAATTAAAATCGTATGTATTGTATATCGCCGTAGCTTGCAACAAATGAGAGAACCATACCATACGGCCGGCAGCTATCTACTAATCATAAAGAAACCAAATATGTTTCTTTATGCTACTAATCGTGTTTAATTAGCAAATAAATAGATCGAGAAGTGCCTGCGCAGTGCGCAATATATCGCGTCTGGCAGTTGTATGTTGTATCTCGGTTCTCGCTTCTCGCCGAACAACTAATTTTATTACTACTAATTTTGACTACTAATTTTCAGATAGCATAATCGATTTTCTCGATATTTTAATAATCTACTAATTCGATTATTGCATCTCGATTATTCCCATCGCTAGTTTCAACAATAGTTCAGGCACACAACATCTAAATAGAGCTACGCATGGTTTTCAATGTGCAGAACTTTATTGAGTATGCGGAAAGCCATTTTACCGTTCCAATAAGTCGATATAAAAAATTCAGAACTTTTACTGCAGTGTTCAAAGAACGAGTGAATTATGTATCGAACAGTCTGAATCGTTCTTAAAGTTCCAGGATTTTACAAGAATTTTTAATTCCGAATCAGTTTAAAGTGCTAAATAACCTCACTTATTTGGTTTTGTTATAAATTATATTAGTAAGAAGATAACAGCGAGTGACTTTTATCTTTCAATCCATTCATTTCTCCAGTTTAAATATATTATAGTAGGTTTGTTCCAACAGAACATTTACGAACCGTTCTTGAACGAGTAATGAATTATTTTGTGCGCATGCGCATGTGTCAACTTGGTATTAGTTCCAGAACTAATCTCTATTCTGTGATGAAACCAAGAAGACTAGAACAAGGAGACCGAGCTCGCGTAAAATAGGTACCGAGAGAATGCGAACGGCACAAATGACGTCGAAACCCGCCAGGGTATTAGCGGCGCTGCGAGTGCCGCATTTCTTAGCTTTGGGAGTCTTCGGGAGTTTCGTAAACAGAGCGTCTAACCCTGAATGCACCCGAATCTTGTATTTGCGCGCGCTACCGCTTTGCGCAGGTAACAGTCTGCCGCCATATCAAGTTTATTAAGTTTATCTTTCGACATCTTTTGTGCCGCCCGAAACACACGAGCTCGGTTTCCTTGTTCTAGTCTTCTTGGATGAAACAGCGGATTTCTCCCTCCACACAAAAATTTCAACACTATCAACATAACCTTAAATCTACCTTCTTAAAAGGTCATAGTTTTTTTAATTGCTGTGTTTCTTTTACCTGTAATATCAGTTTATTTCAGTTCAGTTTAAAAATGGGTGTTTTATTATGCCATTTTTTTGAGGATACCTATCAGTTCCTACTGAAATTAAAAATACCATGATCAGTTTCTCATTTCACTTAAGACTGTGATAAAAGTGAGGTTACAGTTGTTAGGTTTCTACAAAAAGTTGATCAAAATGTGGTTCTCCAAATATCTGAGAGTCCACATCTAAGTCCAATCTGGAGTTCAATTTGGGCTCCATAATGGATATCTATAATTTTTTCAGTGTTAGCTGTCTCATGTACGATTTTATCAGAAAAAAGATCTTTCTCTACTCATTAGTTTTATGTGAAAATATACCATATATTCACAATGATTGGCTTTGCATATTTTTCTCTTCTAACTCCAACTCAAAATGCAAACTCAAAATGCAACTCAAAATCCAACTCAAAATTTTATTTATTTATTTATTTATTTAACCAGAACAAAGTTATACAGTAATTTACATTATCTGCATCCCATAGAGGCAAACTAGTTACCTGTACATAGGCTGGTTAGTACTTATTCACTAAACTTATAAACTACTTATGAAACTAGATTAGTGTTTTTTTCCCAATTACATTTTATAACATTATAACATTTTAACAAAAATTTGTGTGACTGTTCACCCATATTAAAATAAACTATATAAATATAAACAAAACAAAATTTAAAATACCCATAGTAATAACAATAAATTTATTTATTTAGTAACCAGTGTGATAGTTTTTTCTTTATAAGTATACGATTGCAATGCAATTTTTTTAAACCATTAGGTAGAGTGTTAAACAGACTCACTGCGTTTTTATAGCTAACTGATTTATTGATTTTAGGCAATGAAATACTTTTATATCGTGTATTTTTATCAGTATTCTCAAATATATTTTTCAATTTTACATGATGTGATAAAGATTCGATTTTAAAGTAATCTGTAATTAAAAGCACCGTTTTTGTTTAATTAATCTTTTTTTGCTATTGTTAAGTCTTTTTTGGATAGATTCTAGTGATTTAATAACGTTGTCATACGCTCCACCCCAGGCAATTATGCCATATGTAGCTATGCTGTTGAACAGTGCATGATAAATTGTCATTAAGATACTTGATGGTACAGTATGCCTCAGTTTACAGAATATGTAAAGTAAGTACCTTGTTTTGTTAATAATGTATTGTATATGTTTATCCCATCTAACATGACAATCTATTAATATACCTAGATATTTAGTACATTGCACTTGTTGTATTTGAGATCCATTTATGGTTATATTTATATTATTTGGAATACTATCACAGTATAACCCGAAACGCATACATATAGTTTTGTCTACATTAAGGGATAATTTGTTTAATGCAAGCCAATCACTGACAATAGCTAAGTAAGAATTCATTGTTTGTTGAACGTATGTCCAATTATTCCCGTAACTTAAGATGACAGTGTCACCCGCATACGATACAATGCAGTTTTCAGGTAATTTAATTAGTAAATCATTTATGTATACTACAAATAAAAGTGGTCCCAGAATCGTTCCTTGAGGAATACCAATCTTTATGATACTTTCTGAACTTGTGCAATTATCGATTTTGACAGTTTGAATTCTGTTATCTAAATAGTCTTTTATTACCTTTAAAGTAACACCTCGAATTCCATAACACTCCAGTTTATTGATTAATATATTATGATCAACTGTGTCAAAAGCTTTCGCCAAGTCTAGGAAAGTTGCCATAATTGGGACAGAAGAGTCTAATTTATTATAAATTAAATTAGTTATGAATTCTAAAGCATCTTTTTGTACTTTTGTTTTTGACAAAACCAAATTGCATTTTTGAAATTATACAATAATGTATAACCTAGTGTATACAATTTTCTCGAAAATTTTAGCAAGATTTGAGATTACTGATGTAGATCTATAATTATTTGTTAGATGGTTGTCACCACTTTTATATATGGGGACTACTTCTGCCCTTTTAGGGATTTAAGCCAAATAGATTTTTCCATACATAAATTAAAAATATGCTCTAGAGGCCTGCTTATATTATATACCATTCCTTTCAATACTTTAACAAAATGCAAAATAATAAATATATTATTTGTATTTGTGTATGTTTTTAATATAAAAATTATAATTATTTTTATGTAAAGATAGTACATACATAGTTTTATTTATGTTTATGTGTAAATATTTTGCCTTATTTTTGTTACTCTTGTTTAAAATATTTATGAAACAGGTACGATTTATTTATATTCTGAATAAAGTATTTAATATTTAAGTTTAATATTAAATTTTTATTTTGGGCTAGATAGTAAATCTCGTGTGGGCTTGTAAGTAATAGACACGGTAAGTAAATCCCATACAATAAAAAAAAATTCAAAAAAAATATTTAAATGAAAAGAAGTTTCATTTGAAAATATACCTAAATTTTGTAAGTTATGAAAATATAAGTTGTATATTTTGTTGCATTTGAAATTGTGAGCCTCTTTTATAAATAAAAGATTAAATTTTTGACGCCAAAATAAAGGTCTGGCAACGTTGGTATTTCTTCCTGCTTTTAGCAAGGGCGTGGCTAGGGGCGATCGCCCCCCCCTCCCCCAAAGGGTCAAGCAAAAACCAAAATACTCGGGGGAATGCGGTTGCCGTTGCCTGTAGTGACCTTTTTTTTTGGCTTTTATGTTTAATCTGTAGCGATCGCCCCCCCCCTCCCCCAAAGGGTCAAGTAAAAACCGAAATACTCGGGGGAATGCGGTTGCCCTTGGCTGTAGTGACTTTTTTTTTTTTTTGGCTTTTTTTGTTTTATTTGCAGCGATCGCTTCGGGCTTTTGGTTGCCGTTGCCTCTACTGACCATTTTTTTTTGGCTTTTTTTGTTTCATCTGCATTGAGCGCGCCCCCCCCCCCCCAAGATAACTACTGGCTACGCCCTTGGCTTTTAGTCACTTCTCTTAAGTCGCGATCATATCCTCAACTTTTTCGTGTTTTAGCTGCAAAAAGAAATATTTAGATAATTACTCGTGACGCTTGCGCACAACAGGTCAAGTAGTCATTTGCTGTCTCACTTACCCCGTGACACCTCTACTTACGGGAACCAGCAATATAGGAGTATTAGATATATGGTATACGCAATCCCTACCTATATAAGCTACTCGTATACGAAACGCCCGCGTAAAGCGCGCACATACTAGGGATGTGCGATACGATCCGATACTTTCTTGTCCCGGTACTTTAAATTTCGGTATTCGATATTTTGTACCCGGTATTCCCACGTTCGATACGATACGATACGGTACAATTTTGGGGGATATCGTTCGTTTCGATACCCGACAAAAAAAGTTTGGGATGCAGATTATTTGGTGTTGTGTGTCGTTAGAAAGATGATAAAATACGATTAATACAATTAATCGGTCTACCTACTGTGAGCGATGCGCAGTAGGTGACACGTCTACTTATGATTTTGCTGGTTCTTCTTATGTTTATGCTTATCTTTTACATAAAAAAAAGATATACCTGGTTAAAGTCAGTAAGAGTAATCATTTTCGAGATAATCATATTTGAAAGAATATTGACTGATCTGTGTTTGTATAGCACCTTTTTATGTGTGTTTAACGGGAACTCGGAAAGTGTAAGATATAAAAAAATATGATGCACCAATCCCGGGCAATTTTTTTTTGTGAAACTTACAATCGTCAAAACAGATTATGGCTATCGTGATCAGAAGTGGTGCTACAGGGAGAATGTCAGATCTTTTTTAAAATGTCCGATATTTTGTTTATTGTACCAAATATGAAGAAACAAATGCAGGACACTTTTCCCGTAGAATCCATTGGCATAGTCAGATTTTTAAATTTGTTTATAATTACGAGGTTATAGTACAAAATTTTAGTTTTCTTTTAATGTGACACCTTGTATTCTGTGACGCCCTTTTTTTGCTTTCCACATTTCCTTTAAATATATACATATAATATTTATATAAATATGTCAAATGAGCAAAACAAAAAAACCAATTTTATTGAAAGTACTAATTTTTCAGCGTATTAGTGGCGCTACCTACATATGTATGTATATTGTTTTGTTATTACTTCACAGCAATTAAAATATCAAGAATAAAAACTGCAGTAAACGTTTAGTGCAGTTAAATTGCTGTCTATTGTTATCTAAATACCGTTATTCCTATTCTGCTTTATGAGTTATGCATTTTTTTAGTTGAGTTTAGATATCTTGTTATCACAAATGAACTAGGTTAGGTACCTTCTACTTTTAATGAGATTGAAATTTGAAAATAAAAATCGCGTTTCGATGATTTTTTTACCTTAGCACCTCCACATTTTCTTTGAAAATAGGTATATACAGTCGTTCTAATTTTAATTGAAAATGATAAATACTGATAATTTTTTTCATTTAAATCAATATAGGAGATAAAAATTAGCCTGCATATAAAACTCTTAATATTTGTAATATAATTTGCTGTAAATAATGCTCATTTAGCCAATGAGCCAGTGTTAATAAACCTAGCTGAAATACACGTCACTGGCGTCTTAAACAAGTAGTTTAAGTTCCTAATTCATAAAGTCGTAAATCATTTTAACGACGTCGTTAAAATTTTATGGCACAGTGGACCGAACAAATATTAGCAATGTATTATATGCAAAGTGGTTTACCGCCAGTGGTTTACTTGTGCCACCAGCCGCCAGCAGTTGGCCGGCCAGCGCGTTGCCGGCTCTTTAAAATTTTCTTGAGTATAGTAATATACATAAAGTTGTTTTAATTTATAATTATTTTTTCCAGCAATTTTAAAAGCTTTATTTTAATGCTAACTAATAAATTTATATCTGTATTTTTTTTTTAAATATTTCCAAACTAGCTTTCTAAGAACGTCACGAACTAACAGTTTACTGAAGTATGAAGTATACTTGTATAGTGAGCTTAGCAATTTTAGAAAGTAAATCTGACAACCTTTCTTTTTTCTACCTATTTTCAATTTAGTTGTATTAATTAAATAAATAGTGTTAGTTTAAAAGTGCGAGTTTAATTTTTCACACCTCACGAACCCGAAATAAATAAAACGTTACAATATTATTGATATAAGTATATCATAAAAGAGCAATAAACAACTAATTTTATTAAAAGTACTAATTTCTCAGCGTATTAGTGGCGTCACCTATAGTGTTTTATTACTTCACAGCAATTATAAAATATCAAAAATAAAAACCACTAAATGTATAGTGCAGTTAAACTGTTGTCCATTGTTATCTAAACACCGTTATTCTGCTTGAGTTATGCATTTTTAGTTGAGTTTAGGTAGTACCCATGTTGTTATCGCAAATGAACTACCTTCTACTTTTCTTATGATTCAAATTTGAAATAAAAATGTTTACACCAGCCGCCACTAGTACACCCTGTGTGTACACCAGGTATCGGCCGGTTATGAAGACAGATAAGGAACAACAGCACACGCATCAAAGGCAGGGAGGGAAAAAGGCCGGCCCTCTCACCACCTGCGCTAGTCGTTAGAACGAGAAATGTAGCATTTGTCTTTTTTCCGAACTGGCCGATGTCTGGTGTACACATACGGCATAGAACGGGCAGGATTTTTTCAAATGCGATTACCTCGAAAACGAATACTCTTACCGACCTCAACTAGGTATACTTTATGTAAAAACAGGAAAATCGATTTTTCTATATATAAATCGACATAACTAAGTCACAAAAAGTTATGATACTTTAAAGAACCGTAATGAATAATGAGTCTTAGGTAACACATTCTATTAGCGATATTAAATTAATATATACTACTAGCTGACCCGGCAAACGTTATGCTTATTGCCATATTGAAAATTTGGGTTTATAGGTATTTTTTGATGCCAAATCAAAAAAGAATACAAAAAAAATTGCCAAAAAAAATAGAAAACATTTTTCTGGATAGGGACACTCTAATCACCTAGCGGTATGAAATGTACTTTACGACCTATTCTCATACCTACCAAATATACATACAAAAATTCATAAAAATCGGTCGAGCCGTTTTGGAGGAGTGCGACCACAAACACCGTAACACGAGATTTTTTATATATGTATAAGATATAACTTAACTATAGATGAATTTTAATTTCTCACTTAAAAAAAAATAGAATCTCTGGTTGCATTCTGTAATCTCAATTTATTCGAAAATTATAGAGAAAAATCAATGATCATCAATTATTGGACTAAGGTAATTTTGGATATACTTATCACATTATTTTGGCCTGGGGAATCTGTTGTTGCACCATGTACTCTTACTTATAAACCACCCTGTATAAGAGAATACTTTAAAATGATTCTTCATTCATTATTATTAAGCACTGTTTTATTAATATAATTAAAATAAATAAAACAAAACAGATGTATGTACATATGTATGTATATACAGTGTGTCCCATTTAAGGTATATCCACCTTTTTAAAAATTTTATTTGTAGTACAGGTTTCATGAACTTTTTTTTTTAATAAATAGGTTTCATAAAAAGGCACTAAATGCGTATTCCACGCATTCCGTGGCGTAAAATCACAGCCAAAAGTGGATTGTACCAATTTGCATTGGATTTGATTACAGGATATTCGAGAAAATTGAAATTTAAGACAATATTAATTTTTTTAATTAGTCAAATTTTTCATTTCCATTGTGAACATTTTTCACAATTATCTGGTTTATTTGACAATTTATTTTGTGGACTAAAGATGGTATTTAATTACTGTTGGTACTGTGGTGTTGGTGATGGTATTTAGGTACTGTTGATATGGTTATTGAAAACAAATGAGACAATACATTCGTTATTATAGTTTGTTAAACTGTTCACAAAAAAATATTCTAAATTAATACTAAGAATAAAGACTGTTTTACACATACCAATTTATTGCACAATAAATTGTAGAATTTCATTTTCAATAAATTGTCCAATTTTAGATATTTTTACCTAACTGTTTATGACTGTTTTACACACACCAATTTTTTCTCACAATAAATTGTACAAGTTGACCTTCAATTTATTGGAATACGTGTTAAACAGAAATTGCGCCCAATTTCGTTGCGTCCACAATAAATTGTAGAATTTAGAACTTGCTCTAATTTCTGGGCCAATTTTAGGGATATTTAGTAACTTTTTACATTTATTTCATTGTACGAATTTATTGAAAATAAATTCTACAATTTATTGTGCAATAAATTGGTATGTGTAAAAGAGTCTTAATTCTGCAATTTATTGTGGACAACAAATTGGACACAATTTCTGTTTTACACGTATTCAAATAAATTGAAGACAATTTATTGTGAGAAAAATTGGTGTGTGTAAAACAGCCATAAGATTTACTGGTAACAATACGAATTCATTAATTAACAAATTAATTAACTATTTTATGGATGCTTTTTTATATATGGAAGCATTTTAGTCGATAACCCTGTCAACATACATTATACAGTCCTTTTTTTCTTAAAAATAAATCATCAAATAAAACAGAAAACTGTGAAAAATGTTGTTACTGATAACACAGGTCTACATAATAAAAAAAGTTCTGTCTTTGCAGTCAGACCCATCATGTCCTATGTATTTTGATGCACTGAAACCAAATTTGGCAAAATTTAATTTTTCTACCGCATCAATTTTTCTCTCCACCCCCATATAACCCCCATAAACTTATAGAGGAAATTTTTCGAAAAAATTTCTTTAATTATTTTTATGACATTTACATTGGTTTTTTTGGTCGCTGATCACGAATCTGAAGTCAAGAATAAATTGCGACTTAATGACAGCTGTCAACAAGCTGTCAAATTTCACTAAAAAGTAAAAAGTTGATATTAAATGCATTTGATTAAGTTTTTTTGGGTTGCTGATTACGATTCTGAAGTCAAAAATGAATTTTGACCTAATGACAGCCTCAGCGTCAAAATTTCTAAAAAAAAATAAAGAGATGATGTTTAGTATATATTTATATACAGGGTGGACCATTTTAACCTTTAATAGGAAATAACTCGACCGGTAAGCGAAAAAAAGTTGTTGGGCAAGGAGGGGGACGTACGACCGTAACCTTAAATTTGACCTCGACGTTGACCTTGAGGGTTATTTGAAGGTGAAAACAACTTTTTCAAATGGAAACAACTATTTTTGACCCCGGATTTGAAAAGACCGGGAAATTTTACGTCCAAAATGGTACTTCTCAACAAGGTCATGGCAAGGTCGAATGAAGATCAAATTTTCGAAAATTGTTAAATAACGAGGGCTAGCTCGGGATAGAGATTGGAAACAGTAAAATGTTTCCGATTAAAGTTGTCAGGGTGGAATAAAGTAACTTCCTGATACCAATGATCTTGACGTTAAACATTTCATATCAGAGGTCAAAAGTAGGGTTTCACGCTTGATAAATCACTTTGACCTTGAAATAACATTAAAAACCGAAAAATTGTACTGTTTCCAATCTCTATCCCGAGCTAGCCCTCGTTATTTAACAATTGACCTTCATTCGACCTTGCCATGACCTTGATAAGTACCATTTTGGACGTAAAATTTCCCGGTATTTTCAAATCCGGGGTCAAAAATAGTTTGAAAAACTAGTTTCAAAACCATTTGAAAAAGCTGTTTTGACCTTCAAATAACCCTCAAGTCAACGTCGAGGTAAAATTTAAGGTTATGGTCGTACGACCCCTCCTTGCCCAACAACTTTTGTATAAAACTTTTTTTATTTTTTCGCTTACCGACCGAGTTATTTTCTATTAAAGGTTAAAATGGTCCACCCTGTATATAAACATGTACTAAACATAATCTCTTTATCTTTTTTAGAAATTTTGACACCTTGCTGACGCTGTCATTAGGTCAAAATTCATGTTTGACTTCAGAATCGTAATCAGAATATCAACTTTTTACTTTTTAATGAAATTTGACAGCTTGTTGACAGCTGTCATTAAGTCGAAATTTATTTTTGACCTCAGATTCGTGATCAGCGACCAAAAAAAAAACAATATAAAGGTCATAAAAAATAATTAGAAATGTTTTAAAAAAATTTCCTCTATAAGAGTTTATGGGGGTTATATGGGGCTGGAGAGAAAAATTGATGCGGTAGAATTTTTTTTTTGCCAAATTTGGTTTCAGTGCATAGGAAATGATGGGTCTGATTGCAAAGACAGGACTTTTTTTTATTTTGTAGACCTGTGTAATTTGTAAATGGTACCGCCATTATTTAGTATAAAAACAAGTTTACCGGTTTTAATGAAATAATTTAAAATTGCATTAAAATGGCATAATTTAATGCCATTTTGATGATTGATTGAAAAAATTGATATTGTCTTAAATGTTCATTTTCCTCAACACTCTGTATTCAAACCAATGAAAATTGATACAATCCAGTTTATGATGGTAATGAATAAGAATCCAATATCAATTATTTACTAAAAAAATCGCTAATAGTACTTCTTGATTTTTGTAATGAAAAAAGGACTCTTAGTTGGCCATGACTTTCCTCCACGGGATGCGTAGAGCCTGCATTCAATGTTTTTTATGAGACCTATCTATAAAAAAAAGTTATAAAAATCGGACTGCAAATAAAGATTTTAGAAGGGTGAATAGACCTTAAGTGGGACATACTGTACATACATATAATTCATTATAAAAAATATTGTCTGTATTACAGGTTACACTACTTAAAGAAGATTGTTATAAATCATAACCATAATAGAAGCCTTCTTCATATGCTTTGTACATATCATTAGAGTTCCGTCTTAGTCGCCTACCTACTGGTTCCAAGTCTGGATAACATTTGGGAAACACCCGTTCTATAGCATTAACAGCCTCCAATTTCGACACATTTCTCACAGCAAGAACAGAACTTAAGGCTTTACTCTTTACACAATTTTGATGAGCCTCTTTTATGTTAAAAGGTGATGCATCACCATTTGTCCAAGCAGAAAGAAAACTGCAATGAGCAAGATTAGCTGCACGAATCTCAGTGCATGCTAAGTGATCAATGTTTTTAAAGTCTAAATTGTTTCGACAGTAGTCAAACATATGGATCATTTCATGAGTTAGTACCCCTTGTACTATACCTTCTTTCCTTGCGACATTTTGACAAACCACAACCTGTAAAATTAAAAATATATAAAGGTTAAGATTACATTTTCAAATTTTATAGGCCATTAATTTCATATAGGATTTTTACTCTTAGGTCATTGGTGTGTACTTATTTAAAAGCTGACCTATATTGAACCTATACCCTTCACTTGGTAATAAAATGTTAACATTGAATCACTGATTTAAAAATAAACCTACATATTTGCACCTACAGTGACTCTACAACTATTCGTATGGCAACGCTCGCATAAAACAACTAAAATGAAAATGTTTTATGAACAACGAAGAAAAATATATGCAAAACTCATGCGACAAAATTATTCGTATGAAGCAGTAAGCTCGTACCAATAATGGAAATCCGATATACAGACGGTGCCAGC
The DNA here is from genome assembly GCA_029963805.1 of Aromia moschata. Taxonomy (NCBI): domain Eukaryota; kingdom Metazoa; phylum Arthropoda; class Insecta; order Coleoptera; family Cerambycidae; genus Aromia; species Aromia moschata. The sequence continues at coordinate 666,041 of JAPWTK010000188.1, forward strand.
TGGTGACATTTGTATTTGTATTACCAGTATCGAACTGTGCAATCTATCAAGCAACATCTGTCATTATAATATTGCAGCAAAAGATATACAAAAACGATGAGTCGAAGTCGCTTATGAAACAGGAACTGTTATCAAAGTTTTGCCAATTTTTCTTGACAAAATTACAAACTGGATAGAAGCAGTTAGTATAGCCAACAATACACTCAACAATAGTTTTGAAAAATCGAACTTGATGGAGTTACAATTATGAAATAGAATAGATGGACATTAGTCACAAGATTAATGCGGGACACAAACGAATTTTAACACTACTCCTTAACTAGTACTCCAAACCTGACTCAGTTTGCACAAAAACACTGTAGACAGTTTGTTAATGTTGAAACAAGTCCATGCGTATTGCATAGAAATGACTCATACCCAAACTGTCCAAAAGAAGCTATTCATAAATAATGTAACTTGCCACAAATCCCTAAAATTTGCAAAAAAAATATATAACAAAGATTTTGTGTCACTAATAGAAAATAATATAATTCTGCTAACAGGACTACTTAATAATTGAAACTTGGTCCCTTCCATACTGACTGATTATTAACTTATTAATAGAGCCCGGATTTCACTCGTATATGACGTCAAATATCAGGATAAGACCGCCACTTGCGTGTCAAGGAGCTTAGTAATATGTACTTAGCAATATCATACCTTGGACATCTAAATACACTTATTTATGAGTACACATACAACTATTGCACTATAACCAATATAACTATCGCGTTTAAAAAAAATTAACAATCTGTTTTCACTTCGTGGGAGTAACTTATTTGTCCGTACCTGAAATGTATGGTAGAGATCCGGACTCTACTTATTAAAATCAAATTATTGTTTAATATATTATTTTTTAATTTTTCTAAAAAGTACAGGTGTCCGCAGATGCAATTGAGTGAAAAAAATTGTTCATAAAAACTTCTGCTTATGTTCAAACTACCAAAACAAAAATCAAATTTTCACATTTTTATACAGTGATCAAAAATTTTAAAAATATGAAAAAGTACCAAAAGTAAAATACCTTTACTTTTAGAAATATAGTATAAAATGTCAAGAAAAGTTGTTGGGAATTAAAAGATCAGCATAAATTTAAGTCAAGTATTTATTTAAAAAAAATGAAACATTTCCTCTACTTGCTATTAAAATAACTACAAATAAGGTTACCTAACTGATTAAACTAATTATCCAAATGTTTCTTTTCAAGTACCATTATAGAAGTACTAGAAAACAATTATTATCGCTTTTTGCATTTTACTTTTGGTACCTTTACACATTTTTTAAATGTTTGACCACTCTGTATAACAACCTGACAATCTGATTTTTGTTTTAGCAGTTTGAGAAGTTTTTATGAAGAATGACTTTTTTTCGCAAATTCAAAAATAAAGAAAATCTTCCTCATGTCAACTTATAAAGAAAATTATATTTATAATTTTTTTTTCAATTCGTTTTTTTATGTTATGTTCACAAGTTCACTCTGGTAAGATATTTACAATCAAAATGAGTCAGAATTTTCTGGGACATCCAAAACAAGATGTTTTTAGAAATGAAATTACTAACCTATTTTCAAAGAAGTTTTAAAAAGCGGAAGAATGCAGTTTTTGTTTGGTGCAAATATACAGGGTGTCCTCTAATTAATGGTACACATCAAAACCACATATTTCTCATGTCAAAATATTAGTAATTAACCAAACATACTTTAGTTCAAAAGTTGATAATAACCAAGATACAGGGTGTCAAAGTTGAAATTTGGTTTTCCTTTTTTTCAATAAATTCTGAATAAAAAGAAATAATGGCACGAAATTAGAGATTCGGGGGTTTTTTTGAGGCAAGAAAGTCAAATTCGTTCATACATTTGACGTCACTAATAGAGGGCGCCACCTATAGCACATCGAGCTTGTTTCAAAGGACACACCTATTTTGCGGTTCACTGTATCGCTTTGACCTTTAAAGACATTGATTCTTCTACATTTTTTACGTAAAAAAGGTCCACTTTGTTGGAGTCGCTAGGATTAACCGTTTTCGAGATACGTGCGAACCCCCCCATTTTTCCAAAACCCTGCTTCCTCGCTTAAGTATCGAAAACGCCACCTTTTTTGTTGTGTTAAAAAATAACGTAAGTATACCCAGTCGTTTGTTTTTTTTTTTTTTTCCTTTTTTTTTGATATTTTAAGGTTAAATATTTAACCTATTTTTAAGGTTAGGTGTCCATATTTAATGTATTACACAATCATTTTTTTCAATAAAAATTCGTACTCATGCGAGTCAATTCACCAAATCCGTGCGACTTACCAGGACGGCGCGACATAAGAGGGGCGAGAGATTTGCATCTATTAACGTCATGAAAATCAAATGTTGAGAAATAAGACCATAGTGTCTAATACGAATTTAGTATGAAAAATTAAAAAAAAACAAAAAAAAAAAAAAAAAAAAAATATTTTTTTTTTTTTTTTTTTTTAAAAAACAAAAAAAAAAATTTTTTTTAAAAAGGGGTCAAGAGTTTTACTGTAAATACATGTTTACTTGCTAAATATGTATTATTACATATTTTATTTCAATCATAACAAGGACGGAAGTATTAATATATATATTCCGCTGTAGTATGGCGCTGTAGTATGTAATGTTACGAACGCTGGGCCAGTCCGCCCCTGCCTGTTTTGACGCCGGCTGACCAAAGCAGCCGATAACCTGTGCTGACGTAGGACGCCCAGAAACGCCACGATTCTTCGCGGCGGTTCGACTTCGCGCGCTAAAGGTTTCTGGTAGATACGCGACCCTTCTATAGGTGTATATAACGCGGGGTATCCACGCGCGACAGTAGTTCCTATTTGAATTATGTAAGCGGCGCGCTCTCCGTACAACGCTCTAATATAAATTGTATAAAAATAAATTAGTGTAGTTAAATAGTGTTAGTCCGTAGTTGTATTAATTAAATAAATAGTGTTAGTTTAAAAGTGCGAGTTTAATTTTTCACACCTCACGAAGCCGAAATAAATAAAACGTTACATTGGCGTCAGGTGTTGGGTGTGAAAAAAAAACTGAATAATAAAAACATTTAAATAAATAAATTCGCGATAAATAAATTAAGTGAAATGGCTTCCAGACAGGTGTTTTTGAAGGATCTTAAAGTGGCGGATTTAAAAAGGGAACTTGAAGAACGGGAGTGCGAGACGACAGGGAAAAAGGCCGATCTGCAAAATAGACTTAAAGAAGCTCTGGAAAATGAAGGTGAAAACCCTAACACATATTTATTCGAAATTGCCGGCGATATAAATTCGGCGTTGCAAAGTTTAGAGAAAAATTTAGAAGAGAAGCTTCTAGAAAATGCCACCAAAATGCAACAGGAACTTCAGGAAACGTCTGGAAACTTGAGGTATGGAGCAAAACTTAAGAGGGATGGAGCAAAAGTTGGTCGAAAATTCCACTAAGATGGAACAGAAACTAATAGAAAACATGGATCAAAAATTAGTGGAAAATTATACAACTTTAGAAAAGAAAATTACGGAAAATTCTAGTTGCCTCCAGAAACAAATATGTGGACGGAAAATTTGGGGAAATGGAAAATAAGTTACCGTAGAAGAAGAATTCCATAATAAGTTTCTAGAAATGGAAAGGAAATTTGCAACGCTGGGTTTAGAAGGTGGGGAACAACAACGCATGGTCAATACCACTCTGAAGTCACCTGGTAGCGACATCGACAGGATGACTAATCCCCAGGCAAGTAGTCACATGGAAATGTCGAAAATTCGCATGAAGCCACCACAGTTTGATGGTAAGAGCTCCTGGGTCAATTACCTACGGCAATTTGAGGCTGCAGCGAAGGCAAATGGTTGGTCGTTGGCAGAGAAGGCTACAGCGCTGACATTAGCACTACGTGGAGATGCCACGGATATAATACAGACGCTTTCGCTTGAAGAACAAGAGGACTACCATCAACTTGTCCAACATCTGGAAATGCGTTATGGTCAGTCTCATCTCGGGCATGTCTACCACTCGCAGTTGAAGAACCGCTATCAGAAAAGTAACGAATCGCTGCAGGAATTTGAAGCGGACATAGCGCGGTTAGTTCGTTTGGCATATTCATCTACGCCGGAGAATGTCATGGAACGACTAGCCGTGCAGGCATTTTTAGATGGTCTGCGTGATACTGAGACCCGTCAAGCTCTGACTCTCGCTCGTCCCAGCAAGTTGGTGGATGCTTTGGCGCGAGCTTTGGAATTCGAAGCCGCTAAAGAAAGTTGCAGAGGTCAAGCTACGATCCGCAAGATGGAGGAAGATTTTGAAGAAGGAACATGTAATGAAGCAGAGATTAAGCGAGTCGCCAAGGAGATATTGGATAAGAGGCCAATTCGGCGTTGGAATGGTGCTAAGGTACGTCACATTCGTGGTCGCCGTATTGAAAAGAAGAAAGCACCGCCATCATCTGAAAAGGATGTCGTAATACGCAGACTAACGGTGGTGAATGATGATTGGCAGCGGGATGAGCTTCTGAGAGATCAAGAGAATGACCCGAATCTGAAACCAATTGTGAATTGGAAGAAAGAAGGTCGGAAACCCACTTGGGAAGAAGTATCACGGTACTCGCCAACAGTAAAGTCGTACTGGGCTCAGTGGAATTCCCTCGTCCTAAGCGATGGACTCTTAAAACGCGTTCTGGAGAAATCAGATGGTACCGAAGAGCGAAAACAACTGATAGTCCCCAGGAACAGAGTGCTAGAGGTATTGGAGGAGATCCACAATGGAAGCACTGGCGGACACCTAGGAGTAACAAAGACGCTGGGAAAAGTTAGGGAGCGTTTCTATAGGGTCAACTGCACTACTGACGTGGAGTGGTGCAAGAAATGTGTGGTGTGCGCTGCAAGTAATGGTCCGCAACGGCACCCGAAGGCTCCAATGCGACAATACAACGTGGGTAGTCCGTTTGAAAGAATTGCCATCGATGTAGCAGGTCCGTTTCCGGAAACAGATAATGGAAATAAATACATCGTCGTCGTGATGGATTATTTCAGCAAATGGGTAGAAGCATCTGCCCTTCCAAACCAAGAGGCTTCTACTGTGGCGGACGCTCTCATCAAGGACTGGATTTGTCGATTTGGTGTACCTCTGGAATTACATTCGGACCAGGGGAGAAATTTCGAGTCGATTCTGTTTCAGAATGTGTGCCGTACACTCGACATCCGTAAGACGAGGACAACTGCACTGCATCCACAGTCAGATGGAATGGTGGAGCGAATGAATAGGACCATCAACCGGTACTTATCCAAAGTAGTCTCTGACCACCAGAGGGACTGGGACCAGTTTCTCCACCTGTTCCTGCTAACCTACCGGTCGTCGGTTCACGAAACAACTGGGCAAACACCTGCAAGCATCGTCATGGGCCGTGAACTGCGTCTACCCTGTGACCTGAAGTTCGGCTGTACACCAGGGGACGACGTGGCTGGAGAGGACTACGTCAGTACTCTACGCCAGAGAATGGACGACATCCACGAACGAGTCCGTTCAAATATCCAGGGCGCCAGCGACCGCATGAAGGAGACCTACGACATCAACGCCAACGATGGGAGGTACCAGCCCGGCAACCAAGTCTGGTTATATAACCCACAACGTCGTCGTGGGTTATCTCCGAAACTTCAAAGCTCCTGGGAAGGTCCGTATGAGGTCGTCACCCGGATTAACGATGTGGTCTACCGAATCCAGAAGTTGCCAAGAGGAAAACCCAGGGTGGTCCACTTCAACCGTTTAGCCCCTTTCGCCGGAAACAATGACGAACAAGCTGAAGCCAGAGTTCGACACGTCAGTCCACCAGACAGCGAGCTCTCCTTCGAGGAATTCATGTTGCTTCATTCCAACGGCCAGAAATCTCGCTATGGTGTAACGCGAGAAGAACCACGTGACCTGTTCCAGGCTCCTGCTGACTTCTGTCTTGCTCACTGTGTGGCAGCGGATCTCCGAATGTCCCGAGGGATTGCACTTACCTTCAAGAAGGCGTTTGGACAGTTGGAGGAGTTACGCAGACAAAGACCAGAGGTTGGACGAGTCCTTCAAATCACGGCGGCCGAGCAGGAGAAAGAGAGGTCCGTTTTCTATTTGGTGACCAAGCAGCTATCGCACCATAAACCAACTTATCAAACTGTCTGGGACACACTAGTCGAACTGAGGGATGTGCTCTTGTCCCAGAGCATAAGCAGTTTGGCGATACCGAAGATAGCCAGCGGACTAGATGGCCTGGATTGGAGGGTGATCAGGAGTATGCTAGAAGTCCTCTTTCGGTTTACTGGAATTGAGATTCTGGTATGCTGTTACAACCCCAGGAGATCGCTCAACGAGAAGACTGTGGACTGCTTCTTCTACCAGACCTCCCGATGCAAGAATGGGCCATTCTGCAGGTTTCGTCACAGGCCAGGGGATGACACAATTCGAGACGAAATGTCTTTAAGGAGGGGGCAGTGTTACGAACGCTGGGCCAGTCCGCCCCTGCCTGTTTTGACGCCGGCTGACCAAAGCAGCCGATAACCTGTGCTGACGTAGGACGCCCAGAAACGCCACGATTCTTCGCGGCGGTTCGACTTCGCGCGCTAAAGGTTTCTGGTAGATACGCGACCCTTCTATAGGTGTATATAACGCGGGGTATCCACGCGCGACAGTAGTTCCTATTTGAATTATGTAAGCGGCGCGCTCTCCGTACAACGCTCTAATATAAATTGTATAAAAATAAATTAGTGTAGTTAAATAGTGTTAGTCCGTAGTTGTATTAATTAAATAAATAGTGTTAGTTTAAAAGTGCGAGTTTAATTTTTCACACCTCACGAACCCGAAATAAATAAAACGTTACAGTAATATAATATTATAACGGATGGCGCAATGGGTATTGACGATTTTTGAGACGCCACTGTCCAAATATGAGTAAAGTGGAGGGGATATTCAACCTCTTAAAATATTCCGCATGTAATGCCATTGAGTAGCCACTACGATTTCATCCATACAAAATTCAAGTTGTTCATAAAATTTTACCGCAAGATTTACCAGCATGAATACAACAAGAACATTTCTTGATGTACTGAACCCAAATGTTTTAAAATTAATAATGTCTGATGAGGCGCATTTCCATTTATGTGAATAAACAAAATTTATATATGTGAATAAACAAAATTTTCGATACTGGGCTGCTGAACAACCTCAACAAATTCACGAACAACCTCTGCATTCCGAAAAAGTTACCGTATAGTGTGTCTGCATTCGGAATACTAGGCCTGTACTTTTTTGAAGAAAATGACCGTACAGTGACTGTAACTTCTCAATGGTATTTGGAGATGCTTCAAAAATTTTTACCTTCTGGATTGCAACAGGATGGAGCAACAAGCCATAGTGCGCGAATTTGCATGGCTGGGCTAAGAAACGTGTTTCCTAGACGACATATCCCACCATGGTGATTTTAATTGGCCGCCGAGGTCACCAAATTTGAAGACCTCAAACGCTACAAGCTTTAAAAGACAACATTACTCGAGAAATCAGAGCGATAAACCAGGAGATGCTGCTACGAGTTACAGAGAATTTTCAATCACGACTTCAGAAATGTTTTGAAAAACGTGGTGGCCCTTTAAGACATTATTTTCAAAAATAATTTTTGTTGTAAAACTGCATTATATGTGTAATAAAAATATATGTTTTTGACCTTGGTCGTTTCATTAATATATCCATAATAACACTCTAAAAACCGTCAATACCCATTGCGCCACCCGATATATTCCGCTGTACTATGGCGGGCGATGTAGACGTATGTAGGTGATCGTTCTGATCAAAATTGTGAAATATGTGAGGGTATAATAAGGAAAAAATGCCTCAAAAACTAGATGCTGCCTTGAAACATGTAGTGTGGTGATGCATAGGAAATGTTTTGATAAAGTTGCAAAAAATGTTCCAATTGATAAAAGTAACTGGCGATGTCGCAAGTGCATAGATAATAATATGAAAAAACCTGAGTCGACCTCTGTGCATGGATATTGTGAATTAAAGACTGAAGGCTTAGAACGAGAAAATTATTTACTTAACCATTTAGTAGAACTAAAATATACTAATAACATGTTAAAAGAACAGCTGAAGGTTGCAACTGAAAAACCTGTAAGTAGCTCTAATCTTACTGATAACTTGAGTTTATCGCAAACATACAGCTCCGTTACAAAAAGCAATAACGAACCTTCTCCTTTAATAGTCCTGACATCACAAAATGTAAATATTATGGAAGAACTATGTACGTCGGCACGTGAATCCAACAAATTTAAATATTCGAATTAATGGTACAAAACCCGTAAGAGGTGGTTATTTAATCAACTGTGAAAATACTGATTCTCGTAATAAGCTTAAAAAAGACATTAGTAAACAAATTAGGTGACAAGTTTGGCATAAGTGAACCAAAACAATTCTTTCCTCGTGTCATCATAAAAAATATAGATAAAAGTGTGACAATCTCTAATGAATTTATACAAGACATTATCTCCAATAATCCCGAACTTGAAGGTTGTGGCGATGAAATTCAAATGATAACAAAATTAACTCGTAAATATTCACAAAGTCTAGTAATAGAAGTTACATCAGGAGTTAGAAAAAAATTGAGGGAACATCTGTATATTAAATGGCAAAGATGTGCAGACTATTATAATGTGATCAGATGTTTTCGGTGTTCGCGCTATGGTCATCTCAAAAAGATTACAAATCTTTGACTGCAATTTGTAGGTACTACATGTGCGGAAACTCACGAAACCAAAGATTGTAATAATCCTGAAAATAAGAAATGTGTCAATTGTAACAACTATAATTTAAAGAATAAAAGAAATAATAATATTCCAATAAACCACGCATCGAGTGATTATAATATATGTATGCGCGTGTTATCGTCAACAAATTGATATACTAAAATGAAAAATCAACAATGGCCACTAAAACTAGGGATTTTCAGTTGGTCATTTAAACATTAGATCACTTTTGCCTAGTTTTCTTGATTTTTCAAATATTGTGTTACAAAATTAATTTGATATATTTTTTGTTAGTGAAACTTGGTTAACTCAAGATATTCAAACACACTTGTTGACTATTCCTAATTATAATTTAATTCGAAACGATCGAGCTGAACGAGGAGGCGGTGTTGCAGTGTACATAAAAAACCTATATACTTATGAGATTATATACGTAAATATTGGGCCCACTAATAATATTGAGCAGTTATGGATTAATGTAAAGGTAAATAAAATCTCTATTGCATTAGGTGTCATATATAGGCCTCCTCAAAATAGCATTACTTATTGTATAGAGAATATAGACAATATTATTTCGTACCTTATGCCACTGTACGACACATTAATAATTACCGGTGATCTGAATATTAATCTTTTTAATTTAAATAACCCTTTAACATCTTGTTCTGACTCATATGGATTACATCAAATAATACATGAACCCACACAAGTTACTCAGTTCTCTTCTACACTTATAGACCCTATTTTTATAAATAATATTAACTTAGTCAAAAATTACGGTACAATTAATGTTGACACACTGACAGATCATAAATTGGTGTATTGTAATTTATCTATAGACGCTTGTAAAAATAGGTCAAAAATTCATATTTATAGGGACTTGTGTTTTGAGTATCGCTGTATTTGTCCAAATATTTGATGTTTTCGCAAATATTCCAAACACGCCATCCACACATATATAAAAATACTCAAATATGCCAAATATGTTTGAATATTCAGAACCAGTGAATACAGTGACGGACGTGTTGACAGAGACAACAGCTTATTACCTGAATGCTTCTTATTACCAATACATGTTAAATTTACATAAGCACCAAGTTACTAGTAAGTACCAGCACAAGTAAGACCATGACGGACACGGCGCTGGTGGAACCAAGTGTGGATGGTTACCGCAAATATTCGCCTTATTTGACTTCTTTGATGTGTGATTGAAAACCGACAAATGGACGGAAACGCGTATTTGCTGTTAGCGCTATTCGCGTTATTTGTACAAATAAAGCAAATATAGCGAATAGCTTCTCTACACATCGTTCTTTTGGGCAAATACAACAAATATACGAATACGCTACGCCAAGTGAAGTGCCGCCATTATACATAGATAATATTGATGAAAAACTATTATTTTTAACACATAATATCCTTGCACTATTTGATGTTCATGCTCCTTTAAGAACAGCACGTATGAATAAATCACATTACCCATGGCTTACGGAGGCACTTAAACTAATCATAGCAGAAAAAAATAAAGCACTTACAAAATTTAAGGCAAAATAAAACCGAACAAAATTGGAGACTATAAAAATGCCCGTAACTATGCAGTTGCTGCTATACGGAGGGAAAAATCGGCGTATTTAAAATACTTAGAGGAAAATAACATCAAACAACTGTGGAAATCGTTGAGAACAATGAACGTTCAACAAAAGCGAAATAATAAAATTCCGGACAATTTACCTGAACCCAATGCCGTCAACAACTTTTTTTATCAGCTTACAGTGACTCTATAATTGATGGGGATATTATTAGTTTCTATGAAAATAACAGGTATAAGCCCGATATAAATTTTTCATTTACTCTTAGCAACCAGGAAGATATTTACAAAATAATTAAAAACATTCAGTCCAATTCAAGTGGGTCCGATTTAATAACATTACAAATGATTAAATTGTGTCATCCAGCTATTTTAAATTACATAACCCATATAATTAACTATTGTCCTGAAATAGGCTACTTCCTAGTCATGTGGAAACAAAGTATTATATGTCCTATTCCGAAAGTTTTCAGTCCAACCAAAATAAACGAATTAAGACCTATAACTCTTATACCAGTTCTAAGCAAAATTTTAGAAAAGATTATTTACACACAACTGGAAGAGTATACTAGCAAAAACCAAATCGTTCATTTTTATCAATCTGGATTTAGAGCAGGACACAGTACAACAACCGGGCCTTTTTTAACATTACTGACACCATTCTTACTGCTCTGGTTAATAATTTTGCAACCGTTTTAATATTCCTAGATTTCTCTAAAGCTTTTGATAGGGTAAACCACGCTCTTCTCTGTGCAAGTACTACGGTGGTATGGATTAGGTTCTTTCAATGTTATCTGCAAGGCCGCACCCAAATTGTCACGCACACAACTTGGGGATTCTTCACATGGTTCAATAATATCGGGAGTGTCCACAAGGTTCTGTTCTGGGACCCCTACTGTTTTTACTCTACACAGCGGATATAAATGTCAATATAAAGTCAATCGACATTCATGCATAGGCTGATGATACGCAACTGCTATATAAATTTGTACCATCTGACCATCAACAAGCCATGCAATTTATAAATGAGGACCTTATAATATTAAATACATATTGTGAAAATCATGCGTTAACTATAAACACCGCAAAAAGTAATGCTATGTTATTCTGTAAACCGGCTATGTACGACACCTTGAAAGATAATATGCACATTTATCACAATAATAACGAGATATTATTTTCCAATAATGTAAAAAATCTAGGTTTAATATTTGATATCAACCTGAAATTTACAAGTCATATTAATACGGTAGTTAAAAACACATACGTAAAATTAAGGTTACTTTATGCTAATAGATATATAATACATTATAAAATTAGGAAAAGGGTGTGTGAAAGTGTCGTATTATCATTAATTAACTATTGCATCATAATATACTACCCTTGTTTAGATTTAGTTTTAGTTTAGATCTAGAAACAAACTGCAAAAAATACAAAATACATGTTGTCGCCTTATTTGTGGGTTAAGAAAATTTGATCACATCAGCACCAAATTACAGCAATTAAATTGGTTGAAAATAAATTATGTCTATAAACCTCACTTACTAACTTTTGTCCACCGTTTGCTTACTTCGTCCACCCCATTTTACTTACGAAATAAATTTGTCTATCGAAATGAATTGCACAATATTAATATAAGAGATATTAGATCTTTAACTATGCTACGCCACAACACCGCAAATGTTTGAAAAATCTTTTTTATATAATGCTGTAAAATGTTACAACCTACTTGATCACAGCTTCAAAAAACATAGTATTGTCACATTTAGAAATAAATTAAAACAACATTTACTTCAGGAACAGTGGTCCACTTAGTAAAACAGAACAAAATATTATCTTGCCAGTCGTTTATGATCTATTTTTTTTTTAGTTTTTTTTTATTTCTTACTTACTTCTATTATTATTTCTTTTATACACGTACATGTATGTATACTCTAATTTTAGTTATGTACTATTTCACTACTATTATTAAGTTTCTTCCTTTTTCTTGTTCATAATAGTTTTTCATGGTGGTATATGTGTCTATTTATAGATATATAAACTGTCACTTTGTATTATTAATTGTTTGTATACCTAATTATTACTATTTAGGGTTAAGTGTTGGAGTAGCCAGGAGGCTAAACTTCGCCCTGAGAATTACAAAAAATGTATGAATATGCATTTACTCAATAAAGACGTGTTATTATTATTATTATTAATAATAAACAAACAGGTCTACTTTCGGCAATAAATGTTCAAAGTGATATCCGTTTACCTCAATACACTTGTATACTCGTTTATTGAACGACCGTCTAATTTTAGAAAATAACTGTTCGTTTCGAAATGATACCGCAGCGTTGTTAATTTTCTGCCATAACTCTTCTCGGGTATTGATTTCGTGTTCATACACCAGCGATTTCATATAACCCCATACACAGAAATCAAGTGGATTAAAATCAGGGCTTCGAGCTAGCCAAGGCATCTGGCTTCCGGCAACCTATCCAGCGATCAGGAAAAGTGGTATTTAGATATTGTCTTACAAGTCTAGAAAAGTGTGCGGGAGCTCCATCCTGCATGAATAGCATATTTTGTCTTAACTGTCATCTAAGGTTATCTAAGTAATTGGGTAACTGAGTTTGCAGAAAATCGAGGTATAACTCACCGTTCAAATTAGTTGGTAGTTCAAAAAGGACCCAATAAAAGGTGCATACAACACACGACATGCAATAAAAAGGTGCATACAAAATGGGATATGTTTGGGGGTCCTATAACTATAACTCTGTTAGAGTCCAACTTAATTTAAATTCCCTTGAAAACAGAAGAATAGTATCTGATGTTTGTTTTTTGAGCAAGATAATCACAAATAAAATTAATTCACCCTCTTTGTTATCCAGAATAAATTTCAGCACCTTATGTAAAACTAGGAATTTCGACTTATTCTGTGTTCCATTCCACACCACAAACTATGCCTTTAACAATCCATTAAGTAGAATCTTAAGATGTGGTAATCAATTTAAAAATAGATGCGATGTATTTGATTCAGTTGAAAACATAAAGAGAACATTATATAGAGTCTTAAATTAAATGAAATTGTACACCTAATTGTAATAATTAATATACTTTTAGTGTAATTTGTAATTCATAATGGGGTTACCCGTAAATAAATAAATAAATAAATAAATAATAAATTATTATCAATAACACCACACCTAACGTTAATCTTAAACTCGTGTTGGAGATGCTGTTCGCATACTAAGTGCGGATTTTCTAAATCCCACGCATGTTTATTCTTAAAGCTGAAAACGCCTCTACGCGTAAATGTTGCTTCATCTGTAAACAGTACTTTGTTTAAAAACATCGGGTCAGTAATTTGTTGAAGTCGACAAAAATGGGCAAAATCCAGTCGGGCTGGAAAATCACCTTGTATTAGATTTTGCACAGGCGTAAAGTGATAAGGATGAATACCTTTTTTTTTAATACTTTCCATACGGTTGACTTGCTTACTCCAGTTTCCATAGCAATGTGTCTTGTGCTTGATTCAGAATTTTCAGCTACAAGACCAGAATTTCTTCTTCCTGCTCGGGGTTTAAAGTCTTCAGACGACCTGTGGAATCTCACTTGGGACGAAAAGAACCTGTTTCTCCCAATCTGTCGTAAAGATTTTTGAAAATCTTAAAATCTGGCTGTCTCCGATTTGGATACATTTCTAAGTATCTTCGATGGGCTCTACGTCCGTTAAAATTTTCCCTTTGAATATACGCATACCATATCCCGCATTTCCTCATTCCAAAACAAATTATGTCTCGGCATTTTGCACTTAACTTAAAATAAACACTTTTCAAGAGCTGTTTAAAGCAAAGAATAATGTGAGTTTGACTTTGACAGTAAACAAATTTGTTTCGTTTTTATTCTAATTTTGTTTCAGGCAAGGCTTACTTTAAAAAACCATTTAAGATCTCTGAATCAAGATTAAGTACACGTAGGAAATTGCATAGCAAATATCTCGAAAACGGTTAATCCTAGCGACTCCAACAAAGTGGACCTTTTTTACGTAAAAAATGTAGAAGAATCAATGTCTTTAATAGTCAAAGCGATACAGTGAACCGCAAAATAGTTGTGTCCTTTGAAACAAGCTCGATGTGCTATAGGTATGAACGAATTTGACTTTCTCGCCTCAAAAAACTCCCAAATCTCTAATTTTGTGCCATTATTCCTATTTATTCAGAATTTATTACAAAAAAGGAAAACCAAATTTCAACTTTGACACCCTGTATCATGGTTATTATCAACTTTTGGACTAAGGTATGTTTGGTTAATTACTAATATTTTGACATCAGAAATATGTGGTTTTGATGTATACCATTAATTAGAGGACACCCTGTATAGTGTGTTCTGTTCATAGTATTAGGGGATTTTTTTGTTGAAATTGACTATATTTCAAAAACATCCTGTAGAATAAATAACACGCTTTTAACACAACACAAAAAGAGTTTATCCAAAAAGATCATCGCCTGGCGAAAACCGAATCCTTCCAAGTTCACTCTTTTAAAAATGGGTCAAAACTCTCTGGGACATCCCATATTTATTCAGTAACTAAACCATATTTTCGTAAGTGGAGAAAATATTTTTAGTAATTTACAAGGTAGAAAGATTAGGATCAAAAAACGATGTTGGAAATATGCCACGAAAATATCTTAACGATTATCCCTTTTGTTGATTAGGTAAATTAAGTATTTAAATTAAGGTGATCCAAGGGAAAATAATGTTTCTCAGTTATCAAAAAACGAAGCTGGAAACATGCCACGAAAATATCTTAACGACAGTCCTTTTTGTTGATTAGGTAAATCAAGTATTTAAATTAAGGTGATCTAAGGGAAAAGGAGCTATTCTCAGTTACACCAATGTTTTACATGATATTGAGCATGGTATTTTTATCTGCTACTTAGTCATTATTTTAATCAAATGAATGACCATTAGGTACTCTACCTGATTAAGAATGGGGTCGTATCCTCCACTAACAGTTGGAGCACATTCCTCACATGAAATATGTCTTCTAATATCAATAGCACAGCCAGATGATTTTAATGCTCCTATCATGAGTTTAACTAAAGGACTTTCCTTTACGCATTTGTAGACATTTCGTTCACACTTAATTTTATCTATATTTTCCTTTCCTCTAATACCTATCATGTAATCTGTGACCGATGTATTTTTTGCAGCTCTAGTTCTATCTGGATACAAATCGTAACCCCACTGGTTTTCTCCATAACTAGAGTTTCTTCCAGCAGCTTTATCGCCAGTCGTTTGTTCTTGGTTTAATTTATTTTCGTTTGTGTAATCTACGAATGTCATACTTCTTTTTACACTTTTTTTTGGTTAGATTTCAGTGTCAAAAGATAAATTTCTAGTTGTTGACACTTGACTTTCCAAATTTTAGGTTATGTTTCTTCTTTCTTCATCCATCGAGCCGAATACGGATTCACGCGTACGTAGAAGTGGCGCTTTAAGTCAAAACATTTATGTATATGTGATTTGTGCTTTAATGGTGGGTTCATGCAGAAATTTTTAGTAATAAGAATAAGAATAGTAATAAGCATAAAAGTTAAACCTTCGTTTTATAATGACCCAGTTCATGCAGTAAACATAATTTTTAGTAATAATTTTAAAAATAAGGATTTGCTGCATGAACTGGGTCATTATAAAACGAAGGTTTAACTTTTATGCTTATTACTATTCTTATTCTTATTACTAAAAATTTCTGCATGAACCCACCATAAGTTATGATTGATTCATAGGGTTGCCAGATTTCAATTTTGTAAATGCCGGAGATTTGGGGGATACGGGGGATATTTATCATAGCATAAATAAAAAAAAAGGCTTTTATTGAGCACAAGGGTAGACACCCTAAATAACAAAAAAATATATTCTACATATAAGTAAACAAGAAAATAAATAAATATCCACTAAAAAAAAAACGTTAACAGAAAAAAATGCAAATATATGTGGTACATAAAAAAATATTAAGTATCTAATATCACATACTATATTTACTAGACTCTTGTGATTTTTTAAGAAGTAGTGGTTTATTTTTAATCCACTTATAGAATTGGGTACAAGATAAATCAAAATTTGATTTGATACACAGTTCGGCTTCGACAAGATTTATGTTCATTTTATTCCTATTATTTGTCCACAACTGAGTCATTAGTGAAAAAACTCTTTCAACATTGGCGTTGCTCACTAAAATTGAAAGGACGGGTTGTACAATTTTGTATAAGTTTGGACAAAATTTTTGTATGTTTGGACAAAAAAAGAATTTCTCAGCCCGTTGTCCATATTGTAATAATAATAATAATAATAATAATAATAAAAAAATGATTTTTGAAAAAAATGTGCTCATTGCAAGTCAACTTCATCAATTTCAGTAAGTGACGGCAATGCATTATTCAGATTATGGATTTCATCATATAGCTCGTCAAAATTAACATAATCTGGTATATTCAAATTATTAAATATATCCTCAGCGATACAGACTACATCATCATATTTCATCTGATTTTTCAGATCAAATATTTTGAATTTTTCAAATGGAGGATTTTCAAAATCATACCAGTCATTTAAATATTTGATAGCCCTAGTATAAACACACACAAAATCAGATTCGGCTTTATTGCGCTCATAATCTGAAATATGTTTGAAAGCTTCTTTTACCTTAAAACCAAAAAATGTATCATTTTTACGGCGCATCAAGTCATTTTTTAAGTCTACCATTATACCTACCATGTAATTGAAAGCACAAAATGTTTCTTTTTTCTAGAACTAATATAGATTTCTGATATCTACTCATGAAATGGTGTATGAAATAAATATATGTATCTTGAACAGTTATTTCGGTTAACTCATCTCTTGCCGTTTGACGATGGGGAACGATGACTACCGATTACTGACGGCCGAAAGGCCGACGCGTTTAAATGGGGGACTTCTAATAGTGGGTGTTCTGTAGTATTCCCGAGACTATTCCCTACTTTTAATGTAAGCATATAATCTTATTCCGAAATTGAATGAAGTAGATCTTTTTTGGGGATTTTCGAAATGCCGGAAATTGGCCTATGCCTGCCGGAGGCCGGAGACCAACTATAAATGCCGGAAACTCCGGCACAATGCCGGAGATCTGGCAACCCTATTGATTCATATCACATAATATTTGAATTTACGCGTGCACTTCAAGGACATTACGCAAAAAAGTTTACGAAACAAGTTTAACTTTTCGCGTTTACGCAGCAAATATAATCTGACAAAATACAGTATGGTAATTTACAATATCGTAATGGTTAAAAGAGATGTTGAATCCATCAAAAATTGAAATATACTTACTCTTTCACGTTCATTAAAAACAAAATAGCAGTCTACGTTACGCTCGAAGTAGAACAAGATCCCGATAGCAAAATTGTTACGCTTACGCGATACGCGTGAATGCGTATTCGGCTTAATTCAGGCGTAACGTAGACTGCTATTTTGTTTCAGTGAACGTGAAATAGTAAAATTATTTCAATTTTTTATGGATCAACATATTTTTTAACGATTACGATATTGTAAATTACCGTGCCACCATTTTTTTCAGATTATATTTGCTGCGCAAACGAGAAAAGTTAAACTTGTTTCAACTTTTTGTGTATGTCCTTGAAGTACACGCGTCAATTCAAATATGTGATATTAACCAATCATAACTCAAAGCGCGACTTCCGCATACGCGATACGCGTGAATCCGTATGCGGCTTCAGTTCTATCATCAATCGTCGGTGGAAAACAATAAATTTAAGGTGTCATCCATAGAAAAATTTGGTTTTGTTTATACTTTTTTTTGTTTACACTATAGTGCCATCCAACACTAATTCACCAGCAATAAAAGAACGAAAAACGATGGAATCAAATCCATCAAAGAATAAGGGAACGGTTCTAGTGGAAACTGATTCATCTGGTGGATCCATCAGTGAATAAAAGAATTACACCCCCACGATACAGGTATGCTATTGCGCCTGTCTCGCGCTATCTCTCTCGCATTACGTGACGTCATAGACTCGGCCACACATGAGCTGCTTTCGTTTGAGTTGAACATTGTAAACACGATTCAGTTTCAACCAATCAAAGTAAAGCGTTTCAAAAAAATATCCAATGAAATTGTTCGTGTTCACATATGTTTAGCACAAACGAAAGCAACTGTTATTTTTTTACGTGGTTAGTATATTTAAAATAACTATTTTATTTAAAATTTCCTATTTTAAATTTATAGTATTTTTTTTAATATTGTAATATTTATAAAGTAGGAATTATGAATAAAACACTGGTATATATTTTCTGTATATGTTGGAAAATTAAATTCAGAATTTTGTGTCAAAAAAATAGTGAGATAGTGAGTCCATTTAAATTTTTTTATATTTCTCTTTTTGGATATGAAACTATTTGAAATGAATCTATTGAAGTAATATTTTACTATAATGAAACACGTACCAGACTTTTTTTTTTGTAAACATAGGTATTAATCTTAAAATTAATTAAAAGCACTGAAATATTAATCAAACGTGCCGCGCACATTTTCTATTTGAAGAACAACTGAAAAAGAGTTATATTGATTGAATGAAAAACAAACAAGAAAAATTTGATCTATATTTGACTTCAAGAAGTAAATGGGTTTTTTATTAGTGAAAAAAAAAACTATTTATTGAAATTATTTATTAAAAAATGAAACATTTAGTTGCTAATCATACATGTATAAGTAATACATTATGGCCTAAGGCCGTTTACAGTTCGCAATTTTTATTACCGGCAAGAAAATTTGCAGCAATTTTTATTGCGCGCAAGCGTATTTATGTCTGTTTGGACAATTTCTTAACAAATAAATACAAATACGCGCAATAAAAATTGCTGCAATTTTTCTTGCCGCCAATAAAAATTGCGAACTGCAAAGCGGCCTTATGTAATAATTCAAGCACTAGGAAGATTACTAGTGAACATTTTTCGAGTGAAAACGCGTCCAATGGACGGCCAACCTTAGTGATCACAAAACATCTAAATAGAAGAAGGGCAATCTCCATAGATAAGGAGGGAAACACGCCACACGCATCGGGGCCACCATATGTACCGGTGGCCAGTTTTTCATAATACGCATGCGCGCGCTAAATCGAAATCCGTAGCCGTGCATTGGCATCGCCAACTTCATTTTACAATTCAATTTTTCATACAGCAAACTCGTTGTTTCTGCAAAAAAAAATGATTTGTAACCATACCCCACTTTATGATTTTATCATTCAAGGTGGAATAAATAAAAACAATTTACTTGAAATTATTTATTTCTACAACTATAAACATTTAAAACAATACAGTATCAAAACATATTGACACAGTAAACAGAAATTATTTGGAAACATAAAAAGTCAAAGGAGATTAAAATAAGAAAATTTTCACATCGAGATTAGGTTGTATTTAACTTGGACATACCTGCTGGACATAGTGAACATACCTCCTACTGATGAAGTAGAACGCTTGTTGTTGCATGGCTCAATACAGTGAAGAACACTCTAAAAACACATAATACATATTTCATTACAATTTTAAGGTTCAAACGCAAAGAAACATCAATTTTTTAATATGTACACATGCTCATTTACAAGACTATTTCATATTAAGAGTAAACTGAAAAGAACTTTGCTAAACCTAACAATTAATTAAATTACACGTATCTTTCCTTCTCAGCATATCTTATATGTTCTTGCAATACTAATCATTTATAGGTTAGATAAGTAATTTAGAACAGTATTTACTTACCAATGAGTAGATAAATAATTTATACACTCGAACCCCTCTTATTTCACCTTCGCTTAATTCACATCCTCTGTTATTTCACCACGTTTCCCCCTATTAGGTCGCGAAACCGTCCCGGTTAAGTCGCCGCCTGTAGAAGTTTTAGAACTACGTTTGGAAATTGGATTCTCGCATGAATATGTACAATTTTTATTGAAAAAATGATTGTGTAATACATTTATTGATTTAAAATAGGTTAGGTGTCTTTTAAAAATATTTAATCTTTAAAATATTCATTCAAGTGTAAAATTGAACTTTGTCACGCACGACTGGGTATACTTACATTGATTTTTCGTTCAGTTGGCTCATTTTTCGTTATAACAAGTGCTGTGGTATATCACTAAATATTTCTTTTTGCAGTTAAAACACAAAAAAAGTTGAGGTTATGATCGCGACTTAAGAGAGGCAAAATTTCGCGACTTAAGCGAGGTAATGATGCACGGATTTGGCGACTTAAGAGGGGTTCGAGTGTATTATATCCTTAAATGCTAATCAGAAAAGAAATAATAGTTTTATCACAAAATAATGCACAAAACAATTTGATGCCAATCAAAATTTTCCCTTAGGGACGCTTTCTAAAACAACAACAATCAAGGTTTAAATTAAAATGCCGCGTTTCTATTGGATATGGATCGTCTAGGCAAATATGTAGACCTATGATGGGCTTGCTGCCACCGATGCCACGCGGCCATTTCGTTATTTATAAGTTTTCCCCAGATTTGGGGAATTATAAAAAAATATGCTAATTTCAGTCAATTATTTCATCTTTGAAAATTATTATTATTGTTATTATTAATAATTAAAAATGTCTAGTTAGACTTACTTTACTTTCTTTAATGCATGTAAGGGGATATATCTAACATAACGAAATATCGCGTCAGAGTGTTGCTGAAATTATTACGACAAGGTGCATCTGGCAAAAACGCGCTAATAGCGTGTTGCGAGGTCGTGAATGCTAGTTACACCCCTTAGTGATTGCGTGATCGTTCCATGGTTAGTGAGATTACGATTTATACTCCGAACCGGACTTGACTTCAATCGTCAATCGTCATTAGAAGTTGTTCTGTGGTTTGAGGTGAAAGGTGTTATTATTTAACCTTAAAATAGGTTTTTGTTTACTATTGATTTAAAAACAGGATTTAAATTTGTAGAAATAAAAACAATGTATTTAATTAAAAATGCATGTCTTACACTTGTTCGAAATCGACTTATTGGAGTGAGATATTTTAATTCACAAAGAACGTATAAAGAAGTATCAATAAAAGTTCCTTGGGGGTACATCGCTGGTAAATGGTGGGGCCCCTCTGATATGCGACCAGTATTATCATTACATGGTTGGCAGGTTGGTAAAATGTAAAATCGTGTTTTTTTTTTTAATGATATTCCAAATCTGTTAATATATCTGAATATACCATTTGTGTAAAGCCGACATCGGCCAGTTTTGAAAAAGGACAAACATAAGTGAGACAACAGATAAGAAGTAACCGCATTTGCATCGAAGGTAGTGGGGTAATAAGACCGGCCCTTTCACCAAGCTACGCTAGTCGTTAGAATGAGGAATGTTGAATTTGTCCTTTTTTCACAACCGGCCGATGTTGGCCTTACACATACTGTATATGTATGTATGTATTGTTATATATAGAGCGAAACGTTTTGTTCCGGCGATCAGTACCGCCGAAGGAGGTGTTAGATGCCTTTTGCAACAGAGACTGCCGCTAGTCTGGTTTCGTTGTCAAACGTATGCATGCATATTATTTTATAAAATATTTAGAAATCATAAGGGATTACCTAGCTATTTTATTACGATTTATTTTCTGCTATTGTACTTCCTTATCTCACAGCATTAGGATCAGCAAAATCTCTCGATTGTTGGCACTTTGAAGTGAGTAAGCCAAATATCGTGACCTCGGACTACTGGTCAGTGCACATGTACTAACGTTTTGCAATGGAACGAGGAATATTTGCGTTCAGGGTTGTAGGTACTAAGAATTTAAAAAAAAAATATGTTCGTTTTTACATGCTGAATATATGACAACAATATTAAATACGTAAATAAGCAATAATTTAACCCTTATTAAAATATTCTTGAGATGAACAGTAATTTACAGCTATGTGTAAAATAAAAGCACCATAGTGAACACTCAAATTAACTCCATAATCACGTATTGACTGTTCTGCAATATGCATTCAAGTGTTCTCAAGATATTTGTTTGAGATCCACTGAGTTTCTGAAATTAATGAAGTCCGGAAAATTCTCGTTTCGGTAGGGGAAATCCCTGTTTCTATAAATAAAATCAATATTGACCTGTGTAAAATAATAGCACCAATTCAGTCTATGATAGCAGTTTGACGCCGTAACATCTAACCATCTTTCAGCATTGAACAATGAAGTCAAAGGCAAAATAATATAAGCTTATAGTTAATATCTGAATTGATTTTAATTTAATTTAAATATTAAATGGGTCGTAGAAAACATTGCACGAAAGAAGAACATTTGTTCATAAACAAATTATTGACTAAAGGGAAAACATACAAATTTATTAGGGAAGTAGTCAGATGTTCTAATAAAATGATCAGTAATGCCAAGAAATTTAAAGAAAGAGAAGAAAAAAGAGGCCGAAAGAAAAAACTATCTTTAACTGATGAAAGAAGCATCCTAAGACACATCCTAAAGAAATCCTTTTATAACAACTCAAATTAAAAAGGAATTAAATCTCAATGTAGACACATCTACAATAAGAAGAAGGCTCATAGAGAAAAACTGGATGGCCAAAACTCCTAGGAAAGTACCGTTACTCAAGAAGAAACATCTTCGTGACAGAATCAAATTCGCTCGGGAACATTTAAACTGGCCTCTCGCACAATGGACAAATATCCTCTGGACCGATGAGTCGAAAATTGAGTTATTTGGGACTCCAGGCTGTAGAACATTTGTCCGCAGACCAACAAGAGATGAACTTAAACCCCAGTATACAGTCAAGACCGTTAAACATGGCAGAGCAAAAATTAATGTGTGGGGTTCTTTCTCGTATCATGGTACTGGGCCAATATTTTGGATCAAGCCTACGATAACTGCATTAGTCTACGTTGATATAATGAGAGAAGTAATGTTGCCCTACGTGGACTGAATATGCCGCTCAGATGGGTCTTACAGCAGGACAATGATCCAAAACATATCAGCAGACTAGCAAAAGGCTTTCTTGCACAAAATCGAGTTCAGGTTATGGAATGGCCCGCTCAGTCATCAGACCTGAACCCAATTGAAAATCTTTGGGCAGATGTTAAAAAAGCTGTTTTTAAAGCAAAACCTAAGAGTACAGCAGAATTATGGTATGCTGTGCAATCAGCGTGGGAGACTATTCTATTACAGCGTTGTCAAGCGCTGGTTGACTCTATGCCACGGCATTGTGCTGCTGTTTTGAAAAACAAAGGTTATACAACAAAGTATTAATATGTTACAGTTTAATTTTTTTAATTTTATTTGATTCCTTGTACAGTAATTTGTATGGTTCACGAGCGGTGCTATTTTTTTGCACAGTAAAAACTTGAGATATTATAAGTTAACTAAATGTGCTACATAGTTTATTTGGAACAATATGTTATATATAATGTTTTGTTATATCATTACTCTTTTGTAATAAAAAGCTAAACAGATGCAACCAAGGCTTGCCTTTTATATTTCATGTTTTTAATGTAAAATACAGTCGGTGCTATTTTTAAATGTGTAAAATATGTCGGTGTCTTGTAAAGCACATAATTTTTAAAGACCATCTTTGGACCATCTATGCTCACTCAAGACCGTTAGAGATACGACTAACCCATCTACCTATTGAAGACGATGCACAGGATGCAATGAGCGTACTTATGATTTTGGATAGAGTGATTTTGCTGATTTTCCTTATGCTGTGTTTATGTCATGTGGACACAATGCCTCGCTCTAGTTATATTTTATAATTATTCCTCAATATGTATCTAATGTTAAAATTTAAATTGTTAAAAAACACACTGTAATATTTTATCACAGAATTGTACTCTACATTTTTAATATATGTCATACACATACGGTGCTTAGGTGTCACTGATCTGTATACTAACACAGATCAGTGTTAGGTATATAAATACACCAAGTCAAATATAGTGTGTTCCAGCATACCTAAGTGAAAGAAAAATGACAAAAGAATTTCGACTTGAAATCAAACGTTTTGGGATCTAAGCTTGCTTGATATCATAGCCATGTGGTTTGTGTAGCGCCGATGATCATGCATTTCAATGCACTGAAGTAAGAAGTAATTTATTAAGTAACTACTTAACTAGAAAATATAAAAGTTTAGTAATAAAAGTTTTGGAATTTGGTATACTGTTGCAATTTTTATAGTTATTAATTCTGTATATTTGTTTCTAAATAAAATTTGTCATAATTCATATATCATACAAATACTGAAGTTAGAACTAAGAGGAAGACGGTTTAACATAAATTATTTAAATTATGACAATATAAATTTTGCCAATAGAGAAAGATAACCGGTACATTTGTATTTTTACGAATATTAACTAAAAATAAGGTATTCATTAATACAAATAACCTATTCAATATTTTTTGTGAGTACAACTTGGTGTAATAAATCGGGAATTACTATAATGAAGTATTTCCCACTAATTGATTTGTTGAAGCCGTTACTTCATGGTAATTTTTCATTATGATAAAAACAGAAAAAAATCACTGATTTATTTTTAAACCTCTATTCCTGGTGATTTTCAAAAGTGGCTTGCCCCTATAACCCTCTATATTTCGAGGTCAAATTTATTTTTAATTGGAAATTTTATAATTGAATATTAGTCATAAATCTGTATTTATTGACATAGCAATCTTTATTTTCTTCTGGTGTAACCAGAAATGGCTCTAACTTCTTAATTTTGTACATCATGTATATTTACATTAGTTTTGAATTAAAATGTCATTCCACATACCCCATTTTTCATTGATTTTTTATTTACACCTATTGATCTAGAATGCTTAGTTAAGTCTATGCTAGAATGCTAGTTTTAGTTTGAGTCAAGCCGAGGTAAAAATTTTATAAGAAAAAACGCAATCAAACATCAAATACATGGAGGTAAATAAATCTGCCAATTTTATTTTATTATTTCCATTTCAGACAGACAGGTTCAAAGCCAAGGTTGCTGCATTAAAATCAAGATCTACTTTGTGTTAATATCTTCAGGTACCTATTGATGTTTAATTGCGGTTTGTTCAAGAGAATTCTTAATTAAGTATTGAAGTGTGTGACATCACAAAGTATTTATTGGTAAGAAAAGCACTGTTCTAATAATTTTATGATCCATAGTGTTCCCATTTCAACAAATTAGGAAAACATGAAACATTTCTGTTCTCTAGATTTAAACATTTAAAAAATGAAAACTGCCAACAAAAATAATATAAATTAATTTTTCTAAATCTACTTGACTCTGATCTGAAACATTTTAATAAACTTTAAGCACTCTAGATCAAAATATGTGAAATTTAGGAAAAAAATATTTAAAATCCAGAAAAAAATAATTAATATATTTTAAATTAAAACAAGTGATAATAAACATGACACGCCATTAAAGATTCAGAATATGGGGTCATTTCTGGTTATGCCGGAAATGAATATCTTCTAGAATGTCATTATTTTATCTCTGAAAACAAAAAAATTATGAGGATGAGCCAGTTTCGAGAATCACCCAATATTGTGTAACACTTACATACATAGTTGCTGCAATTTCGGCACATAAGCATGCCATTTTCAAACTAGTGAATAGTCAAAATAGTGAATAAAAAAAAATTCAAATTTTCGTGATTAGTAAAATTAATAATTTTAGGGTGACCCTGCCACACAGCAGATCTGCCACGCAATTTCAACCAATTTTTAAAAAATGTACGATTTACTTTGTTTTATGCTTCATTCTCAATGATATATTTGAATATACCTATGTATGAAAAAATTTTTCAAAACAAAAAATAAAGTTGATTACAAATCAACAATTACCTATTTTTGAAAAAAACTTGTAATTCTCCAAATTGATGTAAGATACATATGTATAATATATGTATATGCATCTGTATCTGTAAACAACGGCATTTTGCCTTATTGTTTCAAATGTAGGGATTGTGTAAAGGTAAAGCAAAACATATAATTCTAAATATGAAATTGTTTATAATTATTGACGTTGGTTCCAATGTCAATTAAAAAACGTTGTAATAAAAAGTATTATTTAATTACTGTTTATTCACAACTTTCCTCCTTTTTAGTAATTTATTAAATAGGTTCTACAAATTTTTTATTATTCATTCGATAATAATAGATTATTATGGTACTAGCAAAGGTACCTTTTAAATAATTCAACAAGTAGAATTATGGTAGCCGTCGTCGTTTTATAAGTAATAGTTTTTCAGCCTTAGAAACCTACGATCTATATACCTAACGATCTAGGTATCTAACCTACCCAACTAGGGTTAGGTATATAAAAATAGGTTAGGTAATATAAAAATAACCTAACGATTATTTAAGTCTGGCAATTTTAAGTCGGCTATTAAAAATAAGTAATTATAAAATTCTTTGAATATTTTCCGGTTCAACAAATGTTTTGAAATGATCGTTATTTTTTAACTAACTAATTTACAAATTGTATAATATATAATATATAAACGTCTTTATTACCAAAAACTCCAAAATATAATGTAAAAAAAATAAAGAGAATTATGCTAAGTAAAAAAAAAAAAAAATTGTCAGAAATATTTGATATGAAAAATGTTCTTAAGAAAAAATAAATGGGTTTGT
Source organism: Aromia moschata (assembly GCA_029963805.1). Taxonomy (NCBI): domain Eukaryota; kingdom Metazoa; phylum Arthropoda; class Insecta; order Coleoptera; family Cerambycidae; genus Aromia; species Aromia moschata. Next base: position 693,073 of record JAPWTK010000188.1, read on the forward strand.
AATGAAAGAGTGGTGTGAAAATGTTAAAAATCCTATATCCTGTAATGATTTACCAGTCTTTAAAGTAATAGTGAGGACAAGGTACTGATAGTGATGGTGTTATTTTTTTCTGAGTGTGTTGGTTTCTGATTTTTATTAAATTTATAAACTTTAATTTCGTCGTAAAGTGATCAAACCTAATTGTATCTATTAGTAGGCTTGTTTTTGCTGCATATTGTTGAAATGAATTACCAGATTTTTTTAGGAAATTGCCTTATGTTCAGTTTTAATGGCTTAATATTTAGTAATGAAGAAATGGCTGGAGAGTGGAGGGAAAATTGTTAGACATTTTGCTAAGTAAAAAAAAAGAGCTAAGATATAATTTTTTGAAATAATACTAGTTTTTTGTTATCCTAGATTTCAAGTGTAGCGGTACTTGACCTTTTCTAAACCCTGACTATTTCGGAACTTTATGTTTATTTACATTTCAAGTAATTGGTCAAACACTTTTTCCAAAATACGTGGAATGGTGGGATGGGAGGGGACTTCCACATTAGGGAAAATGGATTTTAATTCTCACCGCGCTTAAATTGATTGTTGGTGTTTGTTTGTTTTCTAAAAGATAAGGTTCGTTACGTTTCTCGTGAAGCAGATGCAAATAATTGTTAATTTCGTGCTTAGGCAGGAATGTCTGTTTGTCATGTAAGTGATTTTAATGTGTTCCACGTTCTTATCGTTCTTTCTTCACGACTCTTGTTTAAATGGCACTTCACGTTTTGCTTAATGTTTCTCCTTTAGGTTTACCCCTACTTCGTGAAAATAATTTTAATGTTAAAGAACCTTTAAACCTCAAATTTTTAATTCAAATATAAAATCCCGAAAATGTAACAATTTTTGTTTAAAATTTGGTAATTTTGCATTAATTTCACAATAAACAAATGGCAATCGTAATAACAAAATACTTCTTTGTTGGAACAAAATAGGGTCAAAAGTGGCATTCAGTATCCGAGTGCTGTTACTATGAAAATTGTAGAAGTGCAATTTTCCATCATACTTAATAAATACCTAAACAAAAAACGTCTCGGCACACGACGTTTATAACCGACTGATTCAGATTTGAATTTGGAGGTCTGTAATTACCCACATATGTAGGTTTTAGTACCAATTTTGAATTTTAACCACAAATCCTCTACATTTTTCAATATGGTGTCATCTAAAGTTAAGACCTCACATTGAATATTTACACGTGAATAGATACCAACACCTCCACCTCTAGTAGAACGATCGACTCTAAAAAATTTGTAACCCGGTATATGCACTTCGAGATTCAACATCACGCTCACAAGTCATAATGGTAAAAATAAACCAAACGTAAATACAACTAATCTACTTTAAATAGCAACTCAATGTTCATGTTATAAAAAAAAAAAAACACTAAGATTAAAATATGGATTTATCACAGTAATTTCATATAATTAAAATAACGTATACATGAAAAACATTATACTGCATAAAAAACTACTACACTAACAATAAAAAACTTATAACAATTAAAAGAACATGTTAATTTGCTAAAAACGGAGAAATGTTAAAAAATAAGAGAAATAAGTGAAAATAAAAAACAAAAAAATTAACAAAATGTTTCAGTGCACGAAATAGAATAAACTGTGTAAAAACTGCACGCTACTATTGTACAAGTAAAACAATTTATGACGGGAAGAAGAAAAGTAATTAAATTAAAATCATAATTAAAACATAAAACGTAACACAGAAATGCAACAAAATAAACAAAAATAGTTTTACGAAGGTGGGAATAATTTAATTTTTTTGTGTTTTTGGACACCGTGTACGTATTCCTTTTCTTCCGCGTTATTAGCTCTCTTATTTCGCGGACCAGATGGCCGATAATCCTGAAGTCGAAGTAGAGTTATTACTATTATCGGCAACTTCCTTTTCCGCACTCCTTTCTGTTTCTTCACTTTCGTTGCTAATTGTTTTTCGAAGTTGAGTATTGTAGGTGAAACCAGAACCAGTTATTGGATCGCAGGGGCCTTGTTTGTATTTTGTTTGTTGTAATCGTCGTGTGCTTGTTTTTATTTGTTAGTTCCTGGTAGGAATAGCTTTCACCATTAACTATTAATTTATTTTTTCTAATTTTTGCGTTGTACTGTTTTTCTTTAGCTAATTTTAAGTGATGATGTAATACTTTGTTTTCTTTCTATCTTGTGGTAACAGGTCGTTAAAGAAAATACTGTCCCTTTGAGTTTGTAGAGCTGTTTGACTTCTCTTGCTTTTTTAAATTGGACCAAGTTCTAGTAAAATTGGTCTAATTTTTGTCTCTTTCTTCTACCCTGTTATTAACCTGATTTACGATTCGGTTTTAGTTTTTCGTATATATTAAAAATAAGGACAATTGTCGCACTCTTCATCAACCCAAATATAATAAAATATTTCTTTTGATTTTCGTTCGATTGCAAAAGTTTCTTCTTACTCCGAGTTTTCTGTTCTAGTGCACAATTTTAATGTTGAGGTTGTCAATTTTCACGTCTAACGATAGGTCCTTTTTAATTGTTCTTATCTTTTTTATTTCTCATTTTGGCACACACTTTTAATAACTTTACAACCAGAGTCGTAAGGTTTTGCCATGCCCATGCTATCAATAGCCTTCGTCTTTGTTTCTAGAGTTGTTTTGTGCCACAAATTTTGATAAGTACCTGTTTAAGGAATGCCAAGGTACTGGATTTAGACTACTTGCTGATAGATTCTAATAGTAGTGGATTAAAAGGGAAAATTAGTTCAATATTAGGTGCTATTTTTATTTCAGTTCTTTATCATAACCAGTCTATTTTACTTATGCACATTTACACTTACACTAGTCTCTTTTTGTGTAGTTTTATGTTAAAAACATTAACTTCTTCCCACGGATTTCTCAGTAAACACTGACCACACACAATGACTCACTCGACACAATCATATCTTGCTCCGTTCATAATTTGGGATCTACAAGACTCAATCTTTGTACTTTAGCAGTATTTACCATTTTTGGGCGTATGTGTTTGCCTAAACAATATGCATGTCAGAGTAAAAAGGCGTAGTCATATATGTATGTTCATCAATTTTTAATATTTACTTTTACGTGAGGCGTAAAAGCCAAATGTTTGCTGCTTTACCTAAGGTTTGAGAGATTCTCTAGTTTTGTTAGGTTAAAGAAAATGGTATTAAGGCTCAGCTAATTAATTATGTTATACTTGAACGTAAATTTAAAACACTTTGGTGGGCATCGAAATTTTAGTAATAAGAATAGATAGTAATAAGCTAAAAGTTAAACCTTCGTTTTATAATGACCCAGTATGCAGTAAACTAATTTTTAGTAATAATTTTAAAAAAAAGATTTGCTCATGAACTGGGTCATTATAAAACGAAGGTTTAACTTTTTATGCTTATTACTATTCTTATTCTTATTACTAAAAATTTCTGCATGAACCCACCATTACCCTCTTAAACATCATTAACTTGAGGGAGTCGTCACTGAATTGGAATTATGGAGTATACGACATGTATGCGGCACCGATTATCCAACTCTAGTCATGATACATGTGTTTCAAATTTCAAGTTGATATCTCAAATCGTAAAAAATGTAGGATTGATCCATAATTCAAAAACTGCTAACCGTAGCAAAAAACTAATTGTCCTAGAATTCTTCATAAAAAAGCTCATAACATGTTGGTTCTGTCTATTTAAGAGAAGCGTTCACTTATCCATTCCCTTTCATTTTGTAATGTAAATAGTAGCCTAAACAGTACTGTATTTTCAAGTACATGTATATTTTAGAAATAGTCGGATATAATCTCGCTTTGTAGATCGCTGTGCTTAGAAAATATGGAATATTGTTCTTCGAAATATATATGGCGTTCCTTCTAAATAAATCGAGTCATTTGCCAAATGACACATGATTTTCATTAAAAACTAAAGTAAAAGCTTTGAAGTAAAACTAATACTGTATTAAAAAAATATAAAAAATACAATTGCCTCATTTTCAGAAAATTTTTATTGCAAATATTACCTGGGATGGAGAGGGTGGAAGTCAATTCTCAATCAATCACACTAGACATGCACGCATGTGTATGTATGTTTAATTTATCCACAAACATTTTATATTTTCTTTATAAAATATTAGGTTTTACAACAAAATTGTGTAAGTACCAATGTTAACAATAGATTGTAATTAAACAATACCCGACAAAACGCCACCTAACAAAGCATTTTAGAAAATACCTTTATTAGGTTTCATCGTCATTTCATTTGCTGTACCTGTATACAGTCGCGAACGAAATTATTCGGCCACCTGAAATTTTATTAAAAATATGTCTGTGTAGCCACATAGTAAACAGATATTCTAATATCCACTGAGTATGACGTACATGCATTATTATACAATAAAAAAAGTACTAAAAACAAATTAAACTTAAAATTCCTTTATTGAAAAATTAATGATAATTATTCTTGTGAACATTATTCTTATAAAATGCGAGCGAAATTATTCAGCCATTTTAAAAGTTCGTTGAACATAAAAATATAAAATGACATTTAATATTGTGTGGGATATCCCTTAGCTTTAATAATAGCAGCCAGTCTTTTTTGGCATTGAATCCACTAATTTTTTTGTGAATTCTGGACTTATTTTATCCCACTCCTCGATTAACACTGATTTTACCTCCTTTACACCAGTCACATGTCGGTTCTGTACATTCTGCTTTAGTTCGGCCCAAACATGTTCTATAGGATTTGTATCCGGCGATTGGGGGGGGTGTTGGTAGTGTATGGGGAACATTACAGTGGATCCATTCACGAACGATCCGAGCAGTATACTTCGGGTCGTTATCTTGTTGGAAAAAGTAATCTTCAGAACGACCTGCTTTTGTGACACTAGGGTGCAAATTGTTTTTTAATATGTCTAAATATTTAAATCGATCAAGTATACCATCGACAACATGCAGTACACCAACACCTGACGCTGCCATTGCTCCCCATACCATCACCGCACCACCTCCGTGTTTGACAGTGGGCAATACATTTTTTAATTTGTAAGCTTCTCCGCGACGTCTCCACACAATTTTTCTTTTAGGTGCATTAAAACCGCATAATTTACATTCATCTGTAAATAAAACCTGATGCCAGAAGTTCAGGTCTTTAATTTAAATATTCCTTCGCAAATAAAACCCGTTTTTTTCTGTTTACTTTATTAATCCATGGCTTTCTTCGAACTATCCGGGTAACAAAACTGGATTCGCGTATGATTTTTCGTACATTGGTTACATGTATTTCTACTCCAAAGTGCACTTCTAACTCTCTAGTTAGTGCCGTGGCAGTAACTTGAGGATTTTCTTTGACTTTACTTAGGATCAACCTCTTGTGTCGTTGGATAATATTTACTTGCGGCCTCGACCTGGTCGATTAGCCAGAATATGATCTGTTTTGTATCTCTTAATGATTGACTGAATTGTTTGTCGGGGTCGCCCAATGACCTCCGCTATATGCCTCTGACTAAAACCCATTTTACTCAACTCTGTAATGCGTTCTCTCATGTCAACTGACACCTCTTTGCCTTTGCGACCCATTGCCCAGTATTGTGTAAATTACGCGATGCACTGTACTGGTTTGTGGCTGAGAACTGTCTGAGACTAACACAAGCCTAATGCTGTGGTAGGTATCACATGAGTCACGTGTTTATGTATATTTCGGGAGGGAGCCGAATAATTTCGCTCGCGCCCTATGGCTGTACAATGTGAATTCTTTCGTATTTTGTTTATTAAAATTATTGCCTTTACCATTTTTCAAGATTATTTTACTATACAACAAGGCAACTATACTATACTGAATGGGATTTTGCAATAACAATTTTTAGTTTGGATACACGCCCAGTTTTGTGAAAATATTTCGGGTGGCCGAATAATTTCGATCGCGACTGTAAACATCTTAATAAAGCGTTTTTTTGTAAAATGTGTCCTGAAAAATACATGTACATCCCATCAAGAAGTAGGTACACCTGAAGATTGGGCACAAAAAACGTTTTTTTGTTTAAAGTTTCGTAAGTTTGAAGTTAAGTAAAATTCACCCCCTCTTAGCGTGTCACACCCCCTGTATTACAATTTCGAAATAATTGTGATTAATATAATTATTAGGCATCAAAAGTGTTACGAGAATACTAAATTTCGTAATTTTGTCCAACGGTTTTCAATAATTTTACAAAAAAAAAAAAGGTCCTTCTTACATATTTCACTTGCTCCACATGTTTCTAATTTAATAGATAAAATCTGAGATACCAGATAAAATGTTTCTTTTCGGTATTCTATTTGAAATAGTATCCATCTATATACTATATTTCAGTAAATCTTCATCGCTTAGCCAAATTAAACCTAAAACGTTAGAATTATTGTCGCGTGAAACTTCTACGGTTGATTTTGCATTTTCATTATTTCTTATCTCCCCACTTGATAGCAAGTTCCCTTGAAGTTATACGACGGTCTTTTTAATAAGTATTCGAAGTATGTATATGGTTCTTTCTTTTTTCAAACAACGAAATTATATTTCACGCTGTACTGTGAGATTTTTAAATTTTTGGCTTTTGACGCCAGGAAATACCATCTACGTGGGCAGAAATGATAGAATTTCGCAGATCTTCGGACATTGGCTTTCAACAGACCATTTTCGTCAAATCTTTATTGACAATATGCTTCTGACAGTTAGAAATTAACTAACTGTTTGACACTTTGCCATGACGTTAGAATTGGGGAGGAATGCCAGTGGCAACCTGTAGTAATGGTAATCTGCTGCTAGCGTTATTCTCATTACACAGGCCACTCCTGGTCACACCGCTGACCACGTTTGTATTCCAACAGCTTTGAGCGCACCATCGTTGTTATTGCCTTCTCAGCTAGATACAAGTCTAGTGGCGGCAGACATACCTGTAGCACCACTTTTATCGCTCAAGTGGCGATGTTCGCATTGCGCCAGTTATAAAAGGTGATTCAATTTGGATTTCCACATAAAAAGAACACGGAGAAGTTGAAAAATATAAACAATAGTTATTTGCCCTTTGAGGTTAGTTCATTACAATTATGTATGAAAGATGATATCATGTAAATGACCGCCGCGGCCCACGTGGCATGACGTAATCCGTTTTTGAAAATTTTCGACTACTCTGCGGCACAAATCAGGTTCTATGCCGGCTATTTCGCGTCTGAGCTCCTGTTTCAGATCTGCAATTGTGTTCGGTTTATTCTTGTAAACTCTGCTCTTCAGATACCCCCAAAGAAAAAATCTGCGGGGGTTAAATCACATGAGCGCGGCGGCCAATTGGTGTCGCCGTTACGTGAAATAATGCGACCTGGAAACTTGCCGCGCAGTAATTGTACTGTTTCTCCTGATGTGTGGCAGGTGGCACCGTCCTGTTGAAACCAGAGATCTTCGATGTCCATAACTTCCAACTGCTCCCAGAAAAAAAATCTGTTATCATGTTCCGATAGCGAACGCCAGTAATCGTAATGGCGTTCTCCGCATGATCCTCGAAAAAAAAATGGGCCAATTACGCCTCCGGACTAAAATGCACACCAAACAGTCACCTTTTGAGGATGCATTGCCATTTGAACAATCTCTCTTGGATTTTCCACTCCCCAAATGCGGCAATTGTGCTTGTTTACGAAGCCACCAACGTGAAAATGTACCTCATCGCTAAAGATGATTTTCATTCCAAAATTTACACCTTGTTCTCGTATCCATTCTGCAAACACACGGCGCTGTTGATGGTCTCGAGGCTTCAATTCCTGTGTTATTCGGATTTTGTATGGGTGTAACTGCAAATCTCTTGTTAAAATTCGCTGTGTAGTGGAATACGTAAGGCCCACTTGCTGCGATCGATGATAAATCGATGTGTTTGGATTTTCGGTCACACTTTCGCGAACAATGGCAATATTTTGTTCCGAACGACCTCTACGAGCATGCCGAGGGGTTTTGATGTTAGCTACGGATCCAGTTTGCTCGAATTTTTTGGCCACATTCCAAATTGTCTTCTCAGAAGGTCGATTTTGCGCGCCAAAATATTCACGTAAAGCACAAAATGCGCGTTTCCTCCATCGGTCATTTTCATAATAGGCTTGGAGAATTTTAACACGTTGTTCGGTCGTATATTGCTCCATGACTATTTTTGTTTATGTTTATAGTTTACAAATCTGACGTTACCGTTGACAAATACAGTGGCGTATCAAAAATATTTTAGATTGTAATGTGGACTCAATATGAATCAACAACTCAATTTGAATCACCCTTTACTTAGGCAAGCAGTTTTTTTGTACTTGGCTAAACCTTAGTTTTACAATTTATGATGTTATTTGATAAATTATTGAAAATCATGTAATTTAATAATTATAATAATCTAAAATAGTTTGTTTTTACATATATACAGGGAATCTACGAAGATAGGGAACACTCAATAACTCTTGAATGGAAAGAGATACATGTTTCGGGTTTTCACTGTTGCAATTGGCTCAAAATTTGGAATCTTGTTCACGTTTTCCCATAACTAACTAGATGTGAAAAATCAGTGGGAATTTTGGATTTTTAAATAAAATTGTGTGTGTATTTTTGTATAATTTTAACTTACACGTCGTTTAGAGTGAGATGGCATCAAATTAGTTTTTATTATATTTTATTCCAAAATTTCAGTTTCTGTTTTTAAATCTAGAAGTTGCAGATGAGAAGAAAAATATTTAAGATCGAAGTTTCATTAAAAAACATCAAAACAATAATTTCGTATTTAACTTGCTTTTTTAAAGGGGGGGGTATAACCCCCCGGGATATTTTTTTTTTTATAAAAAAAAATTTTCTCCCATTATGCCAAACTTAATAGGGTAATTAATCTTTCATAAGTGATACTTTTCGAGCGCTGCTTTGAAGCCTTTGAAATACAAATAAAATTTGAAATTCTGAAAAGATCTAATAAAAACAAATGACTTTAATACCTTCTTACTCAGAACGAGTTGTAAATTGAAAACCTGATACGTGTGTCTTTTTGAAAGCGATTGAGTGTACCCTATTTTGGTAGACACCCGGTATGTATGTATTCACTGAAAATTATAGAAAAAATATCCCACTTAATAATTTGTTAACATGTGTTTATGAGGGGGGCGTTCAAGTATTACGTAACGCAATTTTTGAAGATTTTTGACCCCTCCCTTCCCCCATGTAACGCGCCGTAACGTTTTTCTGTATCCCCTCTCCCCCTCTCTAAACGTTACGTAACAACCAAGTGACCATTTTTATCTAAAAGTCACAATTATGTTGCGCAAAGTACCGGAAAGTCGCTAAAATACCTTTGTTATTGTTTTAATCGCGTTTGCGGTAATAATAAATAAAATAATGAAATAAACATTTGCTTAAGTTTAAAATATGTTAAAATAGGCTCAAATTTGTCCAAACTTTTACTACCGTCGTATTCGAATTGAGGGATTCCCTGTAAAACATAAATGAAAAGGGTTGCCAACTTGGGAGATTTTAATTCCCTAGTCTTTTTTATTTAAATAAAAAAAACAATGTTACGTAACACGTTGTACGAACCCCCTTGTGGGTACCGAGCCACCATTCTCCAGTTATTTGAAAAATATCTTCACCGTTGATTATTTTTATTGAAAAAGATTAATCTCCGAGATGAATTTTTCAAATAAATCGAGTATAACTCGAGATGGTGGCTCGTTCCCGACCATTGCGCCAGGCTCTAGTCATAAGTCATAACATCTACCTCTATTTAATTTTTTTTAATGTACCAATATATTGACTTTTTTTTGCAGGATAATTGTTCAACGTTTGATAGATTAATTCCACATTTGAATGAAAATGTCCCGTTTTTGTGTATCGACTTACCTGGCCATGGACACTCAACTCGATTACCTCCTGGTATATATTACTTCTTTTCACACTATTTAGTTTTAGTTCATTATCTGGTAAACCATTTTCAATGGAATAAAGTTTCCTTAATGGGCCATTCTTTGGGTGGAATCCTGTCTTATGTTTACAGTATGATTTATCCTGAATCTGTAGACTTTACAGTTTGTATAGATGCAGCAAAACCAATGATTAGAAAAAAATGATAGGATTAATAAAGCTAGAACGTTAAACAGATTTCTCAAGTATAATCAGTTTGCCACCAGTGATGTAGAACCTCCTAGTTATACCATAGAAGAAATAAAACAAAAAATCTGTAAGCCAAATAATAATTCTATAATGTATGAATATAGTCCTATATTGATGGAAAGAAATATAGCTCCATCAAAACTTCATCCTGGCAAATATTATTTCACGAGAGATCCAAGAATAAAAACGGAAGGAATTTTACAATTCTCTCAGGACGAGTTGGTTGAATATGCTCAATACATGACAAGTCCAATTTTTATAGCAAAAGCGAGGCAAGGATCATATTATGAAGTCAAAGAAAATTTTTATGAGGTCCTAGATGTTCTTAAGAGAAGCAGTAAAGACTGTGATTTTCATTATGTTGATGGGACACATCATGTTCATTTAAATAACCCCGAAGTAGTTGGTAAATTGATAAAACAGTTTATTCAGAAACATAATATTGAAGACAGAAGTATAGGTGGTATTAGAAGTGAGATGGTTAAGTAAGTTAAGAATACATTTATAATTTATGGACATGAATATTATAATTAAACTGGTGACATATTGTAGTAAAACAATGTAGAATATTATATTTTGTACAGAATACAAATTAGAAGTGTAAAATATATAAGGGTTTACCACTTTAGAGTTAAGTTGCTAGTTGTTGGTATTTGTCTGTAAGACATATCATCATGTGTGCATTAAGTGCATATATATTATTATGTACAAATAGAAGTGAGACGACAGATAAGAAGCCCAAGGCAGCAAGGAAATAAGCCCGACCTTCTCACTACCTGTGTTAGTCGTTAGAACAGGAAGTGTAGCATTTATCTTGTTTCATAACCGGCTAATGTCTGCTGTACATATACGGTATATATACAGTAAGCAACGAAAGTTATCATACACCCACTTTTTTAGGTTTTTGTAAATTCTGATAATTTTTGTATTACAGCATTGATTTTTTTTTTGCTTCTGACAGGATTATAGCTTGTGATATTCTGCGTCTAATAAGCCGAAGTTGAAGGCGGTATGTCGATTGTGTGAAAAGATATCGCTAAAAAAGTAAAATTTCAATGTTTTCAAAGAAACGTAAATAACTTCGAAAATAGTAAATCCCTTTCGAAGTTGTTGGACTCGTATTAAACGGAACTCTTCAGTGTATCTATTTGACTAACTGAGTCATTTTGAAAAAAAAATTCCTAGACATGAATAAAATCTAAAGTTGAACCAAAAATATCACGAAAATTCAAAAAAGCCCTGTACCCTGTTCCCTTTAATACGAGTCCAACAACTTCGAAAGGGATTTACTATTTTCGAAGTTATTTACGTTTCTTTGAAAACATTGAAATTTTACTTTTTTAGCAATATCTTTTCACACAATCGACATACCGCCTTCAACTTCGGCTTATTAGACGCAAAATATCATAAGCTATAATCCTGTCAGAAGCAAAAAAAAAATCAATGCTGTAATACAAATATTATGTAATGTATTCTCATTGTAACATCTGGCGCAGGTGGCGAGAGGGCCAGGCTTATTTCCTCGGTGCCTTGGATGCGTATGCCCTTGCTTCTTATTCGTCGTCTCACTTTTATTTGTCCTTTTTCATAACTGGCCGATGTCTGGTGTACACACGGGGTATATATAAACCCAATCAACGGGGAGAAATCCGGTCACTAATTGTTATCAGCAAACAAAAAATATGGTCGTATAGAGAAATTTTTTTTAAGAAAGATTGCGTTTTTTGCTACTCGAGTTTTAATGGCGAACATAACCAAATAAATTCGCAAAAGTCAAAAAAACTGTTTTTTGCAAATAAAAAAAAGCTTCAAGTCCTACACAAGAAAGTTAAATTACAAAGTTGTAGGTCTTAAAAATGCTCGTCGAATGAAATTTGAACGAAAAAAATCGGTTCATAAACATTTGAGAATAATTAAAAAAAATTTCAAAAATTGCGTTTTCGTATTTTTGCTGTATAAATTCCAATTTTGTGTGAACAGACTTCTTGTTAACTACAAATATAGCCCAAGACAAGCGGAAAATGATCCTTTTTTTCGAAAATTCAAAAAAAGTTATTTTTTCGAGTTATAACGATTTTTTTTAAAAAAAAGACGTTTTCAAAAAATCAGCTTTTACATAGGCAAAAATGATCGTACAGAAACGATCATGGGTTCATTTTATTCGCGAAGACTTGTACTTTCATGCTATTGAAAAACCAAATCGCTTTTATTTAATTTTTGCATAAAAAAATGCGTTGTAAAATTGTATCATTTTTTCGAACCGGTTTTTTCGAATAACTTTTTTAATTTTGGTTTTACATTTTTGGCCGTTGCATATTTGAAAACTGGCATTCAAAACACGCATTTAATGAAGGTCCTACGACCTCAGGGAGACGAGATAATTTTTTTTTTTAAGTGGAGGAAAAGATAATTTTGCGAGCGCGATCGATTTGAAATCGTGTTTAGTTTTCGATGCGCCCAAGCGGAGTGTCCCTCCACTCTGTCGCCGTGCACTGACTAGCGCGCATCCAACGTTGTACTTTCGCAAACAATTATGTCAACTTAATTTATGCGAAATGATTTGAAATATTTTTTTTGTGCCTGATTTTTACGGGGGCGAAGTTCGCCCTCGCGAGGTAACCTCGGCGCTCTTCCACTTAACCCCCGATACACTTACACAGTAACACCCATGTCCTAATAGAGTTGCCAAGTCTATTAGGCGGGACTCGAACTTTTTACTTTTAAGAAAGTAAAAGTCTGAGATCTATTTCGTGTAAAAATGAAGTCAATCGGACGTATACAGCGCTGTCAGGAATTAAAAAAAAATATATATCTCGGCTCCCTGAGGTCGTAGGACCTTCACTTTTTTTTAAATGCGTGTTTTGAATGCCAGTTTGCAAATATGCAACGGCCAAAAATGTAAAACCAAAATTAAAAAAAGTTATTCGAAAAAAACCGGTTCGAAAAAATGACACAATTTCACAACGCATTTTTCTGTGCAAAAATTAAATAGAAGCGATTTGGTTTTTTAATAGCATGAAAGTACAAGTCTTCACGAATAAAATGAGCCCATGATTGTTTCTGTACGATCATTTTTGCCTCTGTAAAAGCTGATTTTTGAAAACGTCTTTTTTTTTTTTTTAAAAAAAATCGTTATAACTCGAAAAAATAACTTTTTTTGATTTTTGAAAAAAAGGATCATTTTCCGCTTGTCTTGGGCTATATTTGTAGTTAACAAGAAGTCTGTTCACACAAAATTGGAATTTATACAACAAAAATATGAAAACGCGATTTTTGACGTTTTTTTTTAAATTTTTCTCAAATGTTTATGAACCGATTTTTTTTATTAAACCGAATAATGAACCGAATTAGTGACCAATTTACATGGGGGCTTTCGCTCGTTGATTGGACTAATATGGAGTAGAGGAATGTCACAAACACAATGTTTTGGCATATCTTTTCTCTAGTTCCTCCGATTTTCGAGACTACAGTGTAGCAACAATAGCTTTGCCCTTGACCGCACTAGACAATCTGAAATTATGCACATTTCTTTTGTAGCTGCATCTGTGAATGCTATTATCTCTCGGGTATGGTCATTCTACCTCTTTCTACGTTCGATGTGGGCATTTCGCGGGCAAAGCTATTCTGAGTGTACTGTATGTGACACATGTTGAGCTCTCAATTCTGTTACTGGTGTTCCACCCTCAATTCATCATTATATCCCTTAACTAACCCAATATACAGTGCTTTCACAATAAAAGGAACAAGTTCGATATTTCTTTTTTAGGAAATATTTTACAAAAAAAAGTTCTTTGAGGACAGGTCGATTTTGTTTAAAAAACAATGTCCCACTTTCCAATATCTAAATGCCATTTCCAGATCGTCTTTTGTTTATGAGCTATGATGTAATTGATATTTTTTTAATGACATGATGAATGATGTTGTTTCAGCAGATTGAAAATTCTCGAGGTATTTGAGAAGAAATTTATTTATTATTATGAATTTAAAGACACACTATTAAGATTTTTTAGGGACTTCAGCGGTGAATGGTGGATGACTAAGATGAAGAAGTGCATAGAGGTCACTTTGAATATAATACTTACTATTTACTTAGACTAATTTATTATTTTTTCTAGTTTATTGTTTTTGTTTTTATGTTCTTTCAGTAGTAAAGATCACATGCAGTTATACTTGTAAAGAAATAAAAAAGGAAGTTTGTGCTACATTTTATCTCAAAAATATTGTATATTTTTCGATCAAATTCTTTTTATTTTGCCAATCTGAAGTACCTTAGATAAGATAACTTTAAAGTCAAATATCTCTAGAATTTTCCTCCTCGACACTTTTTTACACGACTGTACTTAGAAAATGTCTCTCTTTCTAAATCCCGAAAAATTAGGGGTTATCAGAATGGCCAATTACATCATAGTTCGAAAACAAAAGACGTTCTGGAAATGGCAGTATTAGAAAAAGTGTCTTCAAAAAAACAAAAAGCAACCCGTCCGAGCTTTTTTTTTTGTAAAATCTAAATAGTATTGAATTTGTTCCTTTCATTGTGAAAGCACTGTATAGATGGGGTCTGTAACAGCTTACATTTAGATATTGTATGGTTCCAAACGTTTAGCTATGGTGACAGGAATTATTAATTATCATTCTAGTCAGTTAATAGATTGTAACAAATTGTATTTTTTATGTGATTGGATAGGCATTTTCAATGAAGTCTTATAGAGGAGAGGGAGGCACAATGATACAATTTTTGTCGTGATTATGATTTTGTCCAAGACAAAATATTTGTAGCCATCTTCTTATTTTAGTCTTACAGGCTATGTATTTGTCTTTCATATGATACTCTATTTAAAGGAAAAATAAAAACAAGTTTGGAGTTTTTGCAAGTGTTTTTAATGTGTACATTTGCATCAAACTACCTGTAAGGGCGAGGAGTACTGTTAAATGATTATGAGTAGGTAAGGATACCTGGTAGTGGTTTTCGTCCTAGTTTTCTTCCGGACGGCCTTCTCTGGTTTGCACTTGCGGTATTGTCTATTGATTAAACACGTACACAATGACAATGTTGATTTTCAATACACAGCGAGAAAAACTCTATTAAACCTTTTATTTCTTCGCACGTGTAGTCGCGAGCGTAGCGAATCGGTATCCTTTTAGGAGTGAGTGAAATTATGCAGGGAGGAATTAATGAGGGAAAAATTTATGATGTTTAGGTAGCCAGATATACAAATTGATAATTATAAAATTAAATCAAAATGAAACATACCGCCCACCTAAAATGGAACATTTTAATTATAAGTAAAAAAAAAGATATTTTAAATATATACCGATCTGTGAAATATGTTTACTAACAATTAGTAAAGAATTATTATTACCTAATATAGTTTAAAATTAAATATTAAAAATGAAAATAACAACATGAAATAAGTAACAATATAATTAATTAGGAGGTAAAGGACATACCTTATTTACTGGGCGTTTAAATACCCCCTTACTAGTTTTTACAGAAACTACTCAAATTATACCATCCGTGCCAGGGTGAGTATCAACCACTCGACCGAGACTCCATTTTAAAGGAGGGAGGTGCTCGCTCTTTGAGCAACACCATAGTGTTAATTAAAATTGGTGTGTGGTCCAGCCATTTACTCCTTTGCATTAAAGTGTGTAAATATTCATGATGCCATCTGGACCAAAAATTTTGATGAAGGCGATGCGACTTAATGCATTAAGGTCATTCGGATCAGTACTCATCGGACATAATGGCCTTGAGTTCAACACTGCCTCAATTTGTATCAACACAGTATTGAGTTCCTCATAAGTCAAGATTTGTTCTCCTATAACTCTTATGTAAGTGGGTTTTTACAGATTTAATGCCCGCCTCCCATAAACCGCCAAAGTTAGGTGCATGAGGGGGATTAAAATGCCACTGAATATTTTCAATTTCTGAAGATTGAGACATAAATATACGTAATTCTTTGGAAGCCCCAACATAATTTGTGCCACAATCACTGTAAATATGACTGCAACGACCTCTACGAGCTATAAAGCGGCGTAAAGCTGCTAGAAAGGCATCGGAAGTCAACACAGATACTAACTCTAGGTGAATAGCCTTCGTTGCCATGCACACAAATAAACATATATAAGATTTAAGAGTCTTGGCACCTCGTGATTTACTCATAGTTATTAAGAGAGGACCAGCGAAATCAGTAGCTACTTCTGAAAACGTTTTAAGTTGAGACACTCTAGGTCTAGGTAGATTTCCCATGACAGGCTGAACAGAAGGAGGGTTTATTCTAAAGCATTTATGACATCGTGAAATTATTTTACGAATAGTTGGTTTAGGAGATATTATCCAATAGCGTTGAGAGAGTAGATAATGCAAAGTTTGAATACCAGGGTGAAGAAACATTTTATGAGCATTTTCCACAATAAGTTCTGTGAGTCTATGAGTACGCGGTAAGAGAGCAGGATGTTTTTGTTGAAAAGAGAGATCAGAATTAACAAGACGTCCGCCCACCCTGAGAATACCTTGGTCGTCGAAAAAAGGAGATAATTTTCTAAGATATTTGGGCAAAGATTTGTTTGATTTAAGTAGAGAAATTTCATTATTAAAAACTATACTTTGTACAAGTTTAACTAAAATCAATTCGGCGTGATCTAGTTCCTTTTTCGTGAATGTGCCAATTTTACGATCTTCAGGATATTTCGAATTATGAACAAACCGAATGACGTAACCTACAATATGGATAATTTTTGAAAAGGAGGAGTATTTATTTAAAAGAGAAATGAGATTATCATCACTTATACACGCGGTTAACAATGTTTGCGTTGTTCCTCTAACGTCTCTGGAATTTCAGTGGTATTAGAAGGCCAATGAGTTTGAGAAAGAGATAGCCAATGTGGCCCCGCCCACCATAAGGAATTGTTTAACAATTCACTTGGTAATAAGCCTCTTGAAGCACAATCCGCTGGATTGTCCTCAGAAGAAATATGATTCCAACAATTTGGATGTATATTATTTTGAATTTTTGAAACTCGATTTGCGACAAAAGTGGTCCATTTATAAGGGGGAGATTGTATCCATGATAAAGTAATTGTTGAGTCTGACCAAGCAAATATTTTAGTAATCTGAGATAGGCCATCATAAGTTCTTTGAATAAAGGAAAGTAACTTTGAAAGGAGTAGAGCAGCACATAACTCGAGGCGAGGGACAGACAATTTTTTTAGAGGAGAGGAGCAACCTTTGATTTTGCACAGACAAAATACGTTTTAATCTTATCATCGTGAAGAGCTCTGAAATATGCTACTGCAGCATAACCTTTTTCGCTAGCGTCACAGAAACCATGTAACTCGCAATGGATACTAGTAATATTTATATGACGAGGTATTTTCAAAGTAGACAGTGAGGGTAAATCAAAATTTAATTGATTCCAAGTATCCGAGATATATTTAGAAGGTGATTGATCCCAGTCTACACCAGTTTTCCATAAGTGTTGTATTAATAATTTAAGACACATAGTTAAGGGTACAAGAAAACCTAGAGGGTCAAATATGCGTGCAAATTCCGAAAGTATAGATCGTTTAGTGCACGGTTTAGAGGGATCAATTACATTGTAAGAGAAAATATCTTCAGTGAAATTCCAATGAAGACCTAATAATTTTATGGTACAATCATTTTCTAAATCTAGTGACAAGGGGTCAACTTGGAGGTGTTCAGGAGGTCAATGAGACAATAACTCGGAACGATTACTTGTCCACTTACGCAGAGTAAAACCTCCTTTATCTAGAAGAGCAAGTAATTGTTGCTGTGCTTGAAGAGCGGAAGAGACGGACAGCCAGACACGACATCATCAACAAATGTGTCGTTTTGTAATATGTTTGCTGCCTCGGGAAATTGGATATTATGATCTCTTGCAAGCTGCAGCAACGTACGAATTGCTAAATAAGGAGACGACGTAACGCCATAAGTTCAGTATTTAGTTTATATTCTTGAATAGGGGTTGATGGTGAAAATCTCCATAAGATTTTTTGAATTTCTAATTGCTGTCTTTGCTTGATTCGCATAACTTAAATGCAAACAAATCTTAGTAAAATGGATATAATATCCTCTGAAAATTAGGACCGGTAGAAAATGGCTATTGAGAGAATTATTATTTAAATCATGGCAGATGCATCAAATACCACTCTCAGTTTGGTAGTGGTGCTCTCTGGCTTTAACACACAATGATGAGGGATATAATAATCTTCTGAATTCGAGGAAGAATCAGGTATGAGCTCCATATGATTACATGAAAGATAATCTTGCATAAAATCACAATATTGTGAATATAAATTAGGGTTTTTTAGCAATCGTCTTTCAAGAAGAAAAAATCCGCGAAGAGCGATATCTCGACAACCGTTGAACTTAGGTTCAGAACCTTTAAATGGTAGTGAAACTATATAGCGACCTGACCCAGTTCTACTCAGAGTGTTTGTGTATATTTTTTTCAGTGAGAATGTCATCAGGAGATAAGTTAGGGGCATCTGGAACTACTTCTAATTGCCAAAACTTTTTTATAGAATCCTCTAGGGAACAATCCAAAGAAGTAAAAAGACTTAAGTTAACTTAAAAGTACTTGTATGCAAAGGAAATGTTGAGCCAGAAAGGGACATATCGACCCTTCCCATTATTACCCATCCAAAAATTGTATCTAAAGCGATAGGCTTATCAGATGAAGAACAAATAGATCCTCCTTTTATGAGAAATCCGAAAATATCTGCATCTAACAACATATCAACGGCGGCAGAAACATTAAATTTAGGATCTGCTAATGTAAGATTAAAGATCTGCGAGAATTTGTCAATACAAATAGTTGTGCAAGGCAAATTATTACATATTTGTGGTAAAATTACAAAATCGAAATTAAAAACTGGATCGATTTTACCAACATGCTTAATTTTACATGTGACACCTTGAGAAGCTGTAGAATTTGTTTGGCTAATGCCTCTTATGTCTAATGAGAGCGGGAATCGAGAAAGTCCAAGTTTACTGCAACACTTACTAGAAATAAAATTAGATTGACTTGCGCTGTCTAATACAGCTTTGCTTACACTGTTTGAAAATTACCCCACTTATTTCGAACTTCAATAAGAGCCGTTGACAGTAAAACTGTGCTATTCAAATTTGAAATTAAATTTGTAGAAGTAGCCCTAGCCGTACTACTCGTAACGGCCGGTGACGAACTCTGAGAAGTCAGTGGAGAAAATTCTGTAGGTGATGCTGCTAATTTTATTGTGGAATCGAAATGTAAAAGCGTGTGGTGTTTACGGGAGCAATTTCGGCACATCGATTGAGAACTGCAGTTTACTGAGGAATGTTTAGACCCAACGCAATTACTGCACCACCTTTTTTCTCTTTTCAAGTATATCGTTCATGAGGAGATTTTGCCAAAAATATTTGACAGCTATAAATAAAGTGATCCTTGTGACATAACTGACAATTCAAGTTTTGTGTCACATTAGTCATAAATGAAGAGGTTGGTTTATTTTTAGAACAATATTTCTCAAATTTAATTTTATTATTCGAAAAAGAGACAGTATCTAAAGCTGCACATTGTTTATTTAAGAAATCTGTTAAAATTTGAAATGTTTTATTAAAATTATTTTCTAATTCTAATTTGGGACCACACTCTAGTTGAAATCGAGTAGCAGTATTAGAATCTAGCCTATCAAATAACATATTAAATAAAACAAAATCCCAGTGTTTAATAGGAAAACCCAAATTTTCTAAAACAGAGATATTTTCTGAAAATGTGTCTATGAGATTTCGCAATGCTGAAGCATTTTCATTATTAAATAGTTTTTTTGTAGCCTCAATGGCGTGCCAGTGAGTGGTAGCAATTAATCTTTTATTATCATATCTCTTTTTTAAAGCGGTATATGCAACAACATAATTTTGACTGGTAAGTGGGGTACATTTAACTAAATTCAGAGGGGTACCCCTTAAAAAACTTAACAAATAATTAATTTTTTCGATATTTGATAAGGCTTCATTATTATGAATCAAGGAGTCAAACATATCTATAAAAGTCTGCCAAGTTTTAAAGTTACCATCAAACACGGGTAATTCTATTTTAGGTAATTTAACATTGTTTTGTTTTGATTGAGAGGTATTAGCAGCGTCCGAAATGTTTTGTTTATTTTCAAACATACTAGTGTATATTGATTGAACTTGAAAGTACTGATTTTCAAATTCAGTCAATATTTTGTTGTGTGCATCCACATCACTAGCCTCCAGAGCAGACACAATGAGTATTATATTATTATGAATTTTATCGAGAGTCATAGATTGCTTCAACATATTTATAACGACATTTAGAAATTATTATGATACTGTTGATCGTCAAGCGCTTGCTTCGCTACTTTATGTATTTCATTTAGTTTTGTGATTTCTACTGATCGTTGAGCGATCAATTGTTTGAGTTTTTTGGCATCAGAGGACATCGACAATTAATACACAACGTAAAGTTAATGTTCAGTAATAATAACTAGTTATTAAATTAAATAGTATTGAAGTATAACAAAGGAGAGAGTAAATAAAGTAAAGTAAGAGGAGAGTAAATATAGAGACCTAGTAACGCAAAAATAAATCTAATGAGTACTTTAATAGAGATGTATTTAAAGAGAGAGGAATTATACGAGTATAAAATAGAGTATTTCTATCTAGAGAGTATCTAACACGCAATTTATGTGAGGTAATATTAATTTTTAAATTGCTTGAGAGACTATAAGCAAATACAATATTTGCAGTTAATCAGCTGTTCAAGACTTTTGACACTAGTGGCGGCGAGTAAAACTATCAATTAGTGAGAATTAAAAAGTGTTGATATGCGCGATTGCTAGCTCCGCCTACGCTTGGAAGGCCGACGTAGTAACGAAAGACAAAAAACCAGAATGATAAAAAACTGATCGGAATGGCTTCTTATCTTTAAATATCAAATTTATTAATTTAACAGCACTAAAATATTTAAATCTGGCTAACTAATCGAGGCTCAAAGGACCAATTTATGTAAGGGCGAGGAGTACTGTTAATGATTATGAGTAGGTAAGGATACCTGGTAGTGGTTTTCGTCCTAGTTTTCTTCCGGACGGCCTTCTCTGGTTTGCACTTGTGGTGTTGTCTATTGATTAAACAAGTACACAATGACAATGTTGATTTTCGATACACACCGAGAAAAACTCTAAACCTTTTATTTCTTTGCACGTGTATTCGCGAGCGTAGCGAATCGGTATCCTTTTAGGAGTGAGTGAAATTATGGAGGGAGGAATTAATGAGGGAAAAATGGATGATGTTTAGGCAGCCAGATATACAAATTGATAATTATAAAATTAAATCAAAATGAAACACTACCTCTCTGGTGGGGTAAATTGGTACAGTGCTGGAAAACATTGATAACACATACATACACTAGAAAAAAAAGTAATATTGTAGTGCAATATTTACTGAATTATAAGATCAGGAACTGTTGGAAAATAAAATGATCTATTTTGGATTTGAATACGACATCTCAAAGTACTAAACTGATGTCCTGAACGTTAGGAAAAACAAAAGTCTAATGTCAGTTTTTCTTTTCCGTAAAAAATTGACCTCTTTTTCATGGTCATTATAAATCGTGGCAATTTGTCCAACAAAGTGTACGGCTGTTTTCCTTGTTAAAAATTTGACGACAACAAAATCGCCTACATTTAATTCATCATCACACAACAAGAGTAGTTCTTCATCACTGACATCGTCAATTAAATCAGACTAGATCAGAGAGAGAAAGCTCATTTCCACTTCACTGTCACTTTCGGATGAACTTGGAACATTTTGGACCGTTTCTTTAATATTAATTTCACATTCTTGGTTACTTGCTTAATTTTTTTCATATTACTTTTCTTAGCGATGTTCTCTAATCGTGCTTCTTCTGGTGTTGTGGTGTAAATACGAGACTTCCTTTGCCTCTGCCTAGTTGTTTATAGGCAACACCTTTCCTTGTAGTTCTTTGTATATTTAGAGTGATATATTCTGATTTGGTTTCCGCCCGCAGCTTCTTCTTCGTGCCCAGATTCGTCTGAAACCTCTGGATTCTCATTTTTATGATTTTTTTCTATACTTTTCGATTCTATGTTGAAGTGTAGAGGGTTTTAGACCATGATCAGCAGCTGAAACTCTAATTGATTAGTGTTTTGATTTTTTTTTAAACAATTTATTAAGCATGTATTGAACTATGAAAAAATTTTTTTTATTGACATTTCGATACAAAATGGCGGCTATATAACAATTCTCCGAAATCTTGTTTTTCAAAAAGGCCTTGGCAGGCGAAAAGATTCCTCCGAAACTATGAGGCCTGGAACAAAAAACCAAAATTTTTTATAATCTACATACAATAAACTAGCAAAGTACGTATGAATTTATTTTTAAATCGATTTTTGTAAAAATGGCGCTCTTGAAAAAACAAATCGATTTTTCGACCCAAAAAATACACCATAATTTGTTTATAAAAAAAAAATTGACTTTCAATCACAAAACGGCTACGTACTTGTCTAGAAAATGTAATTTTAAAGCTTCAGTTAAAATTTCAAGTAAATATATGCATTAGGACTCGAGTTCTGTTTTCGCCCAGTTTTAAAAAAAGTGATTTCGAGAAAAAACGCGTTTAAAGTTTTGCGCGCACTAAAATCCCTTAAAAAAATTGTGTACCTTGTACCCCTTAAAAAAAATTATGTATTTGTGTACCAATTGGATATTATTTGTGAAGGTTCAAAGCATCTTTTAAGCCAAAAAAAAAAAAAAATCATTTTTTGAAATTTCTAGTGGCATTACCCCTTAACCTGAAACAAGTAACATGGCCTCGTATAACTTACTGAACCTTGTTTATACGAAAATAGTACATTTGTACATTGCAGAGGTACATTGATACACTGCATCAATGTACCTCTCATACATATGTATCAATGTGCCCCAAATGCACTCTGAAAGAAATAATCACAAGTGATATAGAGCCATCCCAAAAAAACGTCATCAAAGTTGGCCGAGAAAAAAAAAGACGTATTTCTATTCTTAGTCGAATTTATTACCTTATTTACTTGTCAAGACTGTCACATCACATGTTTACTTTACAAATTGTGACAGCCACTTGTCAAAAATTTGACATAACCGAAAAGCTTAAGATATGACCGCTATTTCCAACTCTCTCGTTCATAGCCAGAGTTGACGTTTTTTTTTGGATGTCTATATATTTAACCTTACAGCACATATACTTGGTTGCAAACAATGTTTAAATAATACTTACGTTTAGGAATGGTGACACAAGCAGCACTCTATTGCTACCACGTTGGTAAAAACACACACATGTAAAAAGGCATTAAAATTACTTTCTCGCGCCAAAGTAAACTAAACACATGTAACTTTACTCTCACTCGTTTTTCCGTTACTAAATTTTTATGACAAGTAGCACACAGTAATGCCATCTTTGACGTTGTATGTAATAGGTTGAAACAAATGGACTTCTTCTGCCGCAAAATTTTAAATGCGGATCAATGTGTCTCGTGTATCAATGTACCTCTCTCCCCTATACTGACATTTGTGATATTATATTTGTGTCCCCTTTCATATATTTATTTAAAAAAAGTATATAGTATGTGAAATAGCTACAGGGTGTTTCAGTGGACATTTCAGTTTTCAGATGAGCCTTACGCCGGCCCTGTACAAGAGGGGAAGGGCGCAGGGATGCGAGCAGGTAGTGAACGTATGCGGATTTTAGTTATCATGGCAGAGTGGACCGGTCAACATCGCGCGTTCATGATCGAAGCCTATTTTTAAGGCCAACGATTCTTACACCCTGGCAAGACGTCGTTTTTGTAACCGTTTCGACATTCGACGAATAGCAGATGCCCCATCGGCTAATTTGGTGAAATCATGGGTAAAACGATTCCGAGAGACGTCCAGTGCCATCAATAAAAAACGTCCAGGTAAAGAGAGAACTGTACGAACACCGGACAATGTGGCAAGGGTGCGGCGGGCTGTGACTCGAAATCCGAGGCGATCAGTACGCAAACATGCGCAGGTGTTAAATCTTTCGACTAGCAGTGTGTACCGAATATTAACAGAAGACATGAAGTTTCATCCTTACAAAATTCAGCTGACACAATACGTAAAGGAAACAGATTACGCTAAACGAAAAACTTTTGCGGAAACAATGATTAATTATTTTTGGAATGCAGGCGGTCTCGAGGAGGTGCTCTTTAGTGATGAGGCCCATTTTCACTTGGACGGGTACGTGAACAAACATAATGCTCGCTATTGGGCGGCAGACAATCCGCGACAAAAACACAGTAAACAACTTCACTCCAAAAAGGTGACTGTGTGGTGTGCCATGTCCGCGTCAGGCATTATCGGACCGTATTTTTTTTGAAGATGCCCGCGGCCGCCCTCTTACTGTAAATGGGCAGCGGTATCGCGCAATGATTAATAATTTTCTACGCCCTGCCCTGCAGCGTTTGCCTGGTAACAATGACATTTGGTTTCAACAAGACGGTGCTACGGCACACACCGCAGCATTGTCCCTGGCAGCACTTAGACAATTGTTTCCCGGGACCCTTATTTCCTTACGTGGTGATATTCTGTACCCTCCACGATCGCCGGAGCTTTCTCCACTGGACTTTTTCTTGTGGGGCTACTTGAAAAGTGTCGTGTACACTGACCCTCCTCCCGTAACCACACAAGAACTGAAGGACAGGATTGAAGCAAAAATCAACAGCATTCCCGCCGCAATGTGCCAACGAGTATATGCGAGCTTACGACGTAGATTGGAGGAGTGCTATCAACGCGACGGACAGCATTTGGACGATATAATCTTTAAACAATGAAATCCGCATGTATATCCATTATTTTTTCTGTAATAAATATTTTGTAGCATCTTCCAGTGGCGGGTATTTTTTATTTGAAAACTGAAATGTCCACTGAAACACCCTGTACATACAAGCTTGATCCAGTAGTGGCTTGCCAGGGGACGCACAGTGTCAGCTAAATTTTCCAGTTGACTGTAACATATATCCATTGTTGCTTTTCTTTGAATATAAGAAAATGGTGAATTTGCTGTTTAGTGTCCCTCCGCTTCACCTACATATATTAAGTCCATGAGTCGCCATTGGATTGATCTTTGGTTATTAATGTCCTTGTATTATTAAATAAGTAAATATTTATATACAGTAAATTCGAAGACTAGTTATATTTTTTTCTAACCTAATACCTCCGTCTTAATCATTAGTCATCAAAAAAACATGAATTTTTTTGAGAAAAAAAAAATGGAGAAGTCCAATATTTTAAAAGCTTCGATAGGAATACCCAATTTTTATTTTAAGTGGTTGTAAACTCACTATCTTTCATTTTTGTCATGTAGAATTAGTGTAGAGGGTGATCGATTGAGGAGGAAGTGAGTGTTTCTTAGAAACGGCTGAGAGAATTTTTTTTTTTGTGAAAGAAAAATCACTTTTACTTACGTTCACTCAAAATTAAAGCAAGAATAAAACTATCTTAACGACCCTAAGCGTCGCGACATCTCAAACAATTTTTTTTTTCGGCAATGTATTTTTTTTACTTTACCATTATAAAGGTATATTAATTACGAGTTATTTTTCAATTTAATTTTTTTTTATGTCTTGAATATTTAAAAAGTAATGGTCGATTTATTGTTGAGTGCCCTATTTGTTTTTCTCGTAAACTGCTAGCTAAATGAATATAATTTCTATATAAGAGTATTTCAATTTACACGTTTTTACTAAAAATTAAGACGGAAATAAATTATTAATGATACTAAGCGTCGCGACGCTTTATTTTTTTTGCAATGCACTTACCTGTTTTTATGACTTCGTAAAAATGTTTGTGATTTTTGCATTTATTCTGTATAAATTTTTCATATTTTCATTATTTCAAAAGTCATGGCCGATTTCCGGGTGAACTATAGAGGAATCTATAGTAAACATTGCAACATTAAAATTGCATTTTTCCAACGCTATTTCCTCGTTCAACATATACATAAATAAATGTTTTCATTTCCATCAAAAAATATATTAGCTGAAATATTGTATGATTTATAATTAACAATAAATGTAAACAATAAAATATACAAATGTCCTAACTGAAATTTTTATAAATAAGTATATAAAATAACAAGTATAATTAAAAGTTAATTATTATAGAACAGAAAAATCTTGTGTTGCCCAACACGCTTTTGACAACAACCATAGGATAGACATAAATAATTTAAAATTAATTAGAAATGTAACAAACAGTAGACAGTTGGATGTTTTTGAAAGTTTAGAAAGCATTAAGTGTAACACTAGTATCAATAAGGACAATGGTCTGATACCCACCAGTCCACTGTCTGCTCTGATAAACAAAGAGACAGTTACATTTCAGTGAACCGTGGCTACAAATTTAGTATAAATAGTGCAAGTGTGTAGGTTAGAATTTAGTTTTAATCTTCTCTTGAAGATGCCAATTTAGTTGGCGAAACGCGCGTCGAGAAAAGTAAGTAGTTTGGTGTTGGAAATGGAAAACGTCCAGTTATTTGCAAACTTCATGTTCAAGAATATTACAAAAAGTAAATTTCTATTTGTATAAAATCCCTGCTAAAAATTTAGGCAGAGACGGTTAGAAACAGGCAGCTGCCCCTGTC
Organism: Aromia moschata; assembly: GCA_029963805.1. Lineage (NCBI taxonomy): Eukaryota > Metazoa > Arthropoda > Insecta > Coleoptera > Cerambycidae > Aromia > Aromia moschata. The sequence continues at coordinate 719,922 of JAPWTK010000188.1, forward strand.
CATTTTTGCCCGTTCTTGGAGGTATACACAGGCAGCCGTGCCTGTTTCTGACTAATTATTTGCTTTGGTTAGGCAGATGAACCTGAATGTGCCCGTTTGTGACTACAAGATACTATACGTACGGACAGTCACGCCTCAATGTACCTATTATTGTTCGTATCGAAAAGTTTTTAAATAATACTTTGAAAATTATATATAATAAGTACTTATCAATCAGACGTGTCGTTCGAATACACCTGAAAAACTAAAAAAGGGTAACAATTTTCTATCCATACAAGTTCCATTTTTGTTACAGAGCTGGACATTTTTCGTGGCAAGAAAGTAATTGAAACATGAATTTAACTTATGTACATATATTTACATGATCATTTTTAGACAAATAAAGCATTTTGAAAAATTATACGTTTTGTAAAATTTCAAAACATAAACGGGCAGAAAAAGGTAGAAGCGGGCATATTAAACACACATACGGGTAAAAATGGATAGACTAACAAGGTAGACACAGGCACATTTGGGCAGGAATGGACAGCTATGCACAGATAGAAAAGTGCAGAAACGAGCACATCTGAATGTTCCGCTTACTGCTTCACTCGTACAGAAACGGGTAGAAACGAACACATATGGATACACATATGTACTTGTATCCATATCCACACGTGTCCGTTTCTGCCTGAAATCCAACCAAATATGGGCACAAACAGGGGAGTCTATGTCCGGGCACGTTTGCCCGTCTCTGCCTAAATTCTTAGCAGGGTGCATTACGAAATGTTTCTTTCCAAATGTTAATAAAAATGCCGAATGTCAACTAACTAGAAATTCTGTGAAAATATGTCCACTAAAATTGGCCAACAGCCAGACTAAACAAAAATCATTTGTTTTAGTGGCAAAAGTTCTTTCCACCTTAATGGAAATGTTAACACTCAAAATGTAAGGTATTGGAGCAGTGGCGGTTGGTGATATTTCAGTTAGCCATATCTTGAAAACGACGCATGGGAGCCACTTCACTTTTTAGGTGATGACTATACACCTCTTACAGAAAGGATTTATAGTGAAAAAACCGTCAACAAGTTTGCGAAAAAAATTTCAAAAAACCTGGAGCACTCCCTGGGATCTCAGTAACGCTCTGTGGAATATTTGCGGTAAATTTTTTTTCATAATCTAGAAACAAATATATGGAGAGGTTTTTCGATTTGTTACAAAATATTTTTTTTTCAAAATGTTATGGCCATTTTAATTTTAATTTTATAGGAACATTTTGTTTCCCAAAATTAAAATGACAATAACTTTTTGAAAAAAATATATTTTGTAACAAATCGAAAAACTTCTCCTTATATTTGTTTCTAGATTATGTAAAAAAAATTTACTGCAAATATTCCACAGTGTTACTGAGATCCCAGGGAGTGCTCCAGGTTTTTTGAAATTTTTTTCGCACTTTGTTGACGGTTTTTTCACTATAAATCCTTTCTGTAAGAGGTGTATAGTCATCCTAAAAAGTGAAGTGGGTCCCATGCGTCGTTTTCAAGATATGGCTAACTGAAATATCACCAACCGCCACTGTATTGGAGTAACACAAATTCTTACATGTTTCGTGAAAAATATACACAGTTTCCAGCAAATGTAAATGTTTGGGCAGGTACGCAATTAAACCGTTAATTCTTAAGATAATCTAGATGAATTTGGTACCTTGAAAATAACGTTCCAACAAGATAGTGTCTTGCACACTAATATGGTGCAGTAAGAAGTTATCTGGATGAGGAATATTACGCCAGTCAATAAAGCTCGAAAAGGGGTGAGTTTATGACACGATTGATACCTGAAATCCGACTAAGGGATACTTTTAAGTTCAGTCCTTAGATGAAAACGTATATGAATTGGACTAGGAAATAGTTGCACTTTTTTTTTAATAACAAATTAGTGAAAAAAAAATGGAGTTTTTTCAGTTTTTTGCTTATAGAGGAAAAGCTATTGAAGCAACTACATCGCATCCAATAGGAAAGTTGTAGAGAATTCAAAAACCTTTAATATAAAAAAAAATGAAGTCAATCGGTATTATTTCGCTGAGAAAACTCGGAAAAAAAGCAAAAAATTACCTTAATATCACGAAGAATGAGTGTGCAAAAACTGGATTATGTCCGATGAATAGTTTTTGCACAATAGTCGAATAAAGTTTTTTACATCGTATTTTGAATATTCCATAACACGTCGAGCAAATAAATTAAATAACATGCTCTCAACGGATTCGGAGACTACAGAGTGTAAACTACAATTCGTCCATTTACAATGTTTCATTTAAATGCCATTAAATTGGGGTAAAACGCCTTCTGACACCGCGCAAAATGTTCGGCGGCGCGCTGACAACCGAGCGAGGTATAGGTGGCGGGGGAGTGAGGGGAAGCGGCGGCAGCGACCAGCAAATATGTTTTAGTTAACTACTTTTTTAATACATTTTTTTTTATTTATAAGTTTCATAAACTATCTTGGTTTTTTGTAATTTTTTTCGAATTCTTCAATTCGTAGTTTTTTTACAACTTCGTTCTTTACACTTTATTTCATTTCCAATTTTTTCTTTAATTTCTTGTGATTAGTCAATCCTTTCCGATATTTCGATTTCCGATATTATAATTACCGATAACACCGAACATAAACTAGTTTATGTTCGGTGCCGATAAGAGAGTTAAACTCGAGCAAGGAGTGAAACCTCATCGCTCTTGCTGCTCTTCGGGTTTTACTCCTTTATCGAGTGAAACAACAAGAGCTGCGTGAGGTTTAGATCCTCATGTAGTCGCCGCTCAAAGGAGTTAAAGTATATCAGAGTTAAAGGTTTCGACTCGGTAGATGGATTCAATCGTTAGAGGATTTAATCATTGAGGAGCGTTTGCCTCGCTACTCGGACATCTCGTGCTCGCTCATAGAGTAAAATATGTTTTGATCAAGCAGTTAAACTTAAGAGCAACTCGCTCAGGATTTAATCATAAGCCCTGTTTATGCTAATAAAACCTAGGTTTAATATATTTTTTGATGTAAATAAAAACGTATTTACTTATGTATTTTGTTGAACGAAGCAATAGCGTCGGAAACATGCAATTTTAAATGTTGCAATATTACTATAGAGGAATTCGCTGGGAAATCGACCATAACTTTTGAAATAATGAAAATATGAAAAATGTATACAAAATAAATGCAAAACTCAACAAAACAAATAAATTAATCATTAAAAAGTCATTAAAACAGGTAGTTATACTGCTAAAAAAAATTGAGACGTCACAACACTTAGTATCATTAAGTTATATTTTTTATTTCCATCTTAGTTTTAGTAAAAATAAGTAAACTGAAGTACTCTTATCCAGAAATTATATTCATTTAGGTAACAGTTTCCGAGAAAAACAGATCAATCTATAATAAATTGACCATAACTTTTTAAATATTCAAGATACCAAAAAATGTTACTTATAAAAAGAACTCATAATTAATATACCTTTATAATGTTAAAGCAAAAAAAAGTATGTTGCCGAAAATTTTTTTTTGAGGCATCCAGTCATATTCTTTATTCATCCCTTAATTTTGAGTGTAGGTAAGGACAAGTGATTTGCCTTTCACAAAAATTAATTTCTCTCAGCTGTTTCTGAGAAAAACTCACTTCCTATGATATTCTCCGAAATTTTAGTATTAAATATTACTTTTTCAGTCTTAGAATGAAAATCTGGAGAGAAGCATATAGAATTTGTCCCTAGTGCTACCAGGGTCGAGAAAAAAAGGCTAATTCTAGCTTTTATTACAATTTTATAAAAACGTGGCCACTGTTCCCGAGTCTCCCCTACTGCTAGCTAATTGAATATGATATAATTTAATTTCTGTAAATAGTATATCAATTTACTTTCCTAAAGGCAAATAAACTAAAATAAACTAGCTTGTTTCTTAAACTAAAGTTTAGAAAACTAAAGACAGAAGCTTCTGCCTTTTAAGACATAAATAAAAAGTATAGCTTGCTAACGATGTTGATAGAAGACGATGCTGAGTTTTTTTCGACGCCTCAATTTTTTTTAACAATAAACCTTTTTTACTAATCAAATACTAGGTTAGTGCTCATACTGAGAGTGTAAGATACCCAAAGCAAAATTTTCTGCCAGCCAGCATTGGGCGGAGAATTGCTAAATCCGCCACTATAGCAGCTTACTTGTCATCAGAGTAATCTTTCAAACTAATAAATTTCACATTTTGTGAAAACGTTTTATGGGAATATGGAATTTAATTTTAGCAAAAAAATTAAATGTCATAATGAAATTTATTTTAGACAGAATTCACAGAAGCTAGTATTCAATAAGAAAAGTTTTCCCCGGAACAGCGACAGAAATGATTCTACAACAAAAAATTCGTAGTACTAAGGCAAACATAGAGAAAAAAAAATGCCTTAAAACATTGCAACAATTCAACCATATTTATTTGTGTAAAACCCTAACTACACATTTGTTTTAGTTGTAAATTGATTTACGCCAAAGAAAACTATACATTCAAAAATTATCCTCCCTCTTCTACTATTTACGATTTGAGGTTAGATTTTGGGAAATTGGTATTCACATTAAGCGCAAACATTCGTAAAAAATTCATCTGGGGGCAACTTACCCATACATCCAACTATACCCTTTAAAAAATGATTTCACCTAAATGTAACTGCACAACCAGCGGAAAAGACATCTGTACTGTTTTGTTCCAAGAGCTGTTGTGGGCTATCGGAAATCTGTTAGAAGTAACAATTTAATTGTACAATATTTACACAATTGTATAATCATTCAATTGTACTTACTATATGTAGAATATTTGTAAAACACAATGTAAGATGAGTAATCAGTAAATAAACATTATTATCATTATTGATTTTTACTTGCAGCAGTTAAACACTGTAATTGGGCTACTGTTTTTGCACTCGACAGTCATGATCTGCATAGAACAAAGCTATAGGCCGTATTTTTAAACAGAGCAAACAACAGTTCGAGTTAGTTAAACACATGTATTAACTCCAGTTAAACTAGCTAGAACTGTTGTTCGCACTATTTAAAAACATGCTCATTATTTTTTAACTGATGTGTAGCTACTTGTCATCTTTGGGTTAAATAATTTTTAATGTGATTAAACGTTGCAAGCGAAACAATTGTTCATCTTATTTATTGCTATTAAAAGTCTATTACAGCACTCATTTGATCTAAGATAAATCAGAAATGAGAAATTGAGCAAAAACACTCAAGTCATAATTTATTCCTAATAACTGTTAAACAAACATGCACTGGAGAAAAACAGAATAAAAGGAGATCTTAAAAAAAACACTTATAATATTGAACTTTTAATAACTGTATATCTAGAATTACAATATTTAAGTGGTTTTGATATACAAAAAAAATCATTTGACCTGAATGCGTAAAAAAAACACGAATCCTATAAACCAGTTTTAGTTCAGCAAATTACCATAACTTAGTTTTAAGTGTCTTCATTTATTCTGTGAAATAAAAGTTTTAGAGATTGAAAGAAGTTATGTGATGCTATTGTTTCTAATTAGTTAGGTTTTTTTATTTTGATACCCAAAGTGGTGCCCGCTTTTTTTTAAATAAATTCAAATAACCTGAATTTGATACAAAATACTCTTGCCAGTATCAAAATTTGAGTTGGACAAATAAAAATACCTAACAACATATGATTATTACAAATAACAATTTTTGCAATTTGTAATTTGTATATTCTCCTATGTATTACATACTTTTATTCTTAAAATACATATACAAAAGGCAGTAAATATGAAATGTATTCTACAAAAGATACAAAAAAAATAACAAAGTTTAGATTTTTATACGTAAAGGCGAATAAAATATGAAATAACTCAGTTTTCCATCTCATCCAGTGAATGATAAGAAAAGAAACCCATAAGGAAAATCCTACTTGCATCTCAAATTAATTATTTTTTACAAATGTATAAAAATAACTGTTGATGGAACTCAATTTTCTTGCTTATATCTACATTTTCAAGACAATATTTGGATGGAGTTTTTTTTTACATACAGAACAAATATATTTTTTATTTTTTTAAGTATAATATAATTTTCTACTTGCAAAAATCTATTCTAGTGATATATGTAAATTACGCAAGACAATACACTCAGGTGTAGTTTTTTGCAAATAGAAGACATACATCAGTGATTACTCACATCTCCTAACTGATATCATAACCAATGATTGTTTTCTTATTAGAGAATGACAGAATAAAGTGCCATAATATGAATACATAAATACCACTTTGTTAATGAGATTTATCATATGTCGAGAAAATTAATAATTATATGGTTAACTAGTAGTTAAAAATTGAAATATCAGCAGAAAGGTTGCATTTTAAAAGAATCATCGAAAATGATCAATCCCATTATATCGATAATATCCATTAGACTTACTTACCATCCTTTATAAGGGCATTAGAAGCACTACATAAGTTCTTTTTGTGATTCTGAGATTGGCTATATTTTGTAGACCGAAAGTATAGGGAATAGGTTTTCAAGGACAGTCATTTCTACATTTCGTTCACATATCTTTTATTGTACGGAAATCAATACTATCCTGGTAAGTTTAGTTCGTGTGGATTGAAACGGTCTTGTTTTCAAGGCAATTCAAATGGATGACTTCTAAAGAGACAAAAACAATTTCATTCTTCAAGAGAGTTGCAAAAAATTTTCTCAATTCTCTTGATGATTTTCGTTTTTCATTCTTATATTCATTGTTGAATTCATTGACTATAGCTTCACATTGAAGTGTTTATAAGGTAACTTGAGAAAATTTCTATTCCTAAACAAACTTCAATTTCATCCAATACCTCTTGTTCTTAACCCTTTTTAAAAAACACAAAAAACAAAGATTAGTGTGGAAATTATGCATTTATTAGAATACTATCTAATGTCACATTTATAACTAAAAACATAAAACCTAATCGACTCTCAGTTAAGTAACTTCAGTTATTTTTCTTTTTGGTAAAATTTAATGTTTACATATAAATGGCACAAGTAATGCCAGGAAATTAAATTTTTCAAGATACATTGAAAAACAGAAAAAAAATCGCGAATCAAACATTATAAAAGTAGAGAGTTTATACCCATTATAAATATAATTATACACCTATGTAATGATACATGAAAATGGAATAAACCCTCAAACAGAAAACTACATCTAATGATCTCCCCTTTAAAATGTAGTACCTCCACGGAGATTAATAACGACCTGAAATTCATATTAAGTAAACACGGATTAATTTAATTCTACGAGTTATAAGAACATAAAGAAATTTATAAACCAACAGAATGAATTTAAGGTGTATATCCCCTTTTCAGATCCAAATCCACATTTGGCCTATTTGTATAATAAAATCCAAAGAAAAAAGAACGAATATTGAGACTTGAACACTAGAACAAAATGTTACCCCCAACTTCTACGAAATATATTACCAAATTCCTTACACAGCTTTTGATAAAAAAAATTTGTTTATAAGTATTTTTGCGATTTTATGTGTTTTGGAGGCCATTTGTTGTACATTTATAATAGACATTTTTTTTTTCAATATTGTTTCAATTTTGACCACAAAAGTTTACTTTACACACAAAATATTCGTTTGTTTTTCATACTTTAAATAGAGAATTTGTCTTTCACAACTATTTTTAAAATACAACAAAATATCTGCCTCCTATTTGATAAACATCTGTTTTATAGAATATTAATGTGTATTTTTACTCAGTCGAATAACATCACTAAATTATTAATTAACAAAAATATTTACAAGTTACAAATTATGAAATCTTTAAATTGCTCTCCTGAAATTGATTACTCTTTCAATTGTCATTACTGTACAATACCATCAACATATACATTTCATGATCTACTGCTCCCGATACCTGTTACTCAAAAATATATATATTTCTAGTCATTTTCTAAAATAATAAATACAATTCACTCTTATTATCACTGATTTTATACTAAATTATAATTTGAAAACCCCAGATAATCAAATATGGTGAAAAACAGTTGGAAATATCTAATCATAAATTATTTAAATTTATATTATAAGTTAAATTCATGTGACAAAGGTCTGTGAATTTCAAACATATATCATTGGATATTCTTTTATAATCATATAAAATTTGTGGTAACGTAAGTTTTCCGTTTTATAACCATAAAGATATGTATATTTTTTTAAACAAATGTGCTAAGAAGCAAAAACTGAGGGTTATTCGTTATTGTGTAAGTATTAAGTCACAGACCAACTAGACTCAGTGAACATATCTTCTATGAGTACCAGTGAAGCCCAATTTGTGGGGTGGGTCGTGTGAAAGGAAACAGCCGTCCCACCTGCTTAAATAGGGCCGCATTTAGAGACTGACTTTAATTTATTCAAATGACAAAATATACATTTATTATAGAGACAAATAAGATAAGTTAGATTACTTATTGATTTTCAAATTATATACTTTAATTAACTTCACAAGAATTCACAATTTTACCGCTATTCAGTAGTAGCGCGATCAAGGACACATAAATGATAAGCCTATTCTGAAATTACAAAAGTATACAAATCAGAAGTTTGAATCAAATCAGAAGAAGAAATGTACAATTTATTGTCACATGTACACATTCAGTTTTGCTTTTACAATCCACCATTGTACATTTACCCATAAGTTTTCGCATTATATAAAAGAAATTTGATAAACAAGAATGTTTACTCTATTTCCATTCTAAATTGAAAATAGGTAGAAAAAAGCAAGGTTGTCAGATATATTTTCTAAAATTGCTAAGCTCACTATACAAGTATACTTCATACTTCAGTAAACTGTTAGTTCGTGACGTTCTTAGAAGCTAGTTTGGAAATATTTAAAAAAAAATACATAGATATAAATTTATTAGTTAGCATTAAAATAAAGCGTTTAAAATTGCTGGAAAAAATAATTAAAACAACTTTATGTATGTTACTATACTTAAGAAAATTTTGAAGAGCCGGCAACGCGATGCCGCGAATGCACCAGCAACTGCCGACCATTGTACTATAGGATTGCTTTATATGTAATACATCCAAATACTGATTCGGTCCACTGTGCCATAAAATTTTTTACGACGTCGTCAAAATGATTTACGACTTTAGAAATTCTATGTGTTTAAGGCACCTGTGATGTGTATTTCAGCTAGGTTTATTAACACAGACAATTTTTTGAGATTGTCTGGCTAAATGAGCATTATTTACAGCAAATTATATTACAAATATTTTTTTAAAGTTTTGTATGCAGGCTAATTTTAATCTCCTATATTGATTTGAATGAAAAAAATTATTTCACAATTTTCGAATTTATAAAAGATATATGCACGCCCATGGAATCATAAAGTTGCACCGCTTTTTTTTGTTCCCCAGGCGTATTTATCATTTTCAATTAAAATTAGAAGGACTACACCTGGCAGAATCTACAAACAACTACAGAGTGCTGTTTATAAGCCTACCAGCTTGGATTCCAATAGGTTGCCAATTGGGTTTTAACAGTTTGTCTATATGGCTTGGTCTAGTTGGTCTGTGTATGGAGAAAAAAATTCGATTGTTCATTAAGTTGAATAAAAATTTTTACAAGAAATAGTCTCTAAAATCCCACACTTTTACCTTTTACCTACCTTCTACTAAACATTTTGTCACAATATTTATAGTAAACGCTCTAGAATAAAATATAAAAATGCAATTTTCTTTATGTTCTTATCGATAAAAATTGTATCACAGAAATTCATATTCGGCATGCTCGTCAACAAAGGGGATAAAAATTCAATAAATTCTAAATATGACGGCATCTCTATATAATTTGAAGTCACTCTTAGGCAGAATAGAATAAATAGTAAATTAGATCAGATGATGGAATGGTGCCCTATTGTTACCACTAATACCCAGCAGTTAGATCCTTACTTATTCAGTCAACAATAACTCATATTGTGTAAAAAAATAAAATAACATGAACATGCCTATATGAATAAATATTTAACATATATAATACTTACGAGGTGAATAACTACGAGATCTTGATCTGTCATATCGGGCGCCTCCTATAATATGGTGAGGGTGAACGGCGATGATTATATCTTGATCCCCTCCCACCATAATAATCACTAAAAACAAAACAAAAATGCAAGTTACACATATTTCTAATCCCAGCAAATTAAAAAAATTCAGTGCTCAAGACAGACAGTTTGTCCATTTTAGGCAGACTGGCTTAAGGTACGTTTACATCTGACACTTATGTCTGGACACTGTGTTTGTTTACATCTGAAACAAATTGCTTGAGTTTTATGTCAGGGATAACTGTATGACATTTCCACACTTTTGATGTTTTGCAATAAATATTTGCTGTTTACATTCACACAAATATTTGTATAGAACACATCTCACTCTGCTTCAGTGTTTGTTTTTGTTTGTTGCCTTCATTTCAGGATAAAAGCACCTAAAAGAAAAATGTCGTCTGTGTGTTATTCATTTTGTTTATTTATCACCTAGGTGCAAAAAAAGTAAGAGAATAAAATTAATAATGTACTGTAATAAATTAATGTACATATATAGTTTTTGTAACATTTGTAGCATTTTGATATATGTAGTTTTAAGTATAGAAATTCCTTTGTATCAAAATTTTTTGTATAAGAAATATACATATAGATTAAGGTACTTAATATTTGTAACACATTCTTACTTTAATAATAAAAAAATAAATAAAAAATTACTGGTTCCTCAAGTGAATTTTTCTATTATTTCTTCTATTGTTGTGGAAAACTGTCTAGCAAGTTCCATTTTTGCTTTTTTACGTTAAATAATAATAATAATAATAAAGAGAAAGTAAATAAAAAAAAACACAGTCCGCCCTCGGATAAGAGCTCTTCTCCAACATGCAGCCATGGAAAAGAAACATTTTGGTCTTCCAAGGAAATTCACTCTCACCATTTTGGTTTTGTCTAGCACTCAACCTATTATCTACACTACTGAATAAAATAACAGCTGGGTACAAAATCAACATGAGAAACTACACAACACTCACTCGCCTGCTCTACATGGATGATCTGAAACTATTCAGTGGGTCCAAGGCAAAACTCCAGGCCCTCATTGAAACTACTAGGACCTTCAGTGACGACATCAAAATGTCCTTTGGCCTGGATAAATGCGCCACACTAAGTATTGTGAAGGAAGCATCTCATAACAACCCAGATGTATATGCTGGCATCCATCAACTACCACCAGAAGAGCAATACCGTTACCTGGGAATGTGTCAAGATAACAAGATCAACCACGCACATTGAAAAAAGATTTCCAAGAGCGTTTTTATCTGGAGGCAAATCTCATCAAAGCCATCAACTCGTGGGCTGTTCTTGTGCTGACATACTCTTTCAGAATTGTTAAGTGGTTCGTTACTGATCTCGATGAGTTTAACCACTTACCAAGCGGCTCCTAATAAAATTGAAACACTTACACACTTATTCTTCAGTAATCGGACTTTACCTGCCTCAAGACGAGGTAGGAGAGGTGGATCAAACATAAAAAGTCAATGTCTTAACCAAGAGGCTTCCTTAAGAAGAAAACTATTAACCAACAGAGACCCGCTAATATCAGCAGTAGCAAGAGAGAACGCTGAAGAAAGAACAGCAGTCAGCATATTTCGGCAGGAACAATCAACTTGCGAAAATGGTCCACCAAGCATGGCACTCAAGCATGACCTATGGTATTAGTGATGGCTCCGCTATACTACAAATATACTCTGAAAGTTGTGCTGGAACCAGAAGCAGTGATGTACTGGGATCGGCTAATCATCTCCGACCAAAGAGTGGACTTCAACCAACCAGATATTGTGCTAATAAACAAGGAACAACGAAGAAGGATCATCATAGACATCACAGTGCCACTTACCCCACAACATCCAAAACACTGAACGGGAAATCGCAAAATACGAAAATCGAGCTGAAGCACCTATGGAGACATACACCCTAGTAATATCAGCAGAGGGAGTGATGACGACTAGATTCACCAAGAACATCGCCGCATTCTGGACTGTCTTACATAGTATTAGAAATGGCCAAAAGGCAATCTTATTACAAACGTGTCATATGGTATTGGGACAGGATGAATTTCCTCCCTGAAGTTCTGCTGAGGGCAGGAATGGGTAACCAACTCATCACTGTCTACGGCAGGACCAGCGTTTATGCTGAGAAGTGTGACTATAAAGTCAGTGAAATAATAATCATATGCCTTTATTGAGTAAGTAAATTTTACAATTTTAAATAGGAAGAAAGGTGAAGTCTAGCTGAAAAGCTACTCAACCTGAACTTTGTAAATAGTACAGTAATAGGTATCAGTCACAAAGTCAACTTTAACAACTAATGTTATAATTAGGCTTCTAAATGTTTGCTGTCACGCATAATAAAGTGTATAAGACTTTCCCGTGGTCCCACGCTGATGCGAGAAAGGATTACGTACTACTGTGCATACGCGGCATTACGCGGGCTCTGGAGGGGTCAATGTCATATGTAGCACGGGAACGAAATACATGCACATAGTATATATAGTTAATACATGCATATAATATTATATATGCATATAATATATATACCATTTTATAGTGCCGAGCCCTGTGTTGCCGGACACATTTCCGGACCCTAGTTATAATATGAAATGTCATACAATCTTAACTAACAACCTTAGTAAAACCTTAAAAACAAAACTGAAAATGTATGTACCATGGAAAATATAAACACTTGTAACTAATAATTAGAACAAACATTCAACCATACCAAGGCAATGGAAAAACAAAATTAAATATTAATTAAACTTTAAATCGTTACATGATTGCAAATAAATCAAATAAATAAATATTTACATATACAGTATTGGTCATATTTACAGCAACCGATTTTACAAAATTAAATATTGCGGTAATTTAAATTAACCAGAAATATTTGAGTATCAGTTGATGGTTATTCTGTTGCAAATATAGTTTACTAAGATTTTACACACTGAATGCACCCTCCATATGTTCAACAGAGCACTGTTGTAGTGGGGGTTTCCCCGCAGACCTGCTATTGCGTTGGTCAAAAATATAGCTGTAACGTTAAATAACAGAGAGAAATACATATTATTAAGATGGGACGAGGCAAAACTGTAAGTACAGATATTAGAATGCTAATTGCGCAACAGTATTTGAATGGAAAGAAACAGATTGATATTGCAAGTGACATAGGGTTAAATAAATCAATAGTATTGAGAATTCTCAAATCGTATAAACAAAGACAAACAGTAAAACCGATAAAGAATCCTGGACGGCCACGAAAAACTACTGCTCGGGCAGATCGACAACTAATTAAATTGGCAAAGCAGTCACCTTTCTTGTCTTCATCGAAAATACTTGCATCACTGCAAGAATCTCAAGCTCTAAATGTGAGTGCAAGAACGGTTCGTAGGCGCTTAGTTGAGGCAAGGTTATTAAGTTATCGTCCAGCAAAAAAAAAAAATACTATTAATAAAGAAGAATGTTAAAGCTAGGCTGGAATTCGCAAAAGCATATTTACACTGGACCCTACCTGACTGGAAAAAAGTTTTGTTTAGCGACGAATCAAAATTGAATTTGTTTAAAAGTGATGGAATTCAGTATGTACGAAGACCAAAAAGCCAAAGATTAAATCCAAAATACATTTGCCCCACCGTCAAACATGGAGGTGGATCTGTCATGGTATGGGGCTGTTTTTCGGGGTACAGCATAGGACCCTTATATAGAATTCATGGTATAATGGATCAGTTCAAATATAGGGATATTCTTGCGAATGTATTAACGCCGTATGTTGATGAAAGCATGCCTCTTACTTATACATTCCAATATGACAACGACCCTAAACATTCGTCAAGGGTCATAAAACAATGGCTTTCTAATGAAAAAATTAAAGTTTTGCGTTGGCCCTCAATCTCCTGATCTAAATCCTATGGAAAACTTGTGGGATATTGTTGATCAGACTAGGACTTATAGTAATCTTAATGCTTGGAAAGGTATTGATAATAATATAGTACTAAAACTTTTCGGAGTCGATGCTGAGAAGATGTGCAGCAGTTATAAAAGCAAAGGGTTACTACACAAAATATTAACTAAATTCTTGCCATATTCTGTATGCTTCTTATCTACACTTATATTTTTTATATTGTTGCTATAATTTTGTCCAACTTAAAACAAACACTCTTTCAGTTATTTATTTATATAGACATCCGAAAAAAAAACGTCATCAAAGTTGGCCAAGAAAAAAAAGACGTATTTTTATTCTTATTCGAATTTATAACCTTATTTACTTGTCAAAACTGTCACATCATATGACAGTTATTGTTTATTTTACAAATTGTGACAGTCACTAGTCAAAATTTTGACATAACCGAAAAGCTTAGACATGACTGCTATTTCTATCTCTCTCGTTCATAGCCAGAGTTGACGTTTTTTTTTTGGATGTCTCCATATTTCGGTGTACATTATTTTTTATAATTCTATTTTATTCTCAGAATATTAACAAATGGATATGCCACTATATTACTGCATATATACAACTTTTTCCCTTTTCACTTGAATTTTAAATTCTCTCATAAAAAAACATTTTACTGAGTTGCAATATTTTTGACCAATACTGTACATGAATCATGTCTTTCTCGTTTATTGACGAGAATATCATGACAGTAACTGTCAAAGTAGACAAGGATCCAACTCATGCGTATATATCTGTCGACACATATTACCGACATTCGAAACATATACATATATAAGACAGAAATTCTTTACTATTTATATTAGCGACATTTACTGTCCAACATAAATATCTTGTAATAAGTGTCAGATGTACCACTAGACATAGATGTAAAGCCAGAAATTTTCTATTTTAAAATAGTTTTGGGAAATTTAGCTCCCAAATTATATTTCCCCATATAATAATAATTTATGTCAATATAATACAAAATTACTGTAGTACCAATATGATATACATATTTATTCCATACAATATATGGAATAAAATTGTCACTATAAGATATGTCAGTGGTGAATTCAACAAAAATTTAAATCCTTGATAATTTGAATACAAAATAAATAAGGGTGTTTATTTTAATAACCTGAAGTGACGCAAATAAAGTTTTTAACCAGATTATATGATGCTGTCGATAATAATTTTATGATGAGGTAAAATATAAGTGTACCAAAAAATAAAACTTTAAAAAAACAGACTGTAAAGATAGGATTACCCAATTTACAACAAAAGTTGAATATAGAATTTAGATTCAAGCATACCTTTTGAATATTTATAGATTTTAAAGGATTCTACACTTTCATTAGTACAGTCTAATTTTTACAATTTGTATTAAACTGTAAAAATAGATTAGAAGAAAACTAATTATAATAAAGTATATAACAAGAAAGTGAAGTTCGCAATAAATCGTTGCTGATATATCCATCTCATTCCAATTTAGACAAGCCCTATATTTATTGCAATCAACGCTTATATTGACAGATTGTAGACACGGTTTTAACTCTCTTTTTGTCCATGCAAGTACTATACCGGGTGACCACGAGATTACTACCCAGACTCTAGCTGAGGCACAAAAAAAGATATCGATTTCAAATTTTGGGAATGTATATCATTGAATGGGATGCAAAACTTAGTTACAAAAACGACTGATCATCACTTCCTGTTTGACCGGAAATGCCCTAAACTTTGTTATTTTATATGGAATACCCTGTATATTATACATTTTTTTAATTCTACTGAAAAAACTAAGACTAAAACATGTATCATGTCCTATACCTATCTTTGACAGTTTCCGAGAAAATCGCGTTTAAAGATGTCAAATGTGTCATTTATAAAATTCTTTTGAAAGAAAACAAGTGAAGATAGGGACAAACTCATATGATATCTTTAACTTATTTTGGAAGCACTAAAGCCTGATATCATTTCGCACTTCCGGCTCAACCGAAAAATACCGGAAGTCATCTTTAGTAGCAATTTACTGCAATAATTTTAATGGAATGCCCTATAATTAATTAGAAATTTGAATTCTACAAACAATTTCGAATCATTCTTATGTACACTTCCCTATACCCAAAGTTCATAGTTTTTGAGATATTAAATGTTTAATGTCAGAATGTCATAGGTATGAACGATGCATAAATAGAAAACAATAGAATCAGTCAATGCATCTATCAGAGGTGCCTAGGAATTTTAATATAGGTAGGCGCTATCACAGGCTTTTGTTTTTAAACGTCAGTTTCTTCATTGTTGCTTAATTTGACAATTAATTCTTACTGTTTACAAGGTTTGGTGGTAGTGTTATTACTTCTCTTTTATTTAAAATGCCACTTTTTACTCGCGAACATCAAATCGACATGCTGCTAGTGTATGGAGAAGTGAGAAAAAATCGCAGGGAAGCAAAAGCTTTATACGGGCAACGATATCCAGATCGTGCACAGCCACATGATAAATATTTCCCTTGGCTTGAACGTCACTTAAAAACCGAAAGAATTGAAGAAGAACCTAACGAGTTTATTGTTAGTGAAGAGGCGGAGATTAATACTCTGGCGTGTATTGAGGTAGATCCGACTACTTCAGTTAGACAAATTTTCTGCCAATATTGGAATTGGACGGAAAGCGTCAGAAATATTTTAAAAAAGCACAAATTTAAGTCATTTATAAGTACCAGGTACACCACCATCTTTATGAAGCCGATCACCAACGGAGGCTGGAGTTTTGTAATTGGTTTATGGTGCAGCAACGCCCAAATTTAAGCCGCTTTATCCTTTTCTCTGACGAATCACGCTTCACGAATTTGGGTATGTTCAATAAAAATAATTCGAGATATTGGGCAAGAGAAAATCCTCACTTATTTAGACAAGGAGCTTTCCAGGAGATTTGGTGTTAATGTGTGGATGGGGGTAATTGGAACGTGCATCGTAGGACCAATTTTCTTTGAAAATCCACCAACAGCATACCAGTATTTACAGTTTTTAAGCAATGAAATAGCTGACTGTCTCGAAAATTTACCAATAAATGAATATTTCCACATTTATTACCAGCAGGACGGAGCCCCAGCCCATAATGCTCGAAGGGTTAGGGATCATTTGAATCAAACATTTGAAGATCGTTGGATAGGTACGTACGGACCAGTTAGATGGCTCACTAGGTCCTGCGATATCACTCCCTTGGATTTTTTCTATTGGGGTCACATTAAAGAAGCAGTGTACAGAACACAGCCTACTGATTTACAAGATCTCCGCGACCGGATTACAAGAGCGGTGAACAATATTACTCCTGCTCAAATGGAAAATGTGTTAAGGGAATTTGAAAACAGGATTAATTTATGTCATCAAATGAATGGTTGAACATTTAATTTATGGATGATGTTGCATTTTTAAATTTATTATTTTTTTATGTGTTTTTAAATAAAATATTATATCTCAAAAACTATGAACTTTGGGTATAGGGAAGTGTACATAAGAATGATTCGAAATTGTTTGTAGAATCCGAATTTCCAATTACTTATAGGGCATTCCATTAAAATTATTGCAGTAAATTGCTACTAAAGATGACTTCCGGTATTTTCCGGTTGAGCCGGAAGTGCGAAATTTTAATGATATCAGGCTTTAGTGCTTCTAAAATAAGTTAAAAAAATCATATGAGTTTGTGCCTATCTTCATTTGTTTTCTTTCAAAAGAATTTTATAAATGACACATTTGACATCTTTAAACGCGATTTTCTCGGAAACTGTCAAAGATAGGTATAGCACATGAACATGTTTTAGTCTTAGTTTTTTCAGTAGAATTAAAAAAAAATAATATACAGGGTGTTCCATATAAAATAACAAAGTTTAAGGCATTTCCGGTCAAACAGGAAGTGATGATCAGTTGTTTTTATAACTAAATTTTGCATCCCTTTCAATGATATACATTCCCAAAATTTGAAATCGATATCTTTTTTCATGCCTCAGCTAGAGCCTGGGTAGTAATCTCGTGGTCACCCGGTATAATGCATTTCCATTATTCGAACCTTCACGACTTCCTTTTTGTTGAACTTAATCTACCTATTTGAAGATCTTACTTTTTGATTTGGCAAAAGAGACAAACAGAAGATATAAAGTTTAATTTTCTTCAAAAAAAAAAAAAAAAAAAAGGTACTTACTCTCGTTCTCTACGCCTGTCATAGCGATCACTGTATTTACTGAAAAAAAATAAAAAATATATGTATTTATATTTATAAGAACAAGAATGTCAAAGACTACTTATTACATGTGTTTAGCAGATTAATAATGATGACATACAACAAAAACCCAAATCTGCAGGTACATCACATTATGCTTTAAACATATTTATGATACAGTCAACTCTCTCTAAGTCGACATCACCTTTAGTTGAATTTCTCATTAACTTGAATTATTGTGGCAACAGCTGGATAACATTGAAATACTACTCTATAAGTTGAATGTGTTATGTCAACCTCCTTTTAATTCGAACAAATAAATCAACCCCTTGACCTTAATACCATGTATAAATGATCCCCTCTTCATCAAACGTCATCGTTTTGATGTAAGCAGCTCAAACAAACACTTTTCAATAATGTTTTTAAGCCAGCCTGAAAATACACACATATTAGTACATATTTTGTGCCAAAGTATGTATTTAATTTTTATAAAATACACTTATATAATCTATACAGTATGTACAAAGCTGATATTGGCTGGTTGTGAAAAAGACAAATGCTATACTTCTCGTTCTAACGACTAGCGCAGGTGATGAGAGGACCGGTCTTATTCCCCACTACCTTTGATGCGTATGCGGTTGCTTCTAATCTGTTGTCTCACTTCTGTTTGTCCTTTTTCATAACTGGCCGATATTAGCGTTACACACAAGGTATATATGAAATACGTACCATTTATATGTAATATTTACATAACATTTATTGAAAACATGCAATTGAATATTTATCTCCCACTTAAACTGGTTCAATAAGCAAATGGGAGTTCAACTTAGAGAGAGTTGGCTGTATTACAAATCTAGTTTTATCAACAAAAAAAATAATAACGAGAAGTACGCGTTTTACTACTTTTTACTAAGACCATTCCTTCATCACCTTTAGGTTTCAATTTTTTTTTTCGACTTCTCTGGCTTTAAGCATTCTCTAGTATTATATACCCATCATTTTATGACACCAATAAATGCTATCAATTTATTTGTTTGAGAGAGCCTTTACGTAAGCTTAACCTTAACCACATACATTCTATTTCTCTCACCAACCTAATACATCAAACATTAGGCCTTAATATACCAATACTGGTCAACATTCTTTTCATGTTACAGAAAAAAATGTAACCAAATTTGGAATAAAAGGATCCATAGATAGTATTGTCGATCGGAAAATTTATTGGTCATACAGTTTCTGTTTTTTATTATACAGTGTGTCCCCGAATCGACACACCAATAGGTGAAAAGGTATACACACATAATTTTGAGTTGAAATTTCATATTTTGGGGTTCAGCCTTACCTCAATAGAAACTATTTTGTGGAATAATTTTAGTTTCGAGAAATCAAGTACGCCTTGGAAATTTACAAATAATTCACAGTGATATATTATACAAGTGTGCAAAATTTCAACAATATCAGTTTACTTTCATCAATCTATCTTGGCTTTTGATGTACCATAAGTAGGTTTCGGAATGTTTGCGTGCCCACGTGTAAAACTCCATGAGTATCCTGCGCACCCAAAGGATCAATGCTGTATGTAGCATTAGGGAAAGAAATACAAGCGTATATAATGTACAAGGTGCCTATAGTCGTTATACTTATTTATAGTCGTTAGTTCTTATGCTTTATAAATTATAGCTTATTAATGTCTAATATTTAGATGGGTAAAATTGTAACAAGATCAGCTTACTTTCATCTACCTATTATGTATTCAGATAATTTGTAAGAAATAAGGATATGACAAAGATGACATATTAGAATAATGACATTCTAAATAAATCCAAAATGATATTTTTTGAAATTTGTGGGTGATGTTAATTTTAATATTTTCAATATTTGTTTCGAATGTGGAACATACAATTTATATACATATACAGGAAGTTCCACTAAAAGTATGTACACAGCAAAGCTGCAGCTATATTTTGAATAAAAATAGAGCAGTTTAACTACTCTTACCTTACTCCCAAAAGTAAATAGTAATCAAGGTATTATTAAGGTTTTTAAAGTAAAATTTTGCATAAAATTTTAGTGATTGAGTTTTTTGGGATGACGAATTTTAATTTGTCAATAACTTTAATGTAGATTCTACAGGGCCTTGTCTGTGGCATCTGAATACATGTACATGGTGAATTTTTAGTGGGTATTTATTTGGTCTTTAGAATCATTATCAATAAAAAAAATCAGAAAATCCGGTATATTTTAGGGCCCCCCCTCGCATACAATAAACAAAGATCGACGAGTTGTGAAGTATTAATAAACGTGGTTGAATTGGAGGAGTGAATTATTTAAAGAGAAATACATAACGATGTGCTCTTATTTCAAAACTTTCTACATCCTATACTACTTTAACTTACTATGTTGGCTTGCCCATATATATCCCAGGAGTTGGTGTGTGGGCCCTTTCTGTGATTGAATAATCAACCCGTATACTCTTTCCATTTATCTTCATTCCTGTACACTGTTCTTTAGCCACCTTTGCATCTTCAGTACTTTCAAAATATACAAATGAAAAACCTCTAGAACGACCAGTCTGAAAAAAAAAATTGACGATTATCAACATTTTCCACTGAAGATAAAATGTTCATATAAAATCCGGGCCGGCAGAAAAATATACTCATCACATGAACATCATGCAAAGTATTTGTGTTATACAGTGCAACAATTTCATTCTATATCAACTGTCATTGCACAAATAATGGGGGAACAGCAAATTACTTGCTGGGGAAATGCATATAAAAGGACGATAAGTGTCAATGAGTAATCTGCTAAAATCCAGATATTGGGAATATAGATACAAGACAATTAGGAGCAACTAAGAAGAAAGTGCCAAAACTGTAGGAGGGACACAAGCTTAAAAAAAAATGTAAAGGAAAATGGTAGACTAAGACAATATTAATGAACAAAATATTCCAGCAGTGATCAATGCATAAAGGAGAGGGATCAAAACATCAATTTTTGCCATGTCGGTTCTCTTTTTTTTGTCCGCTTAAGCTGGTAAAATTTTGATATATTCTTAGTAACATTAAATTATGGCACACACCAAAACTCTCTTAGAGTAGTAAAAGATAAAAGGGTACTTATTATAAAGAGCCATTACAAAAAAAAGTCATCAATGTTCGCTGAGCAAAAAAAAACGGAATAAAAAAAAGACATATTTCTATTCCTAATCTTAATTTTATAACCTTATGTCACATTATGTGTCAGCCATTATTTATTTTACAATTATGACAACCACTCTTCAAATGTTTGACAACAACAGATTCAATTCGAGCTTCGATATAACTGCTATTTCCATATCTTGTTCATAGCCCGATTTGATGAGGTTTTTCTTAATGGCTCATTATTACTAATTGGATTATTTATATCAGATATTTTTCTTAAATTATTGTATTGTAATTGTAACTGGGTAATAAAACAGGACTAAAGCTTCTTACCTTTGCGTCAATAACGACTTGAACCCTCTCGACTGGTCCGTATTTCGACATAATGTGGTATAATTCATCTTCAGTAGTGTAAACACTGAGTCCAAAAACTCCTAGGCATCTGGATGGTTTAGGATTGTCGCGGGTTCCCATGTGACGCCTGCGACTAGACATAGGGCTATGAGAGTGTGATCGTCGGCCATATCCCGGTGACCGCGAGTGACTTCGCGAATATCTCGAGGACTTGTAACGTCTGTCTGAGCGTGATCGACTCCGAGACCTGAAAGGTCAAATTAACCAATTTACCACTATTTTAAAAAGTGTGATATTAAAATAAAAAAAAATGCTGTCAATATACTAAGACAAAAAGAAGATTTTCAACCCAGACAACGTATTAGTCCAATAAGCTACAATTAATTGTATGTATGATATATCTCAAAACAAGGGATATAGTAAAAAATATTTTTAATTTATTTTTGTAGCATGTTTTATTCGTATAAGTAGGATGTTCCAGGAGTAATACGAAATCTGTTAAGGGGGATTTTACTATTAATTCTGAATCATTTGGTATAAATACTAAACACTTTTTGAGGGATGATTTTTGAACAACACTTTGCACTACTTTTAATTTTTCTACTTTGATTTTCTATTTTAATTTTCATTAAATATGTATGTGTATGAGTTTTGGTTATTTTTTTATATTATGTGAATGAATATTTTGTCTGCACAAAAATGTTCAAACACCTTTTTTCCCAAAACAAAGACTATTGTTTGATTGTAGGAAAAAAATCTTTATTAGTGTAATAGTTTATTTTAGAAAAAATGTATTTGAACAATTTTATGTATTCAGATCATCTATGGGATAGAAAAAAAAAAACTACTATTAAAAAAATATACTATAGCTCTTTGTAATTTTGTATTATTCCAAATGAATCAGAATTAATAGTTGAATTACCTCCTAAAAAAATTACATTACTCATAAAACATCCTTTATACACATAATATTAAGAAAATAGTACATAAAATCATTAATAAAATAATTGTTACATGATCCATCATATGATTGTTACAAAATCCATCATATTGTAACATGATTTTTAATAACACGCTTTTTTTCATTTCACTTTTTAATCTGTTTTCTCATCTATACATATACGACCTTTTGACATCGACATTTTGAGGTCAATCTGATAAAAAAAAGTAAATAGTTGGCGGTAATTGTGAGAACAAAAATGGAAGTAAAACATAATACTGGTATCAGAATAGTAGTGTTAATCTCCAAAGATACTGATAATCGGCTAGCTGTAAAATAACTGTTAAATCATATACAGGGTGTCCCATAATTATATTAACATTTTTGAAGTGAATGTAGTAAAAACGCATTGTACATGTCTCAGTTTAATATTTCTTTTAATAATTGCACTTTACAAAGTATTTGGCATTTATCGAATGTAGGTTAATAAGTTAGTTCTGTATAGTTCAATTTCATTTTCTGTGGTGTTGAAAAAACTTAGGTGAATGTATTTAATTTAAATTTAGTATTCGTACTTATAATTAACATTAGCAATATAACATAAAATAATATAACAGCAAACAGCATGGAAAAATAAATCGAACTACACATAATTAACTTACTAACTTACATTGGACAAATGCCAAATACTTTGTGAAATGGAATTAAAAGAAAATTAAAGTGACACCTGCTTAAATATTTCCTGCTTTTGATTATGTCAAAAGTTAATATCAAATGCAATACTGCAATACTGCAAAGACTGCTTAACTTTTCTAGAGACTGCCAGACAGGTATCCAAAAAGTAAAACAGTTTCATTAGAAGGTTCACTTAAATAACACTATGCAAATACTTGAGGGAGAATATTCTGACGGACTAATTAAGCACGATAAAAGAATGTTCCAAACAATAATGCCATATTTTCCTCTGGTATTTATATTGTAACTTGTACAAATATGTCTGTATTTCTGTTTAATATAACTAATAACTAAAGCCGGCAGATCCGGGCGGCGGGCCATAACCATACGCGTCATACTACTTACTAAGTAGTAAGTACAAGTGTATGTGCATAAGTAATAAGAACAAGTGTATGTGCAAAAACAAAATTCATGAAAACAATAAACTGTTGCAATTTAGAAAGAGATGTGTTAAACTTATTCTGTTATTTAAGTTGAGATATGGCCCTTTGAGATAGCCCGCCGCCCGGATCTGCCGACTTTACTAATAACTCTTTTTTGACAATCTGAACAAACTGATAGTGTGAATAATCCTTTGCAATAATTAGTTTGGACTATTGATGTATGTAATTATCGAAATAATACTATAACAGGAGTAAGTATTATTGTTCGGTGAGAAATGAAATGTTTTTAGAGTAAAATGCTTGTTAAACTAGTAAAAACAACCTTAAAGGTACCAGTCCTATGTTATTATTCCTTATGGAGCAACAACACTTAATAGCAAAGAATATTACTTAAAGCTGATGATACTGTCAAATTATTGAGATTAAATATGTGTTTTAACTATAAAACATCCATGTAAAATATGCTGTAATTAATGTAATGTCATAGGCATAACACAGTAAGAACTGTGTAACCTGAATTCAAATTAATCGATTTACTGTTGATATTTTAAAAGGTATGTTAAAATAACAACCGATTAGCAGTAAATTTTTCAGCAAAATAATCACTTCTAAATACTATTATTAAGTATTTGCATAGTGTTCTACCAAATAAATGAAACTCTTAACAAAACAACTAAAGAAAGTTTCTCTTAAGGCGTGTTTACATTAGTCAAGTAAAACGGACAGGCAAGTAGGCAAGTGACTTGCTACATTTTACAAGCGAGCAAGTAAAGTGGCAAGTTGTGTCCCAATTAAAGCTGGTTCAGTGATGTGCCAGTAAAACTGCCTGCCTGCAACATGGATTTTAAACAACGTGCTAAAGTAAAAAAACGTATTCAAAACCGTGACAAAAATATTAGTAGCTGAACTTTTGGAAGTATTGGAGGAGGAGTCTAAAAGAAAAAGGTTATGAGTGAGAAATTGGATAGCAAAGAGATCTTTACGAAGTGGTTCTGTACTTCTGTTAAAAGAACTTTATCATGAAGATCCAAGAGAATATAAGTATTTTTTAAGAATGTCTTCGGAATGCTTCGAGACTTTACTTAATTTAATACAATCTGACATTCAAAAAGCATATACTTTAATGCGCGATGGTATACCAGCACGAATAAAACTTGAAATAACATTATCATATTTAGCTACAGGAATGAACTACAGGAGTTTGCAACATTTTTTTTTTGCAACAAAGCAACAAACTTGCATGTGGTGGTATGATTCCATTTGGGGGTGGCATTTTCCAGGCCAATATGAAGTTCTTTTAATCAAATACAAATAAACGGTAGCCTATATCCCATCCATGTGCTCTACTTGACGATAATAACACGACATCCTGTCCCAGCCATGCCAGTATGAAGCCATGCAGGTAAACGAATTTGATGGAGGGAGAAAGCTGTACTGGCGCAAAAATAAAACCACTGTCTACTCACTTGACTGTTCACTTTACTTGACGGGCAAGTAGGGCTGGACTTGCCTAGCATGATGTTAGTAGCAAGTAAGGCGTTTCCACAGGGAAAGTAACTTCGAACAGTCAACTTGACTACTTGCCTGTCTGGTTGACTTGACTAATGTAAACGCGTCTTTAGCATCACACCAAATCAGTCAGGTAGGTATTTTTATTTAAGGTTATTGACAAAATTCTCCTAATTTAAGGTTACTGACTATTCTCCTAGTTTGTAAATTTGTATAGGATTAAAAATCCAACATAAATATAGACATCCAAAAAAAACGTCATCAAAGTTGGCTGGGAAAAAAAAGACGTATTTCTATTCTTAATCGAATTTATAACCTTATTTACTTGTCAAGATTGTCACATCATATGACAGCCATTGTTTATTTTACAAATTGTGACAGCCACTTGTCAAAAGTTTGACATAACCGAAAAGATTAGGCATGACCGCTATTTCCATCTCTCTCGTTCATAGCCAGAGTTGATGACGTTTTTTTTGGATGTCTCTATAGATCAGATAGTAGAATATTTGATTTGTTTTTTTTTTTCGAGAATCCCGCCGAATACCAAAACATCTATGTTTTGAAAGAATCTTTACCCAAGAAAACAGAATCTTACAGTAGGATAGATTGCCCTAGGACATGATGTTCACTAAAAATGAAAATTACTATGTACTATCTTCTTTGAACTGATTTTTATTACATCTTAAAATAAAGGCTAGGCTCAAACTTCACCTTTTGCAGTCAATGGATAAATAAATGTATTTTTTATTATTATAGTTACATGTAAAAATAATAGCTAAAAAAAGTTATGTATATATTGTTTTCATTAACAAGGCAAGTTACAGAGGATGAAGGCCAACAATCAAAACTTAAGTTTTATAACTATTCCTGCAGGGAATAGGGGTATCATGGTAAATAAATAAACTTGTAAGCCAATAAACCAAGTAAACAGCCAATGGTCGTTTTTTAGCCTTTTGCAGGATCAATAAACTTAACTGCATATACAGGATAGGACTTTCTACATTTTTAAATGAAAAAGCTGGTAATATTTGCTATACCTAAGGCAACGAGGGCCACACCGATATAAGAGCCCAGTCGCGTATGAATTGGACCACTGAAATTAATAACACGACTTTATATTTCTGGGTTATTGTTAGTTATTACAATAAATAGTGATTATAATGTATTAATTGCTAACACCACATAGTATCAAATAAAGTTAGTTGCTTTTATTGAAATTACAATAAGTGTTTAAGTATGAATTTGGAAATATAACATTAGGTCATATCTTTCTTTGGTTCAATCATATGTGACAGGGCTCATTTGTTCTATTTTAAATTTCTTTAAAAGCTGCTTCTCTAAAAACAGGCTTCGTCTGTTCTATTTTAAATTTATAACCTTATTGAATAGTCAAGGCTGTACATTATGTGACAGCCACTTGTCAAAAGTTTGACAACAAAAAAATTTCGTTTTGAGCTTCGATATAACGGCTATTTCTTTCTCTTTCGTTCATAGCCAGATTTGTGGATGTTTTTTTTTATATGGCTCTATTTTTGTAGACCATTAATAATTCTTCGTGATGCATCTGAAGTCTATAATTTGATCTGTTACCACCGCGTGATGTCACCTTTACGCTTTAATAATAGCATTACTGCGCCTTGCCATGATCTTTTCCAATTTTCTACAATACTTTGAGATAAAATTATTCCATCTCTTAAGTATTTACTCTGGTAAAGGTTAGTACATACTCATAGACAAAATCGCGCGACTGTCTATAGACAAATCGCCGATTTTGTCTGTAAACTGTTGCGGAACAAATTCACTATGATCTAGAACCTTTGTCACGCGTCCACACCTGCACAGCGCTTCGTTAAACTAGTTTCCGTGATAACATGAGTGAGATAGCGGCCGCATGCGGCTTTGCTGCATGTGGAGTTTTAATTTTTGATCAAAAAAGGAAAATTAATGGTAAACGTTGGTGGACAAGGAACATTTTAGCAGATGGTCCTATATTTGGATTGGCTCTTCAGGAAAAATCAAAATTAGAAGATAGTTCGGGTTTCAGAAATTTCACCCGGCTAACCACCACGGATTTTGAAAATTTGCTACTCATAGTTGGAAATAAAATATGCTAGCAAGAAACAAAATTCAGAGCAACACACACATTTTCCACGTCAGAAGCCGAGGTTTCATATTTTTTGCCAATGTCTTCCAATGTCAGCTTCTTCTTACTGCGGTTTTTATAATCTTCCGATGTGACATCCCATAAACAACGTGAAGAATGAAAATCTTCAATTAATGATAATGTCTTTTCCGAGGACCACATTGTGTATTTCAAAACGCACAATCTACAAATACAATGCAACACTCAATAAATACAACCGGCATGGGTGGCACATGTAGTTTCAAACACGTCCACACTACGAACTGTTGCGCAACATGTCTCAAGTTTTCCATCCGAGCTAGGAGACCATAGACTTGCGATTTTTGTCTACAGGTAGTTGCAGAACAAGCAATTTGTTCCCGATTTGTCTATAGACAATCGCAGAACTTTGTTTATAGACACAAGTTGCGCGATTTTGTCTTCGAGTATGTATTAGCCTTAAGATGCTGTGCACAGCACTTTTTCATGTTTCGGCAAAGTAATTTTTAATGTTTTAAAAACATTTTCGAATGATATTTGTTTACTAATATCAAATAGGA
The DNA here is from genome assembly GCA_029963805.1 of Aromia moschata. Classification (NCBI taxonomy): domain Eukaryota; kingdom Metazoa; phylum Arthropoda; class Insecta; order Coleoptera; family Cerambycidae; genus Aromia; species Aromia moschata. Next base: position 747,902 of record JAPWTK010000188.1, read on the forward strand.
GCCTGTAGATAAAAGGTATTAACATTTTTTCTTAAACTTTTGTATTCTTATTGATCTATATAATCTTTGTCTATACATAAAATGAGCAAATTGTCTCTTTTTATTTCTTGGTCTAAATCAAATGTGTGAGGTCCCCTACATTTTCCTATTAATAAATTTGAATTTACCGCTTGGATACGCAGCAAAAAAAATTGCCACTCCAGTTTCCTGTGATTAAGAACTTTTTCCGACTCGAAACGGATGAGAGATGGTACTAGTGAGCATATTAATTGTCATAGTTAGAGAGATGTGGGTTGTAAATAGCTAAATTCACCCCACAAAAATTAAGCTTAAAGCTAAAGAATGACCATTGGTTGACAAAATGAATAAATGTATTAGCAAGTTTCCTAACAGGGCCACTTTGTGTGGGAACAGTTATACAACTTAAGACATAATAAGTTAGATTGAAAATTGATTTGGAAAATCTAAAGTTCCCCAAAAAAAGAATGCCTAAAAATGTCAGTTTTAAAATTTATCCATATTTTCTTACTTAGGTATAGAGTATCAGTATTTGATATACTATCGAATAGACATACACTTTCACAAACGTAATGCCTCTTGTTATATAATATGAAAACAGATACATGAGATATTGTCACTCATTACCAAAGGACATAATAAGTAATAAAATCGTGAATCTTAGATTTAGTCCACAAGTAAATTTATTACATTATGTACCTGTTGGGACATAATTGTATTACAGTGGTTCCTATGTACACTACCCTTGGTTACAGTGACACATATTAATTGTAATTATTTATTAACCAAACTTTATTTCTACTTTGCAGTTTTAAAATTGATCTGAAAATCAGATACATCTTTTGGTAACGGCAACGACATGTGTAAACTACATATTAATAAAATATTTGCATCATGACACTCATGGCTGGTGAAGTGCGTAACCAGCTTTATGCTTTTTTATATGTTTCTTTGTGGACATGTATGTTAGCAGTATTTGCTAATTATGTCGCTTGTAAGAGCAGAATAATAGTCGACCTCGACTATGACATGATTTGAAGTCGTGTCAGTCACTTTGAGAACGCATCATTGCTCCTTTTTAATATATTGAAATTTACTTTTAAAAATTAATACCATTCATGAAAAAAGAATTAGCCATGTGACATTCGGAACCTGACAAATATGACAATTTTTAAAATACAATTTATAAAACGGTCTTATTATAATCTTTTTCAAAAATAGTTAAGAAAACCTACTGACAATCACATTTTAAACCAACATTTTATCACAAACAGAGGACATACATTTTTTTATATATCCAATTTCTCAAAAAAAAACAAAACGGTAATTTTCTGTCAAATTTTTTTTGAAAACACATCCAAAAAATCCGTATTCAAATCTAACTATGAACGAGAGAGATGTATGTGAACGAGAGATATGTCAAAAGCTGAAAGCAAAACTTATTGTCAAACTTTTGACAAGTGGCTGTCACAATTGTAAAATAAATAATGGCTGTCACATAACGTACCACCCTTGACAATTAAACAAGGTTATAAATTTAGATTTGCCAACTTTAATGAATTTTTTTTTGGATGGCCCGTTATATTTGAATTATTTTCAGTTAAATTTTGAACTCAAAAAAAGATTACAACTTGCAATTTTAGAAACAGGTTGTTTTTCTATGACAAATTCAAGGTGACATTGATACAAACAAACATACATTCAATTTTCATAGGAACATTTGAGTAGGTTGCTTATTGTAACCAAAAAACCATCTGTTTCTAGAATAATTTCAAGTTGTCCAGTGTGGACTTAAATAGCCTACTACTTTCTATCAAGTGACGTAGGTATATCTTTTTGTCGACATAATTTTTGAAACATTTTAAATAAAAAAGAAAAACGTAATATCATTTTCCTCCTTACGATGCAAACTTTTTGGAAACCACGATGCATGTATTTATTCAGAGCAAAAATACTAGTTAATTGATATCAATGTTGCAAAGAGGAAATATTCCATATAGAGATGGACATTCCAAATCAGGAACCAATTTGTAACCACGGATTTTATGTAATACATACAACACCTAATTTGGTTTTCACTAGAATACCGCTGTACAACTACCGCTAATATGCAAATTTAAAGTAATAAAAAGTTTAATTTAAACTAACACGTTTGTTACCGCGTATCTCATATACGAGCCATACAATTTCTTATAGACTACTGACTTATATAAGCCTTGATAATATTTGTTAAATTCAAATTTATACAGTACAGTTTGCTAATATGGGAATAAAACTGTAGGGCAGTCCCTAGGAATGGTTCATATATATGAGCCGGATATGAAAATCCAAGGAAAGATTAATTATAAAAAAAAAAAAAAAACATGGGAAACACTCAATCTTTCTATTTACGTTCTAATTTCTCAAAAAGTATGGGTAGAGTATTTTGAGAGTTTTTTTTTTCTTATGATAGCAGTCAATGTATTAATCTCCCTTCTGATTTTTGATCTACAGTCTACAGGGTTCTCACCAATCTATGAAAACAAAACTCCCTAACTTCCAGGTTTTCCAAGATAGAAAAATAAAGAATTCCCCAACTTACTCCAAGAACTTTTTTGTTAGTTTACATTTTGTATCTTAGTAGTACAATTTTTTAATTAGGGGATACGCAATATATAAATACATTCATTATGGGGACCAGGTAGCTGAGAGGGTTGACATATTCTTCCAGTTACCTGCTCTCTATGAGTGGTCAATTTTTAAACAGTAACCGTTTTTCAAAGATGAAACTAATTTTATCTTTGTTTTGTCGTGACGATTTTAGTCGCTGAAATGAAAAAAATTGAAACAAATGAAACATTTTAAAATGTTTTGTTGAAAAACGACTTCAATGCTTATTTGTGCCATATGCAACGACAATATAACTGTACACGTGAGGATGCATAGATAGTTAACCCATTCGCTGCTATTACCGACTATTATTGCCAAAAAAAAAATCTGTGCCTAAAGTGCTCATACCGAGCATTTTCAAACTGCTTTTTTCCAAACTGCTCAAGGCGATTATTCTAGGATTCGGTAGGCATATTGTGTTGGTTAAAAACGGCATTGGTCAAATTGCGATCAAACCACTGATGACGTGCTCATATATACTCATCAAGAGCAATATGGCGCATGTGATTGCTATGTAACAGGTGCCCACTTGCTTGGTGAAAAAGGCATGTTCGTATGTGTTTTCTGATAACAAGAGGTGATACATTTGTGAATGTGTACTGGGTCAACTTAAACACTGTTAACGACTCCGTACTTTACTACTGCTCTGTACTCTATAACCTCGGGAATATGCTAACTGACTGCATAAATAATATTGACTAGTAAAAAACTTACCTGTACCTTCTATCTTCGCGATCCTCTCTATCTCTTCTTCTTTCTCTGTCACGATCACTATCTCTATAAGAAATTTTCCGTCCTCGACTGGGACTCCTATTAAAAAATATATATGTATTATTGATTAAAAAATTAAAGATAACTTAAAGATATATTAGATTGTCTACCTAAAGTTTCAATAGAAAAAGTAATAATCCCTCAAGTATAGAGCAAAAAAAACATATTGCATTTGAACACTTTTCGACTTAACTTATTTGAGATGATTAAAACTCAATCTTAATGATCCACAGGTGTTGCCAACTTGGTTCGCAAATGCACGCAATGAATGCCACTAATGTTTTGGTGTTAGAAAAGTTTTTAATGTGAATTTGTTTTTAGGCCAAAGGTTCCAATTCTCCTCTAGTAATAAGAAAAACATCTTTTAGCACCTTCCTGAGTCTGATAGGAAGATCAGTAGAACATAAGTGATTTTGAGAGACCAGACAAGATCTGGAAAACCATGATTTTTTTAGTACCTTTTACTACCAGCTGTGAAAACCATCACAAATATTGTTTTTGATGTGTTGAATTAAAAAATATTGAGTTATACATAAATGAATAAACTGATATGCTTTTAATTAATGAAGTCAAGAAAGAATTCTTCCCAAACAGCAAAGTTAATGCTGAAAGATTTCCAGATTGGCGACATCCCAGCCAACATCATTTTACCAAAGTAGAGCAAATGGAAATGAAACAATTTTGACTGTATTAAATTTTTTTTTTTTTATTTTTAAAGCCATGTAATGTTGGTAAATGTATTATTTTATGTAAACAATTGGAGGTATTTGATGTTCAATTGCATTTTTCTTGAGAAAGAATGTGAATTTTCATATAGATATTTCATTTCCAGTGTGTGCCTTCTTATTTTGGAGGAGGATGACCGATTTTCAACTTTTTTTTTTTTTTTTTGATAACCACCAAAAGTTCTCTTTAACTATATAAATAATTTTAAAATTTGGTCAGTCTGATGGTTTTTTCTGATTGGCTATAGCGTGTGGAGAACGGAGTTTGACTATTAGGATTTTTTTTTTTTTCAAAAAAAATGAATATCAAGTCTCGATTCAGGCAATAAACACATTTTCAAAAAATGGTACTTTTGTTATATTGTACATTGTATAATGTACATTATTTATTGATGTGAATTTTGATATGGTAAAATTACTTCATTATGAAGAAAAACTGTGGGAAAAAATGACAAAATTCTTTTTATACTCATGAAGTAAATTGTGTGCAAAATTATATGTAATGCAGTAGGAGTTGGGAAAATTTCATTTTTTCACATTTTCGTAAGGACGCATGGGACAAACATATTTTTAGGGGGTGATTACTAGCCCTAAGTAGAAGGATATAATACCAAAAAAACTTGAAAAAAATAAATAAATAAATGTGTCCCACCAGGTCTAGGAAATGGCTTGAAAAGTGTTTGGCTATTATAGACTTCTACTTATAGCTAGTAATCACCCCTTAAAATATGTAGATTCCATACTTCCTTACGAAAAAGCGATAATTTCAAATTCCACCAGCAGCTACTGCAAACAAATTTCATACACAATTTGCTCCGCTAATAAAGCTAAGTATAAAATGTACAGAACCTCACTCTCAGCGCACCATCCGGTAGTACCACCATGTTTTATATGCTAAAAAGAGCTCCCCTTTGTTATAGTTATAGCTTTGGCCGTTTTTTATGAGACAGTCTGTATATATTTTACATTAAACAGAAGGTTTTTTAATGAGTAAAAAGTACATTACTTTTTATGGTATATGCATAAAAAAAACGCGTTTTTATCGCTATTGGAAAATGCGTTTCCACGAAGCAATATTATGAATAATTGTACACCTTGCAGGTAAAAATTCAACGTTTACTTATGCATCTTTGAATCTCGTCTTTGGCTAAAAGTCCAAAAGCAATGTGCTCATGTGAATATCTTTCATTATTTTGAAATTGATTTGAAATGAAACCCACACTGGAAAAAAAATTTGTTTTCATTGCAAACTGTGCCCTGTGCTAAAATCAACGACACGATACAGTTGTAAAATAGTACATTACGTTACAAGGGGAAAAAAACAATTTCCTAGGAGTGTGGTGATATCAGCCCGAGCCAAGGCAAGGTGTACTCAAGACCAAAACCATACTCACGATACTCAAGACCATACTCAAGATTGTGAAACAGAATATTAAGCTTAGGCCTGCATGAAGGTACACTGCATTACACGAAAGTACACTATAAGTTATTCAGAGATAAATTGAATTATACGAAAATACACGGAGTTATACGGATACACTGCTTTACAGGAAAGTACACGGAGTTATTTGGAGGTAAACTCAATTAAATGCAGTTTCACATAGATACCTCGACTTACAACCATCTATACATTACATTCAAGTTTATTGAATTGCATATTTGTTTTTGGAAAGCAAAGTTTATCACACATTAAACATATTTAACTCACAGTTCCTAATTAATTCCTGAAAAAAAGCTTTTCTTGACGAAAAAAAGAAGGTTCCCTTAAGTCTTGATTCAAAAAGAATATATTCTAAAATGCATTTACAAAAAATTGAAAAAACAACTGAAACAAATAAAAACATTTTTTTCAGCTACAAAAATTTACAGACTGACTTGTGTAATTTTTTTTGTAGCTTATTAACTTGGTTTACTGTGCTTCTAGATGTGTAATATTCTATAGAAATAAAAAGGTAATCATATAAATTTTTCGTGTTCACAATGTCTGCTCGGAGCGTTCTAGCATTATGTCAAATGTGCATAGGTAATTAAAAAAGCTAATTGTGTACATCACTTTTGTGCAATAAATGCAACCCTCATTTTGCAACCTTTTTTTGAGCATACTTTGTAATTTTCAGCGATAGCACTAAAACATATTCAAATGTTTACGATGTACAGCCCAAAAGTGTACGAGAAAATTACAAAACTACACTGAGCTCACGACAATACACGAAGCTACACTGAAATACAGGAACATAAACTCAATTACACTAAAGTACACTGATTATTAAATCCACTGATATATTAAAAACATTCAAATCACTGTGTAATATAATTTCAATTCGATTTACAATTATAGTATAATTTTTAGCAAGATATAAAGTCTTTAATGTTTACCATAGTCTTTCAGCATTTTTACAATTGCTTTAATTTTGTCATATTGAACGACCAAAAATTGTATTCGAATGCATTGAGTTTCTATACTTTTTAACGAAGATCAAAGGTGCCGCCATCGAAAATATAGAAACTCAGCGTGTTTCAATACACTTTTTGACCATTCTATATTTTTTCGTTTGCCGTGTAAATAAAAACTCAAAAAGATACATAAATATTACTTGAGTAGAGAAAAAATTGAATAAAACGTCTCAGGTTTGTAATTAAAATAAGCACATTATTTTGTTGGAAATTAAAACATAAAAAATATATGTATAAGTTTATCATTTTGAGATTTAAATTGATTTGAATATGAGAGTTTCAGAATTTGAATTACAAATTATTCGCCCTCAGCAGCGCCACTGCGGTCGAAAATTCGTTGCAGTCTCAAAATGCTACCGATCTGTCATTTTCGGGAATATAATAACCTCACTTTTGCTCAATGCTCAAACGCATTTGAAAATAATAAACGGTAAACTGACATTTCCTCGTAAACATAATTACACGAAAAGCCGAACTTTGCCAAATACGTGTGTACACGTAGTTACACTTAATAACACTTATATGCACGTTTACCGGACAAGTGCAAATAGGCACTTCCTTTCTTTAATAATTCCCTGAAAGCTTCATCTTAGATATACTCCACTAAAAACGACTGTATATACGCCACATTGTAAAAACAAGGATGATATAAGCTTTCATTACACTTAGCGGTCTAATCTAAGATAGTTTAGTTTCACCACCAAAACAACACCTTTGGTTCATCTTCATTGTACCCTACACCAACTTTTTTAATAGTAAAAAAATCCCTCGGCTAAAAATGTCACGTCTCTAAATGAATTCCCTGAATCCAAGATTTTTCAAAGTGAAATTCTCTTGTTTTTTTCAGATACTTTAGGTTTGCATAATGATGCAACCCTACCGAGTAAACTAAGAAGTTAAAAAATGAATATGGCTAAAATTTAGAATTGTGAAGTTTAATTTGATTGAAAAATCAATATAACAAATATACTAGAAACTAAGAAATACATTTATTTACCTTGAATAGCTTTTGCCTTTGTGATTTCTGGGAGAGTCTTCCCGCCTTGCGTGGGGTGAATGGTCTCCGCGATCGTTCATGGTTTTATGTCCTACAGGCGAACGGCTTCCCTAGCAACGGAAAAATGTTACATCAATACAAGGACTAAATTACGAAGTTAAAATATTCGTTCGGAATCTTACCACGTTTTAAACTATATTTAGTTAATCACCCAAAGCGAAGCACGCGTTGGTACACCGGCGATAACTATTTATAAAACTAATTAAGAATTTATACTTCTCAGCTAATAGTTATAACTTACCTCCCTATCACTCATGACACCTCTTAAATAGTAATTACAAGAACGTAGCTCTTAATACCTAAAATTACACAAACTCTTAAATTATATTTAATAACGCTTTACCAGCGCTAAGAGCATCACAAACGTAATGGCGAAGCAAATGCCGCCAACAGCAAACAAAGCCGATGCAAGTGTGCCAACACTGCCAACTTGCGCTAAAATTCTTTTATGAAAAGTTTACAATCGTGAACCTGTGATCACGAAATCACTTTCGTTGGTGGTGAATATTGGGTGCGTTCAGCTGTGTTAATTTGCTTAGTTCTGATTTAAAGCCTGCTTGGTCTGCTTTAATTAAACGTATAAAGTTTGGACGCTGTATGTTAAGCATTTTTCAGTCACTGATATATTTCGTTTGTATCATATATAGTAAAATATTAAATTATAAACTGATGCAATGAGTCACTAGACTCATTGCATCACTGCATAAGAAAGCAGTCGCTGACACCACAATACATCTAAATAAAGCTGACATGCTGGGAGTAGTTCAGCTGAGAGAAGTTTGTTCAGTAACGTATTAGTCGCGTTCATCAGACAGATATCAATCTTTTAGCGATCAGTGATCATAATATTTGACGCCACAATTCTGACTGATCCACAGCAATCACTTATTCATCAGCAAACAGAAAATTTAAGATATGTTGACGAGCAATCAGTGATTGGTAGTTCATATACCTGTATTTGATCGCGTTCATCGCACAGTTGTGATTACTAAGCGACCAGGTTTTCATAACGTATCAAATATTATTATATAAATTACCGATCACTTACCAACATATAAATGTTCTTTGCTTGATAAAATGTTTGCTGAAAAGTGAGCGATTACTACAAATTAGTCAGAATTATGGCGTTCAATGTTAATCGCTCAGGACAGGGATTCTAACTTGCTATCGTATCGTTTGACTCGATACGATACCTACATTTGGAATTCAACCTTGGTATCGTATCGTTTTTTTTCCATCCCTCCCCCCCCCAATTTCCCCTCCTAATTTTTTCTTTTTTTTTAACAAAAAATTTTTTTTTTTTTTTTTCCCCCCCTTTGGTGAAAGAAGGTTGTATATTCTTCCCCCTTCTTTTTTTTTTTTCGGCTTCCGGGGGGTTTTTTTTTTTTTTTTTTTTTTTTTTTTTTTTTTTCTTCCCCTTTTTTTTTTTTTTTTTTTTTTTTTTTTTTTTTTATAGAGAGGGGGGTTTTTTTTTTTTTTTCCCCCTCCCCCCGCAGTGTTGTTTTTTTTTTTGTTTTTTTCGGGGGTTTTTTTGGGGAGGGGAGGGAAAAGAATTTTTTTTTTTTTCCCCCCCCCCACAAGGCGGGGGGGGGGGGTTTGGGGGGGGGGAAATTTTTAAAAAGGAAAAAAAAATATTTTTTTTTTTTTTTTTTTTTTTCTCTTTTTTTTTTTTCTTTTTGGGCCCCCCCCTTCCCCCCCCCTTTTTTTTCCCTCTCCCCCCCCCCCCCCCCCCCCCCCCTCCCCCCCCCTTTTTTTTTTTCCCCCCCCCCCCTGGGTTTTTCTGGTGTTTTTTCTCCTTTTTTCTTTTTTTTTTTTTTTTTTTTTTTCCCCTCCCCCTCTTTTTTTTTATTTTTTTTTTTTATATTTTTTTTTTTTTTTTTTTTTTTTTTTTTTTTTTTTTTTTTTTTTTTTTTTTTTTTTTTTTTTTTCCCCGCCCCCCGCCCCCCCCCTGTTTTTTTTTTTTTTTTTTTTTTTTTTTCTTTTTTTTTTTTTTTTTTTCTTCTCCCCTTTTTTCTTTTCTGTTCTTCTCTTTTTTTTTTTTTTTTTTTTTTTTTTTTTTTTTTTTTTTTTTTTTTTTTTTTTTCTCCCCCCCCTCCCCCCCCCTTCCTCCCTTTTCTCCTCCCCCCCCCCCCCCCCCCCCCCCCCCCCCCCCCCCCCCCCCCCCCCCCCCCCCCCCCCCCTCCCTCGCCGTTTTCCTTCCTCGCTTCCCTCTGTCTTCTTTCTCTTGCCGCCCTCCCCCCTTTCCTCCAATGTCCCTTCTTATTTAAAAAAAATTTATTTTTTTTTATATTATATTTTATTTTTTTCCCCCCCCCCCCCCCCCCCCCCCCCCCCCCCCCCCCCCCCCCCCCCCCCCCCCCCCCCCCCCCGCCGGGCCCCCCCCCCCCCCCTCAAAAATTCCAACACCCCCCCCCCCCCCCCCCCCACCCTCCCCTTTTCTTTTTTTTTTTTTTTTTTTTTTTTTTTTTTTTTTTTTTTTTTTTTTGTGGGTTTTTTTCTCTCTTTTTTTCCCCTTCCTCTCTCTTTTGAGGAAAATTTTTTTTTTTTATTTTTATTTTTTTTTTTTTTTTTTTCCTTTCTTTCTTCCTTTTTTTTTTTTTTGTTCTTCGGGGTGGGGGGGGGGGGCGGTGGGGGGGGCGGGGCAGGGGGGGGGGGGCAGGAATCACTCTATGCGATGAACGCGACATTTACTGATCGATCAATAATCACGATTGTGTTATGAGCGATTGCTAATTCCCAAGCAATTCAGCTGCTGTACACGGCTAAACTACATACCTAAAATAATTTATTTTAGTTATATGGATTGAGCGCATCTATTGTAAGATAGAGCATGATTCAACTAATTAAAGTAACCCATTTAAAAAAATTGCCATTGCAAACATGCATGTTCACATATGCATTGTATACACAACATAAAGAAACATTCGCATTCAGGGCATTCAGGGACGCTCAGCGGCTGAGTCGCTAACTTAGCTACTTCCCTGAATGGACGTGGATGACACTTTTTTTATCTCAGCGGCTGACCAATTTACTAAGCCTAAAATAATGTAGCTGAGATGCTGACTGGACAATAATTCTATCATGATTCTCTCTGTCGTTTTATCTGTGCTCTGAGCAACTGAATTTTAACCTACTTTTAAACAAAAGTTATAGAAAAGAAAATATTTGCTTGTTTTTAAACAAAAGTTATGGAAAAGAAAACGAGCCTTTGTCCTTTATGTCTTTAAGCACAGAACACGGCAGGGAATTATGAATCCATGATTCATGAAAATTATCTATGCCATAGAATATATTACATTTTCTAGTACTTTGCGAAACTCATCATTAGCCGCTGACTGTCAGAAAAGGCTAACTATTAACACACATAGCGGTCAGTGGCTGAGCGTCCCTGAATGCGCCCATTTATTTGGTTTCTTTATGATCATAAAGAAAACAAAGATTTGGTTTCTTTATGTTTATGATACACAACTATCATAGAAAACTTAAGCCTGGTTTTCAGGGCCTCGTCATGTCGCAGTGACGTTTCTCCACTACTTAAAGAATGTTTACTACGTGCAGTCCCCGCAACACGGAATACAATTTGAATTTGAAATATTGCACAAAACATTTAAAATAAACAGTTTGCGGAAGTACTTATTTGTTACGCCGGAATCTTGGAAAAGAGGGCCATTTACATACACAAAGCAATGAGGGCGACACTGGCGACAGATTGTCTAGTGAAGCTTGGTGGTATGTAGAGGAAATGAAATACATAAAACGGTTTATTGGACGGCGATGTGTTGCCAACGACACGACGAAGCTCTGAGGACTAGGCTTAGGTAGACTGAGGTAGTCCTAAATGCCGCAGGCAAGAAACGTCAATTTCTTATACAGGGTGTTTTTTAAAAGAAATATCAATTTGACCATTTTGTTCTTACGTTGAAAATGATATATAATAAGTCTACTTATCAATCAGACGTGTCGTTCGAATACACCCGAAAAACTAAAAAAGGGTAACTATTATCCATACAAGTTCCATTTTTGTTACAGAGATGGACATTTTTCGTGGCAAAAAAGTAATTGAAATATTAATTTAACTTATGTTCATATATTTACATGATCATTATACATTTTGTAATAAAAATATAATTCCATAAAATAATTAATTAAAAATTTAATAAAAATATATATTTTGTAAAATTTCATAAAATAGAAACGGGCAGAAAAAGGTAGTAGCGGACATATTAAACAGACACATACGGGTAAAAATGGACAGACTAACAAGGTAGACACAGCACATTCAGGAATGGACAGCTATGTAAGTATAGAAAAGTGCAGAAACGAACAAGCCCGCTTACTGTTTCACTCGTACAGAAACGGGCAAAAACGAACACATATGGAGAAAATACTTGTGTCCGTTTCTGCCCGAAATCCAACCAAATATAGGCACAAACAGGTAGGCTATGTCTGGGCATGTTTTCCCGTCTCTGCCTAAATTTTTAGCAGGGATGACGGATTACAAGTCCAACCCTGCGTTGTGGCATACTTTCCGGACCCTAACAATTATCATTAGCATTTTATAAGCAAACGACTATTTTCACTAGTGTGCCATGGAAATAAATTATGATATGCAACGTTTGACTATTGTGAGTATACCTGTCAATCCTGTCATAAAAGTATTTTAAAATCGAATTGTACTTCAAAATTGTTATATACAGGGTGAGTCAGAAAGAATGGGACACGACTAAACTGGAGATACTAGACACCAAAATATTATGATTGAGCTCAACATGCCTTATACCAATGTCGTTGGTTAAAGAGATAAGCGTGTTCAAAGTTTAAATTTTATTCTGAAATTTCTCAATAATTGAGAAAGTTTTGAATGTATAAATCTGAAAATTAGTAGCTCTATGTTTTTTGGTGTGAGAATTACGAATTTTAAGCTTACACTCAACATCCACATATCCGAACTCCAAATTTCCGAACTCACGATATTTCCGAACTTTTTCTCACGATATTTCCGAACTTGTACTTCCACATAACCGAACTTGTCGCTGATTGGTTGACGACAAAAAACCGCGAAATTTGAAATGAGAAAAAAAAATATAAACACAATAATGCGATTGTTATCAAACATTTCGATTGTCACAGAATTCAGCAAAGAGGAAATCGCCCTCCCTCAGCAGCACACCTGAGACAAGAGTTCTTCTTTGTACAAACCAGTGAAAAACACTTCTTTCAAATGGCGTATCATAAGTACCGGTGCACTTTATTGTGTCAATCCGTCCACTCAATTTTCGTCTTTTTTTTCAGTTTTTTCAAAGTAAATTTCTTTTTTTCCAAGAATTTCTGCCACTGACAATTTACAAATATTGTACATCTTACATAGATCAACATTTTTAACACCATTTTTGCGTGATTTATCAAATCCAGCTTTTGCTCCAAGGTTAGCCTCTTAGCAGGCTCTTTTCTTTGCAAATAAACAGTACAATAATGTTTGTTTTGTATGACGGTTTTCTTAAAAATACATATTTTCTCATAATTTTTCATTTCGGTCTGAAATTATTATAGGTTACGTCAACAAAATGTTCAATAAAACAAACCTTTACTTTGAATTACAAAATAATTACCTGCATCACTCTCTCCTTTGCACCTGACATTTTTTTTTTAGAAAAACGTTCTTTTATTAACATGTACACATGTATGTATGTATTACATTTGCATAAAAACCTCGAAAAACAAAGAAAAGTACTAGAATGAGCCAGAAAAACCCTTTGCGCATTGGCCAGCTGCAGTTCGGTAATCCCGAGGTGTCGAGAGTTCGGAAATGTGGAAGTCTGCGGAACGTAAAAGTTCGGAAATGTGGATGTTGAGTGTATTTTGACGTTGCTCCTAGAGGGCGCTAGTTTCACCGTATTACATATTTCGGTAAATTAAAACATTTTTTTTTTATCTGCTGAGCCATATGTAAAACATTTGCTCAATTCTACAGAGAAAACTTTTAGTGAGTTTTCTATTTCCATTCTAAATTGAAAATAGGTAGAAAAAAGCAAGGTTGTCAGATATATTTTCTAAAATTGCTAAGCTCACTATACAAGTATACTTCATACTTCAGTAAACTGTTAGTTCGTGACGTTCTTAGAAAGATAGTTTGGAAATATTTAAAAAAAAATATAAATATATATATATATATATATATATATATATATAAATTTATTACTTAGCATTAAAATAAAGCGTTTAAAATGCTGGAAAAAAATAATTATAAATTAAAACAACTTTATGTATATTACTATACTTAAAGAACATTTTGCAGAGCTGGACACGGCAAGCCGGCAACCGCGAATGCACCAGCAAATGCCGACCATATGTACTATATGATTGCTTTATATGTAATACATCCAAATACTTATTCGGTCCACTGTGCCATAAAATTTTTACGACGTCGTTAAAACGATTTACGACTTTGGAAATTCCACGTGTTTAAGGCGCCAGTGACGTTTAGCGGACGTCTAGCTGATTTCAGCTAGGTTTATTAACACAGACAATTTTTTGAGATTGTCTGGCTAAATGAACATTATTTACAGCAAATTATATTACAAATATTAAGAGTTTTGTATGCAGGCTTATTTTAATCTCCTATATTGATTTGAATGAAAAAAATTATTACACATATTTTGAATTTATAAAAGATATATGCACGCCCATGGAATCATAAAGTTGCACCGCTTTTTTTGTTCTCCAGGCGTATTTATCATTTTCAATTAAAATTAGAAGGACTATACTTACTTTTGTTTAGGTCGTCTAAATCTATCGGTTTTTAAGTTATTGGCATTTAAGGGGGTTCAATGTGTTTTGTTGATTTTTCAGGCGCTGATATTGCTAAATTTTTTGTAAGTAGGCTTAATTCAACATTTGACAAATGTTGAATTTACATCATTACCTTATTTAGCTATTTTTCCTGCAAGTCGATTATTATTTGAGCAAGAGGACTAGCTAGAATACCGCGATATAATCATTTTTCTAACAGTGAGATGCGTTGTATTATTTGAATCTAAAATCTAATTGTCTGAATCAAAAAGACCGCTCAATTTAATGCAATGTATTTTGTTATGATTGTTTTATTCTCAAAAGAAAAAAAGCAGCAGTAAATAACAATTACAATTATTATTTATAATAGTGTTAATGACAAACTTGAAATCAAATGTTGGAAGTATCCACCGCCTACCTCGATACATTTTAAAATACACCTTCTTAAATGTCTCTGAATGTTAAACAAAATTTCCCTATTTTTAAATGTATTCGCGGCTTCTTGTATTCTCTGCCACAACTCCTGAAGAGAATTAACTTTTTCCTGATAAACTAAATCCTTCACAATGACCATACAGAGAAGTCCACAGGGTTTAGGTCTGGACTTCTCGGTGGCCAAACAAATTCATTTTCACGGCCAATCCACCGATGAGGAAAATGCTCATGTAAATATTGGCGTACTAGCAAGACAAAATGTGCTGGCGCGCCGTCGTATATAAACCTTATGTTTTCTCTTAATACGAATGGTACCTACATCTACAATCAAATTCTACAACTTAGGAACGATTGAAAAAACGATTGCCTTAGCCCCGTTGCCGCACTTAAACGAAGAGTACTCAGCTGGATTTTTCGAAATACGAATTAAAATTTCATCTTCTTCATCCACTGTGATAGTTTAGCGTTGGTTGTAGAGATTTCTGAAAAGTTTATGATTAGGTTGCCTTTTATTTGGCTACAATAATTGTAGATATCTTTGGGTAGTCTCATGCCCATTAAAATTTGCGGTACCAGTCTAGATTATGGGAAACACAGTTTTGACAAAATTTTAGTTAATCCAGGCTAATTAGGAGGTGCTGAACACCATGCAGTTGGTCCCGTGTTACGACGACGCTTTGTTTTCGAGAAACATACGTAGGGAAGGGATATTTCGGGATTTTAGGTTACGGAGCGCGCAAAACTGGTTTTCGCTGGACAAAGTGCGCCTCAACATAACCTAACCCATTGACGTAACTTAACCTAACCTAACCTAGGGATGGGGAAATAGAAAAAATATATCGATATATATCGATATCGATATATACTAAGGAAAAAATATCGATATTTCGATATTTTTACATCAAGGCACGATTACCTAAAAAATTGTGAAAATATTCGAACGTGAAAAAAAGTTACCACATATTTGGCAGTTGTATTAGTTTCATTTATTATTAAAATACATATTTATTTATTATTAGGGAAGTAAAGAAGACAATTATTATTAAAGTCAAAAGTTTAAATAATTGTTTCTTATTCAAATTTTACTCAAACCAATATTCATCAGATATAGACATCAGAAGAACTCTTTCTTTGATGTGGTTCCCGGTTAATCTGCTATTATTATCTGGCGCAGCTAAATTCACAGCCGAAGCAAGTCTTTCGGATGATACAGAGGAAGCTTGACAGATTAAATATTTTATAGCAATCTCAGAGAGAACCAGCATAAAATGGCGAGAAGTCACCCAAAACTGTATCGGGTCCGATTTTCTTTCTACTAGTGGTTGGTCTAGATACTGTTTAAATTCATTGGGGAGCTTGGAACCTCTGCTCTATTTGTGCTGAGGGTTATTAATTTTTCATGTCTTTTATACATGAAACGGACAAAAATATGACAATAATAGGTGGAACATATAATTACTATAAAATATAATAAAATGTCGAATTAAAAAATATCGAATTCGATACTCGGAAATAAATATCGATTATCGATACTTCGAGATTAAAAATATCGACGATATTTATCGATTATTTTCTGAAAAAATATCGATATTTTGATATATCGATATTTGGTGCCCTTCCCTAACCTAACCCAAACTAAAAAAGTGGTACCAGTCTAGATTATGGGAAACATAGTTTTAACAAAATTTTAGTAAACCAGGCTAATTAGGAGGTGTTGAATACGATGCAGTTGGTCCCGTATTACGACGACGCTTCGTTTTCTAGATGTGACTCTAGACTACTTTCTAAGCAATCTTAAATACTAATCTTAACCAGTAGAAAAAACAATATTAAGCGAATTATTATTTATTTATTTTTTTATTTTTTAGAATAAATCCAACGCATTTACACTAGGAACACACGTTTTGAAAAATCTCAGGAAATATCACTGGAGGGGGGGGGCGGTGCCGAAAATCGCCAAAAACTCATCACGTAATTAATGGACGCCCCCTAATTTAACCTAACCTAACCCAAACTAATCTAATTAAGAGGATAAGATTTCTTAACGATGTTAAGAAAAGCTCGAAAAGGTCTTTTTCGACACTGAGAGAAATTTTTCTCAGCAGGGAAAAGTTCCTCTCTTGTGCAAAACTCAATGGCCTGGCTCTCATTATGTGGCTTTAGCCAATTATACACCGTGATATGTGACATGTTTGTAAACAACTGGACCACGTTGCAGATATTATACTACACGTGGGTTGAAAACCGGTTTTCCCAAATTTTAACCTTTGACCTCGAAAAACGCGCCCCCTATGTATCTCGAAAACGAAGTGTCGTCGTAATACGAGACCGACTGCATCGTGTTCAGCATCTTTTAATTAGTCTAGAAAACTAAAAATTTTATCAAAACCTTGTTTCCCATTTTGTGCCAAACTTGTGCACTTGTGCCAAATTTGTGCAGACTTGTGCCAAATTTGCCTGATCAAAAATGCAAATCATATCAAGCATCTCACTGTTAGAAAATTATTATTAGATTATATCGCGGCATTTTCTGATTACTAGCCAGTCCTTTTCTCAAATAATAATCAACTCCACAGCAGGAAAAATAGCTAAATAACACGCTAAATAATTTAATGATGTAAATTTGACAGAGGTTGACTCAAGCCTACTTAGAAAAAATATAGCAATATCAGCGCCTGAAAAAAAAATCAACAAAATACATTGAACCCTTTAAATGCAAATAACTTAAAAACCGATAGATATAGACGACCTAAACAACCGTACCTTTTCTTTGTAGAATTGAGTGTTCTTTTAGATTCTCAACTTGTTTTACGCATGGCTCAGCAGATAAAAAAAATATGTTTTAATTTACCTAAATCATACGGTGAAACTAGCGCCCTCTAGGACAACGTCAAGATAAGCTTAATTCGTAATTCTCCCCCCCAAAAAACATAAAGCTACCAAGTTTCAGATTTATACTATCAAAACTTTCTCAATTATTGAGAAATTTCAGAATAAAATTTAAACTTTGAATACGCTGTACCTATCTCTTAAACCAGCGATATTGGTATAAGGCATGTTGAGCTCAATCATAATATTTTGGTGTCTAGTATCTCCAGTTTAGTCTTGTCCCATTCTTTCTGACTCACCCTATGTATATATAAAATTGTTAAATATCGGTGCAATGTATTTAAAAAAAATCCATCTACATATGTATTTCTTCCTAACAGCCCATTCAGCACTTCCTAAAAAAGCTTATGAGTTTGAAATAATAGAACTGTTATCCAAATCTTATGACATAGGTAAACATTCTTTAAGTTACTCAAGAGTGGTTGGTCTGCTCAGATAGATTTTGCTCTTTAAATAATTTTATAAAGATAAGTTCAGCCAGAGAAGTAAACATTTAATTCAAGAAATCAATTTCTCTAAAAAATTTAAGAAATCTAGCAACATCAAAAAAAATACCACTGCATGCAGAAAATTAATCCACTTTCTGAACCACTAAAAAAATTAGGGTTGTCATTTAAGAAAATGCCACATCGTCATAACTTGAAAACAAAAAAAGATAATGAAATGCATTTTTTTGAAAAAATATGTTCGAAAAACAAAAATCTTATCCGAACGTTTTATAAAAACTAAAATGAGATATCCCCTTTGTTTTAAATATTACGACTTGTCTACATACAAAATTGAACAATTAATTGACTAAACCAAAATACTATATTGTACTTACATAATTCATAACAACATATACACAGTACTAATCTAATATGAAAAATAGAACTGAAGTAAATTGTTCATTATTAGTTATACTTTATTAATAAAAAATATATTACTACATTTGCCAACATTTATCGTTAATAAATCAACATTGTATTTTTATCGATATGATACCTATTCAATTCAATTATTCATTAAAACCATGCTAATCACTGTCGAATTCTTCTTCATTAATTCCGGGGCCATAAATGTTAGATCTACGAGGAGAGAGATTAAGCACTTCCAAATTAATAGTGGCATCGTCCATATATTCAGTTTTGATAGTGGCCCTTGAAGAAACACTTTTGTCGAATACAGTGACAATAGAGCATTGTCTGTTAGACGATGAATTTAAAGTGTCGGAATTGAGTGCCTCAGAAACACTTTTCAGATGTAACCATTCGACATCAGTTTGGATTATTTCTTTATCTATTTTTTTGAAGTAGATCCATAAGTGTGCGTTCTAGATTCTTTAATTTCAGAAGATTTTGAATTTCATACTCCATAATTTTACAAAAGATTTGAAAAAACTATAAAAGAAAAAACACACACATACTTAACCTAATAACACAGTTTAAAGTAATCCTAATAACCAGTATAACTACAAAACCACAGTTTAATGTTATTCTGAAAGCATTAAACTGTCACGGTATACAAATCTGAATACATACTTACATACTGTGTTACTCACAAAACATCTAAATAGAAGAAGGGCAATCTCCATAGATAAGGAGGGAAACACGCATCGGGGCCACCATATGTACCGGTGGCCAGTTTTCCATAATGCGCATGCGCGACGCTAAATCGAAATGCGTAGCCGTGCATTGGCATCGCCAACTTCATTTTACAATTCAATTTTTCATACAGCAAACTCACGGGGGTGAAACTAGCATTCACGACCTCGCAACACGCTATCAGTGCGATGTTGCCAGATGCACCTTAAGTCGTAATAATTTCAGCAACACTCTGACGCGATATTTCGTTATGTTAGATATATCCCCTTACATGCATTAAATAAAGTAAAGTAAGTCAAACTAGACATTTTGAATAATAATCATTACAATAATAATACTTTTCAGAGATTAAATAATTGACTTTGAAGTTGGCATATTTTTTATAATTCCCCAAATCTGGGGAAAAATTATAAATAACGAAATGGCCGCGTGGTATCGGTGGCGGCAATCCCATAGGTCTATTTGCCTAGGCGATCCATATCCAATAGAAACGCGGCATTTTAATTTAAACTTTGATTGTTGTTGTTTTAGGAAACGTCCCTAATGGAAAATTTTGATTCGCATCAAATTATTTTGTGCATTATTTTGTGATAAAACTAGTATTTCTTTTGTGATTGGCATTTAAGGATATAATATAAATTATTCTACTTATAGGTAAGTAAATACTGTACTTAAATTACTTATCTAACCTATAAATGATTAGTATATTACAAGAACATAATAAGATGTGCATGAAAAGAATAAAAAGATACGTGTAATTTAATTAATTCTTAGGTTTAGCAAAGTTCTTTCTAGTTTACTGTTAATATGAAATAGTCTTGTAAATGAGCTTGTGTACATATTAAATAATAGAAGTTTCTCAGCGTTTGAACTTTAAAATGGTAATAAAATATTATGTGTTTTTAGAGTGTTCTTCACTGTATGGAGCCATGCAACAACAAGCGTTCTACTTCATCAGTAGGAAGTATGTTCACGATGTCCAGCAGGTATGTCCAAGTTAAATACAACCTAATCTCGATGTGAAAATTTTCTTATTTTAATCTCCTTTGACTTATTTTGTTTTCAAATAATTTTTGTTTACTATGTCAGTATGTTTTGATAATGTATTGTTTTAAATGTTTATAATTGTAGAAATAAATAATTTCAAGCAAATTGTTTTTATTTATTCCACCTTGAATGATAAAATCATAAAGTGGGGTATGGTTACAAATCAATTTTTTATGCAGCAACAACGAGTTTGCTGTATGAAAAATTGAATTGTAAAATGAAGTTGGCGATGCCAATTCACGACTACGCATTTCGATAGAGCGTCGCGCATGCGCATTATGAAAAACTGGCCACCGGTACATATGGTGGCCCCGATGCGTGTTTCCCTCCTTATCTATGGAGATTGCCCTTCTTCTATTTAGATGTTTTGTGAGCAAACTCGTTGTTGCTGCATAAAAAATTGATTTGTAACCATACCCCACTTTGTGATTTTATCATTCAAGGTGGAATAAATAAAAACAATTTGCTTGAAATTAATTATTTCTACAATTATAAACATTTAAAACAATACATTATCGACATAATAAACAAAAATTATTGAAAACAAAAAAAGTAAAAGATTAAAATAAGAAAATTTCACATCGAGATTAGGTTGTATTTAACTTGGACATACCTGCTGGACATCGTGAACATACTTCCTACTGATGAAGTAGAACGCTTGTTGTTGCATGGCTATATACAGTAAAGAACGCTCTAAAAACATAATATTTCATTACCATTTTAAAGTTCAAACGCTGAGAAACTTCTATTTTTTAAAATGTACACAAGCTCATTTACAAGACTATTTCATATTAACCGTAAACTAGAAAGAACTTTGCTAAACCTAACAATTAATTAAATTACACGTATCTTTTTATTCTTTTCATGCACATCTTATTATGTTCTTGTAATATACTAATCATTTATAGGTTAGATAAGTAATTTAAGTACAGTATTTACTTACCAATAAGTAGAATAATTTATATTATATCCTTAAATGCCAATCAGAAAAGAAATACTAGTTTTATCACGAAATAATGCACAAAATAATTTGATGCGAATCAAAATTTTCCATTAGGGACGCTTCCTAAAACAACAACAATCAAGGTTTAAATTAAAATGCCGCGTTTCTATTGGATATGGATCGCCTAGGCAAATAGACCTATGGGATTGCCGCCACCGATACCACGCGGCCATTTCGTTATTTATAATGTTTTCCCAGATTTGGGGAATTATAAAAAATATGCCAACTTTAAAGTCAATTATTTAATCTCTGAAAATTATTATTGTAATTATTATTATTCAAAATGTCTAGTTTAACTTACTTTACTGTATTTAATGCATATAAGGGGATATATCTAACAGAACGAAATATCGCGTCAGAGTGTTGCTGAAATTATTACGACTTAAGGTGCATCAGGCAACATCGCTCTGATAGCGTGTTGCGAGGTCGTGAATGCTAGTTTCACCCCCGGTGTTACTGTTAAACTGTGACAAAACATCTAACCATAGAGAACCTATGCTGCGATAGGTTTTCTATTCTATGTACACGCGAACCCCTCTTATTTCACCTTCGCTTAATTCACATTCTCTGTTATTTCACCACGTTTCCCCTATTAGGTCGCGAAACCGTCCCGGTTAAGTCGCCGCCTGTAAAAGTTTTAGAACTACGTTTGGAAATTGGATTCTCGCATGAATATGTACAATTTTTATTGAAAAAAATGATTGTGTAATACATTTATTGATTTAAAATAGGTTAGGTGTCTTTTAAAAAATATTTAATCTTTAAAATATTCATTCAAGTGGAAAATTGAACTTTGTCACGCACGACTGGGTATACTTACATTGATTTTTCGTTCAGTTGGCTCATTTTTCGTCATAACAAGTGCTGTGGTATATCTCTAAATATTTCTTTTTGCAGTTAAACACAGAAAAGTTGAGGTTATGATCGCGACTTAAGAGAGGCAAAATTTCGCGACTTAAGCGAGGTAATGATGCACGGATTTGGCGACTTAAGAGGGGTTCGAGTGTACATGTACATACGTACATATTCGAGATGGGTCGTTATTTAACGATCTGTTATTTTACAACGTTTATTTGTGGAATAACGACCACAACCGTTATTTCAGATACAGAATAACAGGTTACAAAATAACGACTTTTACATGTTTAACGTGCCCGTTTAAATTGAAAACGATTAACGTTAAACGGCTAATCTGGTTTTCAGTTGTTAGTATTACAGTAACGCCACCGTTATCTAACTGTGGTAAACAGTAAACGTTAACAACGAACGATTCGGGCCTAGATCAATCTCGAGAGTTGTAAGTTTGGAACTTGAAACGGTTGATAGTTAAATGAATGTAGGTATATTGAGGACACATTTTTTTGTGACTTTTACGCGGCAGAATTAAATAGAGCATTATGGATGTATGTACTACATGTGGCCTAATGTCATCAAATCTGGCTATGAACGAAAGAGGTGGAAATAGCGGTTATGTTGATATTCAAAGTGAAACTTTGTCGTCAAATTTTTGACAAGTGGTTGTCACAATTGTAAAACAAATAAAGGCGCTCACATTATGTGACAGCCTTGACTATTAATAAATAAGGTTATAAATTTAAGTTAGAATAGAAATACATCTTTTTTGCTCGGCCACCTTTGATGACTTTTTTTTGGATGACTCGTTATAATATTACCTTGGCAAAACAAGTGTTACTTTTAGTACAAATAAAAGTACAATTAGTTAATGAAGCTCCTGATTATTTCCTGGCAGTGTGCCCGCAGTTACAAGTTACAAGTTACAAGGTTGTCGGTAAATAACACAAAGTTAATAACCAAAATAACTGAAACCTGTTATTTTAAACCGTTGTTTGAAAATAACGGAAACGTTTATAACCGTTATTTGAAAATACACTCAACATCCACATTTCCGAACTTTTCTGTTCCGCAGACTTCCACATTTCCGAACTCTCGTCACCTCGGGATTACCGAACTGCTGGCGCATGCGCAAAGGGTTTTTCTGGATCATTCTAGTACTTTTCTTTGTTTTTCGAGGTTTTTATGCAAATGTAATACATACATACATGTGTACATGTTAATAAAAGAACGTTTTTCTAAACAAAAAAAATGTCAGGTGCAAAGGAGAGAATGATGCAGGTAATTATTTTGTAATTCAAAGTAAAGGTTTGTTTTATTGAACATTTTGTTGGCGTAACCTATAATAATTTAAAACTGAAATGAAAAATGATGAGAAAATATGTATTTTTAAGAAAACCGTGATACAAAACAAGCATTATTGTACTGTTTATTTGCAGAGAAAAGAGCCTGCTAAGAGGCTAACCTTGGAGCAAAAGCTGGATTTGATCAATTACGCAAAAAATGGTGTTAAAAATGTTGATCTATATAAAATGTACAATATTTGTAAATCGTCAGTAGCAGAAATTCTTGGGAAAAAAGAAATTTACTTGTCGGAAGTTGAAAAAAGACGAAAATCGAGTGGACGGATTGACACAAAAAAAGTGCATCGGTACTTATGATACGCCATTTGAAATAACTGTTTTCCACTGGTTTGTACAAAGAAGAACTCTTGTAGAACCTGTCTCAGGTGTGCTGCTGAGGGAGGGCGGTTTCCTCTTTTTGTTGAATTCTGTGACAATCGAAATGTTTAATAATAATCGCATTATTGTGTTCACATTTTTTTCTCATTTCAAATTTCGCGGTTTTTTGTCGTCAACCAATCAGCGACAAGTTCGGTTATGTGGAAGTACAAGTTCGGAAATATCGTGAGAAAAAGTTCGGAAATGTCGTGAGTTCGGAAATTTGGAGTTCGGATATGTGGATGTTGAGTGTAACGCTTCTACTCATCCCTAATACATATCCACCACTAGTGATGGGTCGTGATTTTGGTAACGTGATTTCGGTACGTTATTTTTAATTCAGTGCCAAAGGAACAATCATGCATGTACCTTGTCTACGGTCATGACTCATGACAGTCATGACTCATAAGCCGGCAGATTCGGGCGGCGGGCCATAATCGGACGCGTCATACTACTTACTACTTGTATGTGCAAAAACAAAATTCATGAAAACGATAAACTGTTGGAATTTAGAAAGAGATGTGTTAAACTTACCCTGTTATTTACGTTGATGTGTGAAAACTTTGTGGGCCGCCGCGCTGTTTAGCCGGCTTTACTCATGAGTCATGAGAGCTGTTTGCAACCTCGTTCCGGAATCATGTGATTGCGGTACGTGATTTATGCGGAATGGAAACGATTGGGAAGTTCTGAAGAAGGGGCCGTTTTTCCAATCACTACCCATCACAAAATATCCAAATAGAAGAAGAGCAATCCCCCATAGATGAGGAAGGAAACACGCTTCGGGGCTGCAATGTTAAGCCGGCTACTCACTACGCGTCGGTCTCCAAGTAACTTGACTTAAAATAAACGTGGCTAGTACTTGTTGTCCGAGTTCAAGTAAATTGTATACATTACGCGCCTACTTTAAAAGTTGCAATTTTTTTGGGAAGTGCAAGTCGGAAGACGAGTAGCTGTGACGAGTAGTAATAAAAATAGTAATAAGTAATAAGTTTTTTTTTGTTTCCTTGAAGAGGCTTGATCGGATAAATATGAATTACCTGAACATTCTGTACTAAAAGTCGTTTATAAAAGAAAATACATTGCTTACGTTTATACTATACAAGTAACATAATGCAGTTAGAATAAACTCACCCCATATTTGAAGGGTTCAGTGGAAAAGTTGCTTGTTCCACTTTGTACACAATATTATCCTAGTGAAAATCCATGACACAACATTAAAACTGTACGATGTTTGGATAATCAAGATTTGTTCGGATTATGACTCATAGCGTCCATTGTTCGGATTAGCGGAGGTTCGGACTATCACATGTTCGGATTATCGAAGTTTTATTAAGATTTTTAATTACACCAACGGTCACTGTTACCTATTTCCCCTTAATACGATTCTGTTAGAGTCCTCAAATTTCTCGACTATAGTTATAATTTACGCAGTACTGGTGGGTATAAATTATCGATGTGAAATTGAGGTGAAATTGATGTAAGATATAATCGTGTAAGCGGTTATAAGTCGCGCTATGAGATATAACTGTGATTATGTCGTATAATTAAAATTACATATTTAAATTTACATGTACATACATATGTATGTACATAATACATACCAATCACATCTCGTAGCGCGACTTACGCGTACGCAATACTTCTGAATCCGTATGCGACTTTGTCATATATATGTAGTATGTTTGACAATATAAAAAGAATAATAATTACAAATTATTTGATGTACCATTATTGGGATGTGCTTAGCACTAGATATTTATTTATATATATACGTATGTGTGTATTGAGCGGATGTATATAAGCTTATTAATACCCACCATCACCCAAGATTAACTGGGCTATAATAGGGCTTTTTTAACTATCTCCAAGAATCCAAGAAAAGATAATCTGGCAACACAGCCCTGTGCGTGCGTACAAGGTAGATTGTGCTGTACTATTTAACCAGTTGCAGGTTTTTATTTACCGTCATATCGCGCTTGGAGTTGAACTGGGTGTTACACGTTTTAACTTTGTTGACCTGTGAATACCGTTAATTTGCCGAAAATTGTGTGTAAATCAAAACGTAAGTGTCTCATTCGTTAATGTAGTATATATTTTATTTGTTTCTGGCAAGTCACGCTCATATTGCTTAAGTAATTGTAGGAAACTAATTTGTGAATATGATTTTTTATAATCATTGTAGGTAAATACATAATTGTTTTACTTATGTCAGGTAGAATACCCATTGTTTTTATTAAATAACTATAGCAAAGATTGTCCAACTGGATTTAGGAAAATGTAAATACTATCTAACTAACCTCTGAGGTTATACCTATACGTATGTACATCATTTGGTGAATTTTTATTAAGTGGATTTGTTTTTTGTACACACTACACACAAATTATATTTTTTTCCTGATTGATTAAATAGTGAGGGTGATAGATTCAGCTCCTACTTAGGTAGATATTGTATTTAACTGACTTTGTTTAACAAAAGAAATTTATCACTTCATCAATGCCTTGATACCTTGGCTCCGTAAAAAAATATTAAAAATACCCTCCCAAGGACACAAATAGAAGACTGAACGGCGGCACTTATGGACCCCCTTTGGACCAGGGCCCCAAAGCAGTGCTTATGTTTGCTTAACACATCTCCGGCATTGCACTGCATACATACCTACATACATATGTATACAGGGCGAGTTTGTGAGAATTTCGAATTTTTTTACAGAAGCTAGTTTAGCTTATTAGTTAGCTAGTTAATTTTTCTCCTGAGCTGTGAAAATGTTTTTTACAGGTGTACCTAACTTAATTCTTCTGAAATTTAAAATGCTGTCAGAAAAACGATTGAAAGAAAAATGTAGCAGCTGTTTAATCATAATCAACAATATTTTTTTAAATAGAACACACTGTATTTTTGTTTGTTTGTTGAAGTCCGTTAGTCTTTCTGTGTACAACGTCTTAATATGACATTAAGTTACTCTTCTAAAAAATCGTTTTCGTTAGTATAAAAATAACGAAGAAAAGGGGGGTGAGATTTCTCATGAACTCACACTGTACATACATACATAGTTTTTTTTTAATTTTCGTACTTCAGTAAGTATTGATTCTAATTTGCTTCTGACAGGATTTCAGCTTGTGCACTTCTGCTTCTAATAAGCCCAAGTTGAAGGTGATACCGTCGATTGTGTGAAAAGATATCGCCAAAAAAAGTAAATGCGATATATTCAAAAAATGGTGAATAACTCCGAAAACAGTAAAATGAATAAATTAATGGATTAATATCCTTCTAGAACTCGCTGTGTCTTTGATAGTTTAAAATTTAATTCAACAGTAATTTTTACGAAAATCATAGTAAGGATGGTAGCTTTGAATTTTTGTGAAGTTTTTGGTTCAGCTTTAGAAAGTATACATGTCTAGGAAACATTTTTCCAAAACGTTAATCAGAGAGTGATTTAATATGGATCCAAAAACTGAAAAGGATTTAATATTTTCGGTTATTCACGTTTTTTTTTTTAAACATCGCAATCTTTTCACACAATCGACTTAATATTATCACCTTTAACTTGGACTTAGAAGCAAAATTTCGCAAGTTGTAATCCTATAAGAAGCAAAATCAATACCCACTAGTACAAAAATTATCAGAATGTATGTAAGAATGTAAGTAACCTTCAAAAATGAGTGTATGACTCGTAGCTGATTGTAGCTATTATGTAATTTAGACAAACAGAGCAAACGTAGAATTTTTTGTATGGGTTTTCAGAAAAATAATAGTTATTAACAATATTTTAGCCGAAAATTATTTGTTGTTATACTTGTTAATGTTTTCACTTATAAAAAACAGTTACCGTCATATCTAGTGTTCGGAAAGTGTGCTATAATAACTCAGGGCCAGCCTCGTAATCCGTCATGTTATTGCCTTAAGATGACATATGAGAGATCACAAAGGCAGGAGTAAAAATGTGTTAATAATGTACGTATGTACATATACATACGTTTTGTTTTCTACGGGTTCGTAAGGTGTGAAAAATTTAAACTCGCACTTTAAACTATTTTGCCGTTTTCGCCACAATATGTACCTATTGCTTGTCATTCAGAAACACTGACTGTCTTCAGTGCTTGAGCCGCTTGAGCATACGTTGCCACAACCAGTAGTCTTTCTGTATTTCTTACAATTAGTCAAGTTAAAGGTGCAAATTCAAAATAGTTCACATGGACAGAGGACGACACACCACGCACATTATTTTCACGAATTTCGCACAGTTGTCTGTATCACTAACAGTTGTTTGTTGTATCTAACATCAGTAAGTACATTGTTATTGTTTACATCTACTACAGACAACAATGCACGTGTTACTATTTTACTATTTCTATACTTTTAGCCGTTGTCTGAAAACTCGTTTACTAGCTATCAATATCGGAGGCGAAATATCTGAAACACCTAAAATTCGTATTACAACATTAATATTACAACATTAATTACCTTATTACCGCAAATATCTGTTATTTCGTCCACTGTCAGCCGCAGAAATTTATTGCGTATATCTTCTTTAATATTTCCCACGACACGTTGATATATCTTCTATAAATATGTTTTACGCAACGTATCACTAGTAGGTTTTGGTGGATATTCGAATATAATTGTCTTTAACACTCTCGGCGATTACGAAATAAATATATACCGACGATTGCAAGGAATACATAAAATAAGTGATCCGTCTATTTTAAAATCGTCGTAATTTTTAATAATCTGTTTCAGTCTATTTACAAATGGTAACGACTGTATTGCAAAATTCACACAAAATCAGGTAATATGTAAATACAGGACACGAACTCAAGTGTTAGTCACTCGCGACAAAAAATTGTTTTCAATGCGGCGGTCAATCCGTTTACACCGACGGCAGGTAGAAAACTAAATGGACACCTGTCAACATCGGAATATCTCGCTGTCTTATGGAGAAATTGTTTTAAGGCGCCCTGTGTTCCCGCATGGGAATTGGTGAACAGATGTCCAGTGCACATTCTAAGCACGGTCAGTGGCGTAGGTATACAGGGGCAAGAAATATGCGCTTAAAAAATACGGTTTCTACTTTATCATAGAGTTGTATAGTGCCGGCTCTGCGTTACAGTTTTTACACATTTTTTTTTCTATTCTAAGCAGCCATCAAAAACTGTAACACAAAAAATACAAAAAAATATCAATCTAACTAGGAACAAGTATAATTCGATATATGTAAAGGGTTTTCCTTATAATTTACCACCCTTATCCTTTAAATCCATCCTTATCAATTAAAACCATCCTTATAATTTAAAGTTGATTTCATGAGATAGAACAAAATTATGAATATAAAAGTTGCAGTTAATAGCAGTTATTCGATTTGCAGTAGGTACCTAAAATTACATTTTCAGCTCTTTTTAGTTTATATCTACTATCTAATAACTTAAGCAGTGACAGTTGGGGGAATAAAACATTTTCGTATTTTCCTAAGAAAACATGGGACATATGTCATATCTTAGCGAGTGAATATTACACCCAAATAGAATGTTTTGTGAATAGAAGGGTATGATAGCAAAAAAAACTTCAAATGAAACTTGCACCAAAAAATTCTAAAGTCGTCTTACTCACCAGAAAATCTTGGTAACGGCTTGTAAAATTTTTGTGAATTTTCTTTTCCACAAGTATCAGGTGAAGTAGAAAAACTTATTATGATTTAAAACTATAAAATATCAGAAACAAAATGCTGGTATAAAATAAACAGATCTCGATATTTCAAAAAAGTAACAGGAAAAAAAAATACTACTTTATACAAGTATTTACTTGATTCCCAAATATTAGCAAAGTAATTTCTGTAAGATTTTCTTGTGAGGCAGACATTTTTTGAAAGTTTCATTTCAATTTTTTATTCTATTATAGTAGGTAAGTACAGTGCGAATTTCTCGACTCTACTAATGCATGTGTTTTTGATACACTTAACATACTGTATCACTTTTGGTACACTTAACATATCAAATAAGTGTGATACCATAACCAGTCCGTCTGTATGGCGAATCGACGGAATTATCAAGACAAAATAAAACCGCTTTTCGTGTTTAAATGAAACTCTATTTGAGACATGAAATTTTGGAAAAATATCCGAGATTTTTTTTCAGAAAATTTCACATCAATATCTTCAAACCAATCGAATTCTTTTATTTTTCTGTTACGAAAAAAATATTCCGGAAATTTTGTCTTGCTGAGTACCCTAGGCGAAATTAGACTGGAAATTCTGTCAAATGTTGACGCAACATTAAATTGACGTTTGATTATTATTCACAAATCTTCAAACGATCGGACGCTCTTATTTTTTGCAGTTATCACGGTAACGAAAGAAATTTCCGCACATTTTTGTCCTACTGGGTACCTAGGCGAAATTACATTTTCTGTTAAATGTTGATGCGACATTTAACTGACGTTGGATTATTATTGACGTATTATTTTTTTCTTTCTACATGAACGTAAGTTGTAAACAAATGTTATATCTATAACTCATGTAAGTAACCAAGTTCTAAAAAGAAAAAATATATATACTATTACACATACTATTTTTTGGTAAAAGTTCAGTTTAGTGAATCGCTTTTTATATGAAAACCAACGAATTTAGCAAAAATCCGATTTAATTTTGGCCATTTTCACAAGTCACTGCAAAAAAATAATTTTGCAGTTTGTCCTACTGGGTACCTAGGCGAAATTACATTTTCTGTTGAATGTTGATGCGACATTTAACTGACGTTTGATTATTATTGACGTATTATTTTTTTATTTCTACATGAACGTAAGTTGTAAACAAATGTTATATCTATCTCATGTAGGTAACCAAGTTCTAAAAAGAAAAAACATGTATACTATTACACATACTATTTTTGGTAAAAGTTCATTTTTTCAGGTCTCGAATGTTGAAAATGTGAAAATTATCCAGTCAAGGACAAGGAATAATTTCCCTACTAGATTACTAGTGACAATTTATCGAATTTTATTTGTCCGGAATATTTTACATCCCTGGTCATGTCTATTAATGTATTCATAACTATCCATTACACTTCGATAGAGTATTCACTAGGGTTCGGAAATGTGTGCTGCAACGCAGAGCTCGGCACTATAAAACTCTATGATAATGAAAGTATAAACCGTACATTACATACGGGTGTATTTCTTGCTCCTGCGTACCTACGCCACTGACCGTTCCTGCCCATGTTCCGGGACCCGCGTCTGCGCGGTAGTACGCCTATCCCTTGCGGTAGCGCTGGATGGTTATCAATATCAATATTGTGACATTTGTAAAAGTGACATTTGTGACAGCTGACATTTATTAAGTTTTATAGTTTACATACTTAGTTTATTTAGTTTATACACACTAGTTATTAGTAAAGAATTGTATGGAATGACATATTGAATATTCTGGATGTCAAAAGAATTTTCTAGAAATGTAGAAACTATAAATACTGGTGTTGTTGCTAGGAGTTAGTTAGTTGTGATTTGGATGTAACAGAGTTAAGGTTGACGAGTTGTAGATTGTTAAATAAACGTGTTGGAATTGAAGAAGTGAATCATTTGAAGAGAAATTCGTAACATTTTGGTGACAGCGGTGGGACAATAGAATTCGAAAAAAAAAAAGTTATATGGTGAATACGAGATCTACAAAATACAACGAAGAAACGACGACAATGGATGTAAGTGAAATATTAAAATTCTTGCAACAAGGACGACAGGAGGACCGTGAGGAGGCAGAAAGACGAGAGGAAAAGCGAAGACAGGAGGACCGTGAGGAGGCAGAAAGACGAGAGGAAAAGCGACGACAGGAGGACGAACGGCGGCGACAGGAGGACCGTGAGGAGGCAGAAAGGCGAGAGGAAAAGCGACGACAGGAGGACGAACGGCGGCGACAGGAGGACCGCGAGGAGGCAGAACGACGACGACAAGAGGACCGAGACGAGGCAGAGAGGCGTCATCAGGAAATTTGCGAGTCACAGCAAGTAATAAACACCAGGTTGAATGAATTTTCTGGGAGGATTGATGGCGTGGAACAGCAGATTGACCAGGTAGGCATAAAAGTTAATCGAATAGAGAAGGACTTTCAAAATAATAAGGAAGAAATGGAAAGAAAACTGGAAGACACCAAACGGCAAGTACAGAGAGAAATACTGGAAAAGATAGAAGGACTGGGCCACCAATTGCATCGTACTTCAATAGCCGATTCTGGAGATTATTCGACCTCACCAGGTATTCCATTACAAAACTCAACCCTTATGCATGCTGAAAGGTCAGTACACAAAATGCTTAAGCCTCCCACGTACGATGGACAGTCATCATGGTCCATGTACCGCAGACAATTTGAGGCTGCTGCAAAAGCGAATGGATGGACTTCCCAAGAAATGGCTACTTCGCTTGTCATATCTCTCAGAGGTCAGGCTTTAGAAATTTTACAGAGCATCCCGGAAGAGCAGCAAAATGACTACGACAGAATTATAGGCGCGTTAGAAATAAGGTATGGACACAAATATCTCCGCCAAGTTTATCAGTCCCAGATCAAGAGCAGACAGCAAAGAAGTAATGAGTCTCTTCAAGAATATGAAGCTGACATCGAACGACTCATTCATTTGGCATACCCTCAAGCACCCAAAGAATTTCTCGAACAAATTGGCATCCAGACTTTTATTGATGGCCTAGTAGACACCGAAATGCAGCAAGCTTTGCGACTTGGAAGACACACCACGATCAGTGATGCACTCATAGCTGCTTTGGAATTTAAAGCAGCTAAAGAAGCATCGAGGAGCTACAAAACCAGAGTGAGGCAAGTTAAATTCGACGAATGCCAATCGCTTAAAGAAACTGTGGAGAAATTAATGCAAGAATTAAATGAAATCAAACAATCGAACTCTACACAAAAGGAAACCAGGCGCTGCTACAACTGTGGAAAAATTGGGCACCTACAGCGCTTTTGCAGGGCCAGATCAAGGTCTCAGTCAAGAACGAACTCACCAGATCGACAGCCAGATTCAAGATCAAGATCCAGGAGTCCAGACAGAAGGAAGTGGAGAGAAGAAAATGGGACATCAAAGACTTCACAGCATAGGACAGGTCGTTCTCCAACCCCAGACCGAAGACCTCGTTCCAGATCACCAGCGAGAAATTCGGAAAACGACAATTAGTCGATGCTAGGGGGCGTGTGTCGACTACTTATACTCAATGCCCCAAGATTTCGGTCTCAAAAATAAGTAGTGACGAACGAAGCCTGATAGTCCATGGATACTTGGACGATAAATGGCGTTCCTTTGTCATTGATACCGGTGCCACAAGAACTATTCTACGGCCTGACATTCTGCCAAAACCACCAAAGGAATTATCCAGACATGTGAGATTGGAAACAGCTACTGGAGAACTGATTCCTGTACATGGTGAAGTATACGTAAAAATTCAACTGGGTTCGAAAATCATGTATCACCAAGTTTTAATAGCTGATATCAGAGACGACTGCATATTAGGATTAGACATATTGAGTAAACATGATTTTGTCGTAGATATTAAAAACAGAATTATACGAATTCAAAATGAAGAAATAGTGATGGCCCCCAAGCTTCAAGATTACAATCAATCAAGAAGGATCATCGTTGAAGAGGATATCCAAATGCCCCAAGGATCGGAGAACATCATTATTGCAAAACTGGATGGAAATGGTGAAGGTTTGACTACTGGAATAGTCGAGGCCAATGAACGAAACGATGGCTTATTGATTGCAAGAACCCTAGTACAAATGAATAACCAAATTCCAGTAAGAATTGCCAACATATCGGACAGGAAAATTATCCTTAAGAAAAATGAAGTATTAGGACGTTGTGAGCCAATTGAAAGGGTAGTTAAATGCGAGGAAGTCAACCAAGCCCAGTTAAATCCAGCAAAGGTATGTGATCCAACTATTACAGAATCTTTGCTCAAGAATGCTGCCCATCTGCAACATGAAGAAGCTAGAAAAGCTAGACAGTTCCTCGAGAGATATCAAGATGTCTTTGCCAATGAAAACATCACCGGCAGAACAAGTCTGGTTCAACATCGTATAGACACCGGCAATAACCCACCGATAAAGCAAGCTCCAAGAAGACTACCATTCGCTAAACAGAATGAAATTACCGGAATGATCGATAAAATGCTGAAAGAAGGTGTCATCGAGGAATCATCGAGCCCATGGTCATCACCTGTTGTTTTAGTTACGAAGAAAGATGGCACAACAAGATTCTGTGTGGACTATCGGAAGCTGAACAATGTTACTAGGAAAGACAGTTATCCTCTACCTCGAATCGACGATACCCTGAACACTCTTTCAGAGTCAAAATGGTTCTCAACGTTGGACTTGAAGAGTGGCTATTGGCAAGTCGAACTTCATCCTGATGATAAAGAGAAAACAGCATTCTCTGCTGGTACCAGACTTTATCAATTTAAAGTTATGCCATTTGGTCTTTGCAATGCACCGGCCACTTTTGAGAGACTGATGGAGTTAGTACTTAGAGGAATGACGTGGAAAACTTGCTTGGTATACCTTGATGACGTCATTGTAATGGGGAAGTCATTTGATGAACATCTTAAAAATTTGGAGGATATCTTCAGAAGATTCAGAAATGCCAACTTACAGTTAAATCCGAAGAAATGTTCCCTATTTCAAAAACAAGTAGAATTTCTGGGACACATAGTTTCCGCCGAAGGAATTCAAACTGACCCCAGGAAGATTTCTGCGATCAAAGAGTGGCCCCAACCAAGAGACAAACATCAAGTAAGGAGTTTTCTTGGACTGTGTACCTACTACAGGAAATTTGTAAAGGACTTCGGAAAAATTGCCAAGCCACTACATCGGCTCACTGAAAATAATGTTACCTTTGATTGGACTCCAGACTGCCAGCAAGCTTTCACAGAACTGAAGAAGCGCCTAACTACAGCACCGATTTTGGCATACCCTAAACAAGATGGAATGTTTATTTTGGATTGTGATGCCTCTCAACACGGAATTGGATCAGTCTTATCCCAGGTTCAAGACGAAGAAGAAAAAGTTATTGCCTATTTCAGTAAGACACTAGGCAAGGCTGAAAGAAATTACTGTGTCACGAGAAAAGAATTACTGGCCATCATCAAATCGTTGGAGCATTTTCATAGTTACCTTTATGGAAGACACTTTTTAATTAGGACAGATCATAACGCCCTGCAGTGGATTATGAATTTTAAGAACCCAGAAGGACAAGTTGCTAGATGGATGGAGAGACTACAACAGTATGATTTCAAAATAATGCACCGGAGTGGAAAAACCCATGGTAATGCAGACACATTATCAAGAAGACCTTGTTTAGAACAGAAATGCCGCTACTGCCAGAAGATTGAGACTAAAGAATCTTCATACGAGACCTGCAATGAATTGTTAATGGCAACAACGATAGAGGTTGAAGATGAATGGTCCTCGGAGGAATTAAAGAAGAGTCAGAAGAAAGACAGTGACCTGAAATTAATCCGGAACTGGCTAAAGAATGGAGTTCGACCAACTTGGCAGGAAGTTTCCAGATATGGTACGACTATCAAGGGATACTGGGCTCAATGGAATTCCCTTTGTCTTCGCGATGGCCTACTGCATCGGAAGTGGGAGAGCCCCGATGGAGTATCCGCAGTCTACCAGTTGGTCTTGCCTAAAGCAAGAATCCACCAAGTGTTGGAAGAACTGCACAACAGCCCAACCGGAGGACATTTTGGAGTAACCAGGACTTTGGCTCGAGTAAGGGACCGATTTTATTGGATAAACTGTCGCCGAGACGTCGAAGAATGGTGCAAGAGATGTGATCTGTGCTCTGCCAAAAAGGGACCAAAAACAAGAAGCCGTGGTAAAATGGTGCAGTACTTATCCGGAGCACCATTCGAGAGAGTAGCTGTGGACATTCTTGGACCATTACCTGTAACCGACCGTGGCAATAAGTACTTGATGGTGGTAATGGATTATTTCTCGAAATGGCCCGAAGCAGTACCTCTCCCAAATCAAGAAGCAGAAACTGTAGCCGAAGCGTTCATCGAGAATGTCATAGCTAGACATGGAGTGCCCCTCGAACTGCATTCCGATCAAGGAAGAAATTTCGAATCAGAGCTGTGGCAAGAAGTGATGAAAGCAATGGGCATCAAGAAAACCCGAACAACTGCGCTTCATCCCCAGTCGAATGGCATGGTTGAACGCCATAACAGGACCATATGCCACTACCTGTCTAAATTTGTGTCTGAAAATCAAAGGGACTGGGACAAATTGGTGCCTCTGTTCTTGCTGTCGTATCGAAGTTCCCAGCATGAGTCGACTACCTACACTCCGTCTATGCTGACCTCTGGAAGAGAAATGAAGTTGCCTACTGATCTCATACTTGGCCATCCAGTAGAAGAAAACCAGGAACGATCTTTGCCAGAATTTGTGGAGGACTTGCGAGAGAGAATGGACCGGATCCACCGATTTGCCAGGGAGAAGCTGAAAATTCACAGCGACAAAATGAAGCAGCGTCTCGACACTACATCAACAGAGACTGCATTTAAGCCTGGTGATGCAGTATGGTTGTACGCCCCAAAAAGGACGAAAGGAAAAAGTCCAAAGCTTCAGAGCAACTGGGAAGGCCCGTACACCATAATAAAGAAAATCAACGACCTGGTCTACCGCATCCAGCTGTCTCCAAGAAGCAAGCCGAAGGTGGTCCATCTGGAAAGGCTCGCAAAGTACACAGGACATAATCCACCCGATTGGTTTGTCGTCGAAGATCCACCGCCTAGGACTGAAGACAGTGTTATTCGGGACGAATAACTATGAAGAGGGGAGCAATGTGACATTTGTAAAAGTGACATTTGTGACAGCTGACATTTATTAAGTTTTATAGTTTACATACTTAGTTTATTTAGTTTATACACACTAGTTATTAGTAAAGAATTGTATGGAATGACATATTGAATATTCTGGATGTCAAAAGAATTTTCTAGAAATGTAGAAACTATAAATACTGGTGTTGTTGCTAGGAGTTAGTTAGTTGTGATTTGGATGTAACAGAGTTAAGGTTGACGAGTTGTAGATTGTTAAATAAACGTGTTGGAATTGAAGAAGTGAATCATTTGAAGAGAAATTCGTAACAATATCATCAATATTGTTTTGGCTTATAAATAATTTAAATAGCTCTGCAAGTTTTCGATGAAATGAAATCTAAAAACATCTCAAAAGTCCTCGGATAGACGCTTCATTTAAAATAAAAAAAGTTAAATTTCGTTCATTGGTTCTGGAAATATAATCCGTTAAAGTTGGCAAAGTCGTGTCGCTTCAAAACAGAATGACGAGTTCAAAACAGTGACGAGCTCAATGTAACAACAGTGTAATTATGATTGTATTATAACTTTCGAAGATTCGAAAGATGAGGTTCCGGAGGGGGAATCGAGGATCAGAGGGGTATATTATAATGAGGCTGAGACGTAATCAATATGGCGGATGTGATGGGGAGGTGAGGTTTTAGATTAAGATGAGGATCATGGGGGAGATTCGGGGAGCAGAGATGTATAGGATGATACGTCACAAGCGTCTCCCATCGGCATGTCAACCCTTACGTCACATCCACCATCTTGATTACGTCACAGTATACAATAATTGTGATCGTAACCCTAACATACCGCTCGGCACCCCTACGGAATCGGTAACCTTGATGTGGAGTCATTCTCTCACTACATAACTACTCTTTTTGACGGTTATATGAAGTTAACTTCTTTTCACAAAGGGCTGGATTGCAAAATTATTGTGCAAAAATCAGACCAATTTGGATGAAATTTGGTGTGTTGTTTTATCATATCAAAACATTTTCTGAACCACGATCTGAAGGTCGTATGTATGATTTAAGTGGTCGAAAGCATTTCATGAAAAAACCTTTTTCTTCATTTTTTTCTTTCAATTACTGCTATTTTTGCAACAATACAACTAATTTTTTATTTTCTAGCCTCACACCTTGTATAAAATTTAAAAACAAAACTTTTTCTGTCTTCAACTTTTCTCTACAATGAGCACGAATTGTCCAGAAGGAGAAAAAAACATATTTTTACATTTTATTTAATAACATATTTTCCATAATTTTTTCAACTGGGACATATCGAAATTGTCATATCTTATAGTTAGTAAAATAATAGTAGTAATTAATAATAGTAAAGTATAAATAAATAATTTTTCGTAACAACCATTATTCTCTTTGTCTAGTTGACAAAGAGAATAATGGTTCAGTCAACCAATGTTTCAGTTCAGTTAATCAATGTTTCAGTCAACCAAAAAAGCGTTTTCACCAAATGTAAAAAACTACATATCTAATAGGTATATTCATCAAAATTGTGGTTAAAACTCCTCTTTCTCACGATATTACTAATCGTTAGTGCTTCGCTTAAAATCAACCTCACGACCTTTGTGTTATGACTGTTTTACACTCCAATTTTTTCTCACAATAAATTGTACAAGTTGACCTTCAATTTATTGGAATACGTGTAAAACAGAAATTGCGCCCCATATATTGTCCACAATAAATTGTAGAATTTAGAACTTGCTCTAATTTCTTGGCCAATTTTATTGGGATATTTAGTAACTTTTACATTTATTTCATTGTACCAACCTAATAATGAGATAAGCGATTTCTCTTAGGGACAAACCTATGATAACTCTTAGGTTTTAGTCATGGAGAGTTGGCAGTGTTGAAATTGGCCAATAAATTGTTATAAATATTGCAAAGTGTAAACTGTTGGGTAAAAATATATAAAATTGGACAATTTATTGAAAAATAAATTCTACAATTTATTATGCAATAAATTAATGTGTAAAACAGTATTTACACGAGGTACGAGTAGGGTAACCATAATTCAGTAACTCAAATAGACGACAAATGTTCAAATAGTCATTGAGATAACAAAAATTAAATTGTATTTAAAATTTACAAACATATAAATTAAAATATAACACAATATATCGAGCCATCCAAAAAAACTATCTCTATGTATATTAGAGTGATTCGTTTTGAACGACTATTTTTATTTTTTCGCTCCCACAGCAAAATATTGTTGCACATACCGAAAAAAAAAATTCCCTGAAAATTTGAGTCCTTAATTTTACTTCTAAGTACTTTTTTTTAATTCTAAAGATTTCCCATTTACAATTATGTACATAGAAAATATAAGATTTTTTTCAATTTCCTACAACTTGGTGGCATTCAACGCTACTGCAATGAACTTGTGTGTGATTTAAAGGTAATTTAAAGGTAATTAGTCCTCTTTGAAAGTACGTACAGCATTTTGACCTTACCTCATATATTTTGATATGTACAGCTCACTGAAGTCATATTAGCACTGGAAAATTACAAGTTACAGAAAAACTGCAAAGGAGTTTTTTTGTAGGAAATTTAATTCCGTACAAAAAAACGTCCTATGCATTATAATGATAAAATGCAGAGTTTAGAAGATATAGAGTATTTTATAAATTAACCTACCGAATATTAATGAAAAAGTTAGTTTTACGTTCTTAAAACTATGGAAAAAACGATATTATCTGAAGTAAAAATAACTCTTGTTCAAGAATTATTTCTTTCTCACTAGATGTATTATATTAATGATTAAGTTCAATTAAACTTTGCTTTAAATAATACAAACAATTAAAAATATTTTTAAATAGAAAAATATCTTAAACAGAAAAATATTGCCTAAAACATGGTGTCAGGCTCTGGATGCAACTGCGTTACGTGCATTGGTTTTGAAATTTGGCAAAGGTTTCTGTTTTGCTACAATAACTCGTGTGCATTAAATGTTTCGTAGAACTTAGAAACAATGCCACAGAAACGCATAACCCTAACTGTTTTTGGTGATGATTGATGAGAGCCATACCCAGTGGTTCATGTGGCACAGAAGTTTCAGAGAACGTCGAATTTCCAGTTCATAACGGTGCGGTTGCCGCTTAGGATGTCCTAGCACAAGCAACGTGTAATATTCGATACAACATTTAACATAATGTGTAGCCAAGTGGCGTAGCCTAGTACAAAATGGGTCCTGTATCAAAATTTGTTGGAGGCCCTTTTTGTCCCATTACGGCGAAGTCCAAAAGGAGGGTAGTATTTTTTTACAAAATAAACAAAAGCATTCACATTTAAAGTATAAGAGACTACTATACAAGTATGTAGGTAAGTATTATAAAACTTAAATACAATGATCGTGAGTTAGTCAAATACTATTTGCAAATAGGCACTTTTCTTGCCTTTTTTCTGCAAACTTCCATAGCTGAACACGATTTTAGGATTTCAAGATTTTCTGTTTCTATGGCCAGTACTGATAAGTCCTATAGTCGTTCTGGTCCCATAGACATTTCAAGATATGTTTTAATCAGTTTGAGGTTAGAAAAGCTTCTTTCAACTGTTGCAGTTGTGTATAACATTTTATGAATTTTTGTTTTTTGACTACGGGCCCCGAACTACAGGGGCCCCGTGTCATTGATACGGCAGTAGCTACGCTCCTGCGTGTAGCATTCGTTTCTGCGGCACTTCTTCCAAGTTTGACCCAAAACTTTTAATCAACACTCGTTTACCCACAAAACAGTAGAAACCTCTGATATCTTGTTTGCGCGCGAATCTTAAATTCAATGTACAAAGCAATGTTCTATGTTTATTTTTAAAATATATTAAGGTACTTAGCTTAAAACAATTAAAGGTGAATGCTGTTGGTTCACTGATCCACTTCAGTTTGGGTAGTATTTTGTATTGTAAATATAATGAGTAAAATCTGGTGGATATACAAGGTGTAAAAATGATCACATTCTCATTCCACTTCCATCGCCGTTGACCAGCTCTCCCGTCATCTATCGTGACCAGAGGCTCTTTATTCACGATAGGTGACGGTTCTCAGTGTCTGGTCGGATCACGGGCAAGGATTTTTACCTGTTGTGCCCGCAGGTAATTTTAGCTGTTCCTGTCGAATATATGTATGTGTTTTATTTATTTAATATATCTTTAACACAGGGATGGCTATGGAATATGGAATAAAAATTTCTTACACCGCATTGGAGTTATTACTTATTTAAAATAAAAATTGTCAGTCGGTGTGTATAAAAAATGTAGATACCGGCCAAATGTACATAAAAATATTTTATGACATATGTGACTCACGTTGATGTCAAGTGCGTACCCAGTAATCAAGATTATTTGGAACTCAATAAAGTTATTTTTATGAGAATAATATTGCATTTTTCCATGAGTGAGAACGCTTGTATTAAATGTGAGACACATCACGTAATGCATATATTTGTTAAGAATTTTAAGTCAATCTTTGTAATCAGTTATTTATATTTTTACAGACAAGATGTCCTTAGACGAGGTGAGTACTGTTAATTTAGTTAATTGGGGCAAGGTGCACATGCATTTTTAATGGACAATGTGTTATTTTAAATTAAAGTTGAACTTAATTGTCCTATTTACATTTGTATGTAAATTTGTGTACGTATGTATGTATATGCGACTAACGTCAATAAGATCGGTTGATAAAACAAGTCTCAAATTTAGAACTCAGCGTCGATAAATATGTATCAGTAACGTTTTTAAAGTTTATTAAAAATTATGGATTAATTTACAATTATAGGAATATTAAATAAAAAAAGATATACATATTTACGCTTAAATAATAATTTACGCAAAAATATATACATGTGCTGTTTATATACGAGTACATACAACAATAACTTTTATATTACCTAAATTACATATCTGTGTATTTATTAATTTGACTCCTATATTTATTATCTTACAATACATTCAATTTGCTTATGATTTCAATTTGTAGTACAAATGTGTTTATTATTAAAATGTTGTCTGACTCCCTTGGCAGCCAGAGGTGGCAGTAAGTAGTTTTATACCTATCAATTCAATTGGGTCAATAAAATCGATTTTTGTATTTTTACATTTTTGTTTAGATTATTTTTAGAATATTTCCCATTTTTTTTTATTGAACAATATTGACAAGTAACAGTACCTCATGAAACTCGGCAATTCGGTTTTAAAGGAAAATTAAAAAATAAAAATTAAAAAATTGACGTCTGTGTGAATATAAGATCAATGTTTACCTTTTTTAAAATGAAAGTTCGGTCACTCGTTTTCTAATCAATGAATTCGCTTTATTTTGAAGATGTTTGCAAAATTTAAGACGAATTTATTCGTAAAATTGTACTTTACAAGATTATGCCTGAAAAACGTAGTGTTTCTATTAAAAAAATGATTGATAAAGTCATATTCGGATCGCATTTTTGTTTTTTAACATATCAAAAAAGTGGGAAATTTTTTACAAAAATATGTACTTATTTTGTGCGTTTATCGAATTTGTTCCACCTTTATTTTTTACACATTGTATATGTATGTAGGTAGATCAACGTTCAGAAAAAAAACTACTTAGATACATACTACTATTTTGTTTTTGAATATTAATATGTAGATAAATATTTTTACAAATTAAAAATAAGTAACTACCTTTCTAGAGCGGTTCTTTTAGCAATTTTTTATTCCTGATTGTAGTATGTCATCACTGTCATTAGTCATCACTATCAGTTATCAATAAGCCGACAATAAAACGCCCAGACTATTGAATGCAAAATTATTGATTGTGTGCAAAGAGCACGCAAAAATAAATTATTAGATTTGTCAAGACCTACGATTTAAATCTACTTATTCTTGTACACGTTTTTTTAAGTTTAGGCATCTTGTATATAAACATAATAAAAAAATCCATAAAGCTTTTTCTCAATTTTCGACCCCCAAAAAGAATAACAGTACCTAGGCCTTGGATTGAAAATATCAAAAGCTGTAAGGATTTTTTAACAAAAAACAGCGACATTACTGTCTTCGGTATCCTTTACAACCAGTGTATTCTTTGAAAAATAAAATTTACAACCATTTTTCTTTCACTAGGTATCTAAAAAATGTACAAAACCATTCTATAAATGTTATTTTTCTAGATTTTACATAATACAATATAAAAAGGAAAAATTATAATAATACATACTAACAATTATTAGGTACCTACACCACTACGTTTTTATATGGGGTGTTTTCATGGAATTGCATTTTTGCGCAATTTATATATCATGACAGTAATGCTTTCAGATTCAAGAAATTTTCAGCAGTTCAGAAAAAAAAACCTTTGAAAACCTAAAAAAAAATCAGTCACACTAAAAAAAGTCACTAAAAAAGTCCCCAAAGCTTCTCAGGTTCCGACCTCAAAAAATATTACATATTAATTTAATTCAATTAATTAATATTGGATTGGAGATATTAAATTTACCTATAATGAGTTTTTTGTGCCCTACATTTTGACCAGAGTTCTACCGACATGGGTTTTTTACCCGATACCGAAAAGTTCCTGGCCAATACCGATATACAGTGTGTGTAAAGCCGACATCGACCAGTTATGAAAAAGGACAAACAAGAAGTGGGGCGACAGATAAGAAGTAACCGCACACCGCACACGCATCGAAGGTAGCGAGGGAATAAGACCGGCGGCCCTCTCACCACGTGCGCTAGTCGTTAGAACGAGAACTGTAGCATTTGTCCTCTTTCACAACCGTCCTATATCGGCTTTACACATACTGTATATCGGTCTATCGGCCCATATAATGATGTGCCCATATAATGTGCTGGCTCGGTCTTTGTAAACTCAACAAAGAGTATTAGACTGAAGTCAGATACAGCTGAATGTTTCCTTTTCTTTTCTGTATTAGTTAAATAATACAATTTATTCTACTTTGTATTTCTATTAAAAATTTTCAATCAAGGTATTGCCGAGATATTTCACGGATTTACAACCTTTTCTTCAAGCATAAATGTATCGGCAAAAGAGCCGATATACTTTGCGTATATCGCCTGATACTGATAATCGGTATGACGGCCAATATGGCTGATATATCCGTATTGGTCGATCTCTAATTTCAACATTAAAATTATTCAAATTGGACAACAAATGAAATAATTGCAGGGTGTTCTGGTTCTTAGTGGATCACACTGTATGTAAATATTATCAACATTATAAAATGTACTTCTATAAGTAATTTAATTATTAAATACAATTTTTTTGCAGTATTGCGTAGTGAGTAGGTAACTATCAGTTTAATTATCCAATTTTTTATTAGAATATATTTTTCGTAAACCACAACCATGTGCTTTTATTAACCTTGTAAATTATATAACAAAGATTTTCGTATACCCATGTTTTACTTACTACACTGGGGATCCAAGATTTTAGTATTATAGGCGGCTACTCACCCGCTATATTGACGAGAAAATGTTTCAAATAAAAGTAAAAAAAGACTACTTCAAATTAAAATACCTCTTAAACTAAAAAATAATGTAGTCAGTTTTTCACTTGTTTATCACATTCAAGGTCATTTGTTGAAGATTAACTTAAAACTGTTGCTGACATGTTTTTGCTATTTGTCCAATTTTCAAAATAATAGGATAAAAGCAAAAGAATTTGGAAAATAAATAATTGGTTGACTAATGAAACATCAAATTAACAATGGAGTGTCAGCCTCTGTTGCTAAGAATAAGTAAGTAAGGCAATTTTACTTGGTGCTTTCATGCTAATTATTTAGAAAATTGGGAAAGTAGCAAAAAGCTTAAACTAATATCTGGGTCATCCATTTAGCTAGGTATTAAAACATGTTTCAGTACCATGTCAGTTTTAAATTCTAATAATTTTTGTTTATAGTATTGATTTTTTTTGCTTCTTATAGGAGTACATCCTGTGAAATTGTGCGTCTAAACCAAGTCAAACAAGGGTTCTTTATTGTTATAAAATACCTTAGTTACCAAAGTTAAAGTAAATGAAGTCAAAAATTCGAAGATAA
Source organism: Aromia moschata (assembly GCA_029963805.1). Lineage (NCBI taxonomy): Eukaryota > Metazoa > Arthropoda > Insecta > Coleoptera > Cerambycidae > Aromia > Aromia moschata. Next base: position 792,789 of record JAPWTK010000188.1, read on the forward strand.
AAAAGTTATAATTCAAAATGTCTGTTGGGATATTTAATCCATTGTGTTAAGTTTAAACTTTTTAGGTAACGACTTTGTTTGGCAAGAGATTTTTGGAACACCCTGTATATTGTATTGTTTTTATGTTTTTACTTTTATATTGATAATCTAGTACAAATGCAGTACAAATGCAACTAATCGTTTTGCAATAAAAATTTATTGGCAATAAAATTTTCATCTAATGCCTATTATACCCATGAGGTTTTTGTTGTCTGATATTCCGAATTGATTAGATGATTAATTCTTTATTAAATTGTCCTATGAGTTACGAACGAAAACCACTTTTTAGTCGAATTAATAAGTCGGAAAATGTCGAAAAGTTGATAAGCAGCTCCGATTTCAAAATTTTTTATTTGTACGTGTTCTTTAGACCCTCAGGAACATTCATCACCACTAACATCTGCCTTGCTATGAAAAATGAAAAAATTAAACTAAAAGCTTCCCCAATAGTAAAAGTGATAAAACATTTTAAAAATTCAAAATTTCACGTCGGAAATCGTCTCTCGCGGGTTTTCGGGGTCGCTGATTACGAATCCCTGAAAACCCCCGAGATACGATTCCCGAGGCGAAATTTTGAATTTAAAAATTGGGGTGGTTTTAATGGGGTGCAACCACCCTCACTCGATTTTTTTGACCATGGACTTAAGTCATATGTACAATGCGAAAAAAAAAAAACAAAAGAAAAAACTAGTTTTCCCAGATGGTATCGGAAAAGGTTTCCTTTATGACCTGTATGACTTTTACGACCTATATGCAGTGGCGTGGTAAATCTTTTTTGTTATATTGAGCTGAGTAACACCGTATGTTTTACAACAGTCACGGTACTTAAAAGCCAAATTCATTTTTAAGGTTTTTGTTATCACTTATCACCATCGTTGGCATTCACCCCCCTGTATAAAAACTGTACTATGTATATGGAATGTACAATTGTCCTCAAAAGTTGGCGCATCTATGTAATGCAGATTTCAAAATGGTAATAAAAGTTTAAAGTTTAATTAAACATTAAAAAAAAGCTTTAATTGTTAAAAAAAGATATTTTATTCAGTCACGAGTAACCAATTTCGAGGTAATTTCGATGGAATGTCATATAAATAACCGTCATCTGGCGTACAGCAATGTTTCAAAACGTTTTTAGATATTTTTAGTCGGTACCAGTAAATAGATAAATAATATCTGAATCTTGACTCGTGAAATTTCAAGAGAAAGGCAATCGAAAAAGACTCATTGGTCCATAACATCTGGTACTTACATGAGTGAGTGGTTTGATAACCTAACCTAACTTAACCTATTAAGCTAAACACCTGTATATTTGCAGAGTGTTATATTGTACACCCTGTTTGTTGTACAGGGTGGTCCAATGAAGAGTTTCCACCCAAATTAATTTTGGAAACAATGATTTATCACGGAAATTCCGATTTCGCCTCTCTCGCGCAAGGTCTATAGGCGTAGTACCTTGAGAAAATCTTACAAGAAGGCACGACCTCGAAATTTTAGTTTGGGATGAAACTGTGTGAATTAAAAGTTTATAAGTAATACATTAAAATATTACAATACTAAAACGCCATACCCAAGCATTCTTGAGAAAAAGTGTTTGAAATTTCAGATTTTAAGTCCCTATATATCTATTTATTTCCCATTTATTTTTATTTCAAATAATTATTTCATTATTATAATTATTATTCTTTGTACAATAACTATGTACAACACTACAATTTATCTTAATATTTCGAAATTTTTAATTATATTTCACATTAAAAATAATAATAATTTAATTTTGTATATTTATTAATTCTAGTTAGCAGCAAAAGTATTCACACACACACAAACACACACCCTTTTTGAATGTTGCTTAAATTATGGGGTTTATTGTTTATGAATGGGGTTAAATTATGAGGTTACGTTAAAGACGAAGCGTAATAAGGAACGGACAAATAATGAAAACGACTCTCGAAGATCTCGAATTATTCGTGTAATGAATGAGGACAATAGCGGAACATATAAAGGTGCGTATTGATTTGCAACAGAATGCTCCGAAAGAACCAAACGCGCCGCGCGCGCTGTAACAATCATTTGCGCGGACAATTCGGGCTGTTTGGAGTGTTTGCGGTGTTCGCTGCGTTCCCACCAGTAATCAGTGTTGTTTGTGTGTTCGTCGACATGGATGCTGATGATGTGATTGTAGCCGCTAGTGCTTTTTTAATTATAAATGCGTTAACGAGCGTTAAAAGAAGATAAAAGAAAGAAAAATGTGGGCAATACGCCTTTTTTTTTGCGACGTAAAAATATGGCCTCAGTGACCTGGATTAGGTATATGCATTTGAAAAATTTTACGAGGATGGCTGCAGAAGACTTTGAGAATCTAATATGTCTAGTAGGTCCTAGAATAGCCAAGACTTTCCATTTTTATTTCGACATAATTTGGGGCGCATGCCATATTTTTGGCAATTACCGCCCACGCATCATGCTTTATAATTTTATTAAAATACAATCCTGTAACCCGTCAGGGACTTGTTATAGCCGCTCAAGAGGAATGGGCCAACATGCATCAAGATTATATTGACAACCTATTCACGGTATGCCAAGACGTGTTGGTCAACTCATTGAGAGAAGGGGCAACCATACTGATTATTAAAGTTGTGTTATGTTGTATCCTCACATTTTTTTATTACAAAAATTAAATACATTTTTGCATATTTTTTAGTTTTATTTTTTTTTTCCAGAATTTAAGCAGCAAAATAAGAACATTTAAGACTACAAATTATTAATAATAAAGCAATAAATTAAATGTAATACATGATTAAACTTTAATGAAATTAGATTTTTAAATACCCGGGGGGGGGGGGGAGCAAGAATTTTGGAGGTGTGTATTATATGCATTTGAAAAATTTTACGAGGATGGCTGCAGAAGACTTTGAGAATCTAATATGTCTAGTAGGTCCTAGAATAGCCAAGACTTTCCATTTTTTTTGACATCATTTGGGGCGCATCCTATATTTTTGGCAATTACCGCCCACGCATCATGCTTTATAATTTTATTAAAATACAAGCCGTTTGTAGGATCCCATAATACAGGTTGCCTTTCAAACTGATCAATCAGCTCAAGGCATTTTTCCCTGCTCCAGTCCATTTTCTTCGATAAATTACTTGTCCGCCAAGAACGGAACGCGCCAAACACAGCGAACACAGCAAACGCACCAAACGTCCGTATCCACTGAGCAGTCTGAGCACCAGCGAACGAATAATTCCCCTTTGCGCAAATCGCGTTTACCGACAAACCTCGGAAAATGTTCGGCGCATTCTGTTCTGTTTGGCACAACGTACTGACTAGACAAATTTGTTACAGCGCGCGCGGCGCGTTTGGTTCGTTCGGAGCATTCTGTTGCAAATGAATACGCACCTTAACAGGTTTGGCAGGTTTGGTCTGTCAGTTTTAACCTGTGACGGGCCATTACTTTTGTTACCCACTAACACGAAGTACAGTTTGTCGGTTTAACTCGTTTATTAAGTCCGTGAAGCGCCAACACTTAAGTCTGTTGAAAAACATCAATCTTGGCGTGGCCCGTGGATTTTCGGCAACTGTAGGAATTATAGTACCTAGTAAATAACTAATTATAACTACCGTCTTAACACTAATTATTTAATAGTATACTCGTAATATACTATGTATTAATTTGATTATGAGTAGTTCAAAAGGAAACGCGATACTCTGTTTCACAAATTTTAAGGGGCTTTCCCGCTTTTTCGCTGGAAAAAAAAGTTTTTTTGGGATTTTTTTTTAATTAAAAGTATAAAACGGATTGAGACAATTTTTTTTAATTAAAAGTATGTAGGTTACATTTAATTGGCGCCAAAATGGCGGCCGTCGATTCTTGTACCAATGCAGCTACTTCAGGCGGACATGTCTCATGTTAATGAGAATTTTCTACGACGCTATTCATCTGAAATCAAGAAATGAAACATTTTTATAAAATATAGGGTTGTTGTTAGTGTTTATCATAGGGGTTTTTTGAAATTCAAATTTTACGCGGTTTGGTGCAACTTTGAAAAAAAAAAGTTGGATTTTCACCTTAAATTTCTACATTTAAATTGTTATTAAAAATCGAATTTTTGCAATATCAAAAAAATCCTATGTTGATCACTAATGGCATCATTTGTGAACATTTTAAAAGAAAAATCATTAAATTCGGTTAATTAGTGTCAGAGAAAAATCTCATTCCAGTTTCAAAAACGTTGTTTTGAGAAAAATGCGTTTGAAGTTTTTTTTACGTTTTTTTTTCATATAATTATGAAATTTTTTTACTTACAGTTTGTCATCAATTCGGGGCCCGTACAGGACACCCTCCTCTGCCTTGTAGACCTCATTTTGGCTTCTCGTCAGATAGCGTCACGCATTTTTTCCACTGAATCCCTATTTCTCCGAATACGGATAATAAGTAACAGACCGTAATAAGTTGTCAATTCGCCTATTACCTTGATGGTCAGTTTTCCTGTACCTCTTCCCCCGAGTCCCTTGTTTGTTTTTCATCGCATTACGGAGCCTGGTTCCCATACGGTTTTCTCCACTTGACCGACGCATTCCTTTTTCATTACTTTCGGATCGTTGTTGTACGGGTCCAAATCCAAAATCGCCTTGAAGGTCTTACTGTCCCCGTCGCCAATATACTGAGCATATTTTACATTATGCATTTCTGATGATCGTTGAAACACTTCCTTTACACTGTCTACCTCCATTTTCCCTGCGTGACTCTTTTCAAGTGCTGGGACCGTCGTCACTAATTCGGCTGTAACTCGAAATCTAATACGCGGATCACTTTAAAATTTCAGGATAAAATGTATAACGCATCGATTTCAGTAAAAAAAAAAACGATTTTTTGAAACCGAAAAAAGGGGAAAGCCCCCTTAAGTCTGCATCTGGGTATTTTTGTTTTTTGTTGTGTTGCAAAAATTGACCAGTTTCTCGTATGCTTTACTTTTTAAATTTAACATTTTCCTCCAATTTTATTTTACAGACACGGAAAACTTTCGTATAATTTTATAAAATCTGTTAAAAATTCTATTGACAAAAATCTCATGTTTTGATCATTTTGTGTTGTTTGTACTAGAGCTAACTGTCCAAAAACCATCTTTAAATACAGTGGCGGCTCGTGACTTTTTGAGGCTCATATTTTGTAAAAATTTTTGTTTCTTACATTTTTGTGATGGTAAACATTGTTAGTAACATGTCGCATAGTTAGAAGAAGGTCCTCTACTTGATCCATAAAATATATTAAGTACATTAGTCTAACATAATGTACCTAATATATATTATATGTTCAGCAAAACCATCGGGAAAGTGTAGAGTTTCCGTCGAATTATTTTACAATTAAAAGATGCAGTGAAATAAAATACGAATTTTTACCAGGACTGCGTCAATTTAGATTTGACGTGCTGAATTGATCACATTCATAATATTTTGTTTGTCTAAAAGATTTTGAACGTGTGAACTGAACGAGATAAAATTTTAAGATTTTATCAAATCCAGACTGTTCAAGCATCTTCTCCACGATTTGAAAATAATACACACGGCCAACACAATAATTTATTTAAAGTTTGTAACAGTGCGATCCAGGGGCGCGCGGAAGTACCCGCGCGGCCGCGGATTCCTTTTTGTTACTTTTCAGATTCACCGAGCGGTCTTGTTTAAATCTGCACACCTATGATATGTGGATTCGTTGATTAATTCGTCCAAGAGAAAACATTAGCTTACCTGATAACGCCTTAATTAGTCGACTGTAAGTGTTAGGTCCCCTTTGGTAGTCCGGCGCGAATTAAAACACATACGTACACACATGTAGGGGAGTTTAATTTAACCAAAACAAACTGTAACCATTGCCGTTAATCAATCCCCGGTCACACGTCTTATTTCTGATAATAACTAATTAATCCTTGAAGGAGCTTTGATCAACACATACAAATAGAATATTCATGTACAAATACAATAATAATCGCAAACTTCAAGGATTAATCAGAGCCAATACGACAACGTAAGAACTCATTGAGCGGAAGAAAAGAATCGAACTTTTTTCGGGTTTATCCCGTTTTTTATGAACATGGTATATTTTCTAGAAAAGATCCTAATTCACCCTACTAGCATAGCGAACCTTTACGTCCCCATAGCCACCCAGTGGCGTAGCAGACGTCAAGGTTCTCCTCGGTTCTGAGCCGATCTTCCATTAACAATCTTCGACATTCTGTGATAGACGGTGTGACCAAGGATTTACATATATATATATATATATATATATATATATAAGTATTTAGTAGCTTGGCCTCCCATATATAATTTACATCCCATTTTCCACTGAATAATTTCCTCTGCATCACTTATCTCGACTGCCGCCACCCTCCGCGAGTTTGATACCGGTTCGCCCCTGGCACAGGCGTCGTACACTCGCCTATGCCCTTTCTATTGCGAGATGCGGTAAGTGGCGTTGGGCATTTTCCCCGAATGAAACAATTTACAAAAAAATGCTCTAGAAACCAATTCGTCACGGCCGAACAACTTATTCAGTAACCGTTCTTAAATATCTTAAAATTAACCAGGTAACTACATTTACGACCCATCCTGTGAGGTCTCTCTCGCTTTCTCGAAATAAAGAATATTCTAAAACTGAAACTAGAAATATCTTTTTGCCTGCCCATTTTGCCGTTTTGTTACAAGTTAAAGAACCACTTTGCCATTTGCAAGTATCATACCACGTACTAACAAAATTACGAGCCGGCTTAACCTGATTAATTAAAGTTTTACTTAGATCTGGCAGTGGTACTCTTAAATCTTTAACTAATAATGTATCCTCATAAGACAGGCGACTAAATTTGTACTTTATATGATACGCAACAGTATCATTGCAGGTTCGAATATTTATTTGAGTGGCATGACAACTTGTATTGTTATTTTTATGAAACACTGCTACACTGCCAGTTACATCCATTATAATTTTGTATAGTTAATTAAATAAAACGTTCAAATAATTACTTGGTGGTTCAAATATGGTACACTTTCAATAATTATCATCCTCCTATATCACTCAAAAAAAGAATAACGCCACTTTCCAACGATAATTTCCAAAACACAGAACAATAAAAGATATTAAATTTTGTAGGTCAGGTTGTTAGGTTCATGAAATTAAATAACTCTCTGCGCTGTCACGTGTGAGAGGTGCCTCCGCTATTCAGTTTTTTAAATGACCTTTAATGCCACTGGAGTTAAGGGTTAAATTTGTTATCAACGCAGGTAGGTGCGAAGCACGAAGCCTCCTATTCCGTATAAATACATATGTGGAAACATTGGCATCGGAGGCTTGTCAAAAAACTTATTTGTAATTTTCACAGGGGAGGCACTGCCATCACTACCACCATGTCATACATATTTGAAAAGATAATTCGAATAAGATAAGCTAAAAAATATACATGGTTTTATTTAGAATAAAGAATTTGTGTCGACTTCCCATTAAACTGGAAGTGAAAAAAGCATGGTCAATAGTTACTCGTCTCAATTTCAAAATGTTATATTGATAAATTAGAGGCTGTTTGTGTCACTCCATATAATTCAAAATACAGTGGCTACCAGACCAGCAGCTGAATGTTTTGTTGATAGTACAGGAGAATCCACATTCCATACTTACTGGCGTTGCATCTAATGTTATTGTTCATATAGCTCATATAGTTCACTGTTTACAAAATTTTGAAAAAGTAAAATACTAGTATTATCCTTACAAGGTACGTCAAGGTCAGCATCTTTTTGAGTACGATCGACGATGTCAGTTTTGCTAGTAAATGAAATAATATGCAATACGATGATAACTTTATAAAACGTATATTTTTTTCTAATGAAGCCACCTTTGAACGACCATGCTAATCGGCAAAATTGTCGTTATTGGACTACGGAAAAATCCCCGTTGGATGATTGAGTGTCTCACTCAATATCCCTCCAAAAGTGAATTTTGGTGTGGCATGTTTGACGTTAAATTTTTTTTGACGAGAGCGTAACTGGTGCAAGGTATTTATATTTCAGTTGTATCCAGATTTACACGAATCGGATCTTCTGAGAACTAACATATTCTTTCAGCTCCTGTCCGAACGAATTTACATAAGATGTTTCCAAATTGTTGGATAGGAAGAAGGGAACTATTATTTAAAAAGTAACATTGTAGATGATTTAAGAGTAATAATTTGTCAAAAAATCGACGCATACCTCCCGCAGTTATTGGTGATAAGTGATAAGTAAAGTTGGCTTACGGCGAAGCGACACAGGCAACTCGTGGTTGTATCTCCGCATTTGTAACGGTTGAATAGTGTGATATAATTTCATAATAAAATATGGCAAACGTGTGAAAGGCTATTAGTTACTTTTGTGTATTGCATTTATGATGCGTACATCTCTGTCGCCCCGTTTCTGCTAGCTTTAGTGATAAGACACGATGATAAGATTTAAAGTAAAGATGTTTAACAAGTATTTTCTTGACCGTCTTACGCGCTTTCAGGCTAACAGCGGTGCACAGTTTGAAGATCAAAATTAGTTATTTTTGTTAATTGTATTGTCTTCAGTTCTAGTAAATTTGGTTTTTTAACTTTAAAGTTAATTTTCTTTAAAAAAATCCTACATCAATATTCGCACTTTGCAATTTGTAATCTTTTTAAGTAATTTGTAATCTAATTAAGTATTGTTTAGCGTTTAGCAGAAGCAGTATTATGCAATGTATTACTTATTTAACATTTTTTTTAGAGATTCAACCAAGCCGCTGAAAATGTGCAAAAATTAAAATCCAAACCATCAAATGAAGACTTACTGGAAATCTACGCACTTTTCAAGCAAGGCAGCGTAGGAGATATTAACACAGGTAAGAAGACATGAATTGCAACGCTGCAGTGTTTCGATCAGTACAATTTAGCTGGACAAAATGATTTAGTCCAATTTTCTGTTTGTAACGTCTTTATTGAATATTGCTATCACCGTTTTATTCATTCTAAATTCTATGTGTTTTGATAAATCTAACTTTATTTAATAAAAATGTTTTTATTGGGTAAATAGAACATATAGGTATATTGCGTGAATAAAATTAAAGAAAATAATTAAATAAAAAAAGTTAAATAATATAGAAATGAAATACAATACAGTAATAGTATAAGTACTGTAATAACGTAATTATAACTATAAGAACTTACACTACCTACTTGACACTAGTTATACTAACTAATTCCTAACTAATCACTAAACTAATCACGAAATTCCTCCTATTCCTGATGAGTCATCTATAATATAGTCCTGTAACATAACATAACTATCGGAAATATCTATACTTCTACAAATATTTACAGAAGGTGGTATTATATAATCCAAGGACTTGGGAAGGGAGATTACCAGTCCTTTTTTAGGAAAGGGAAGTGATTAAAAGTTCAACTCGTCTCCTTTTAGTTTTATCGCTCGATTCGTTAAAATCTTCACGAGGTTGCCCAAATGTAGCAGAATATTCAGAAGTGGATGGCTGCGAATGGTAAAGGGAAACGCTAAAGTGTACATCTTCCGCCATCCATTCCGAATTTTTTCCGAAGAAAGTGTTACCGGTTTTTTCTTTCCACAATTCATCTATTTCTGGGATAATTTTGAGGAAAATAAGCAAATGGCATTTTTTGTTTCTCTTAATGAAGTCTCGGTGACACCCAAAAAAAGGTATTGTTACGAATTTCTCTTGAAGTAATTCAGTTCTTCAATTCAAACACGTTTATTAAGATTTTACAACTCGTCGAACTTAACTGTATAGCATTAAAACCACAACTAACTCTATCCTAGCAACAACACTACAACCTAGCAACAACTAACTCTATCCTGGCGACAACACCACTATTTATAGTTTTTATATGGAGACATCCAAAAAAAACGTCATCAACTCTGGCTATGAACGAGAGAGATAGAAATAGCAGTCATGTCTAAGCTTTTCGGTTATGTCAAACTTTTGACAAGTGACTGTCACAATTTGTAAAATAAACAATAACTGTCATATGATGTGACAGTTTTGACAAGTAAATAAGGTTATAAATTCGAATAAGAATAGAAATACGTCTTTTTTTTCTTGGCCAACTTTGATGACGTTTTTTTTTGGATGTCTATATGTTCTAGAAAATTCGTTTGACATCTAGAATATTTAATATGTCTTCCATACAATTCTTTACTAACAGCTAGTGTATAAACTAAATAGACTAAGTATGTAAACTATAAAACTGAATAACTGTCAGCTGCCGCTAATGACACTTAACAAATGTCACAGTATTTTGAGGTCAAAAGGCTGGTACAACATACTGTCCTGGTCTGTTTTTCCATGTTTCACCCATTTCTCAAATAACTCAATTTTTGATATATACATAATCTGAAAAATAGTAAGAAAAATAGTTGTACAATGTGCAGTCAAAACCTATTAAATTTAGAAAATAGAAGATGACTTTTTGTTTAATTAATTTTAGCCCGGGGTCACATGGGGGCATATAGTTTCTACACTAATGAAGAAAAAAATCGATAAAATATCAATAAAATCGATATTATCTATTTTTTTTTAAATTACTGAGTTGTTTTATACAAATATTTACAAAATTAAAAACTACTTACCTTTATCTTCAGAATCCATCAGTAAAATATATTATGCACAGTGACAAAAAGCAATGTGGTATATTATCGTACGAAAAACAAAACAACCAATAATGCAAACACGCTTACCCCTTTTCTTATTTATTAACATTAATTACTCATAATTTGATTAATTTGGAGGAAAATAATTATTGTAGTTAATACTATACGAAGGTCGTTTATCACTTTTTAACAACTGCTGTCAGAAATGCATTAATGACTTTTGACCAACTAGCTTCATCTGATCAAAACACCGTGCGCTGTTTAAGATATGGGCTACGTAGAAAAATGTATGTATAATGTATGATGGCAGCAAATGTACCAACGTTTTCACTAACATACGAAGAAAGTAATACAGACTGTACTATCAGCACTATATGCAAGTTTTTTTTTGCATCTTTCCTCTTGTCAAATAAATTAGGATGACATCAAGTATTACACATTTTCAATGAGCATGTTCAGAAAAAAAATATAGGTTTGACAATATTGACTCAAGCAGATTAATAAAATTTTTTATTTCTAAATAAGTTATTTTCTGAGTTACAAATTACAGATAATTTATTTGCACTGCTTCTGTGAATATTGTAAATCGTTTGATTGGAATATCATAGGATTATAATAAAATAATAAAGCATAATTTTTGCTGTCCAAAGTATGATGGATGTGATGCAAAAATGTGCTTAGTATTCATCATATCGTGTTGGAAAAAGTAAACTTTTCGGTTAGGTCACATTTAGAGTACACATAAATAAAATATATTTTCACGATTTTCGGTTTATTCCTAATAAATGGGTTATAATCATGCAACCTGAGTGCGATTAAAGCAAATTAAAATACCGTTTTTCTATTGAGTGTGGATCGCCTAGGCAAATAGACCTATGGGATTGCTGCCACCTAATTAATGGTGCCATTTTTTTTATTTGTAACGTAGATATGGGGAATTATAAAAAATGCCAACTTCAGAGTGAATTTAATTTATAAAAATTATTATTCTCGTTATTATTATTATCTAAAATGTCTAGTTTGACTTATTTTATTAACTTTAATCCATGTAAGAGGGGTATACTTAACGCAACGAAATATGTATACTTTAGCTTGTTGCTGTAATTATTACCAGACTAAAGTACAGCTGGCAATATCCCACCGATCGCATGTTGCGAGGTCATGGATAGTAGTTTCACCCCCGTGTTAAACTAATGTTTTAACTGGAAAACGAATAGGTAGTACCTACAACTTTAACAACAAAAATAAACTTTTACAATTCATAATGTGTCACATTGTAAACCTTCCTCTGCCATTCACGTTTCTAACCCTCTTCGAAGGTTTCTTGTCCACGTTGCTTTGCTTGCCCACATATTACGCGTATCAGTCAGCAAGTTTGTGTAATTTTATTTTTCAGATAATCTAAACTGTGGTAGATGTATATAAATAATTTCTTATATGTAAATGTTCCCTGATGAAAAAATCTAATGGGGAAAGATAGCCGAACGCGCTGGTCGTTTGTATGATGATTCTGTGCTTTTGATACGATTATCGCATCACGAAATGTTCTTACGGTCAGTAACATCTCGCTGAAGCTTCATGGAATTCCTTTCATTTTTCCAATACCACCAAATATCATGGCCTACTTCTGTAGTTTCTTATTAACATTGTCTATTGCATACAAAAAATTAATTTAAAATATCACTACGCCTAGGCTTTTCATGAAAACATGCAATTCACTGTGTGACTACGACATATACATGTTTACATTTATTTTCTTGATCTTAATCCGTTACTATAGCAGACGTTGCTCTTAATCCGATACAATAGCAGATAAATGTTTTTTTAGTACATAACTTAATATATTAGAAATAAAACAACACTAACCAATTGAATACTGTTATGATAAGCAATAAATAAGGTTCAACCATACAGTTCAGACCACTAGTCAAAACCAAAAGCAATGAGAACATATTACGCCAACGACTTTACGCCCAGAATAGGGATCAAAATCATCGCATAGTTGCACAAAGCATTATTTGGTTAGGACCCTAATACTTACATACTACATATGTATGTACATCGCGTGAGAAAGCTCTGTTGGACAACTTATCAGTCTAAAGGTGTATTTTCATGCAGTCGCTAGTCGCTCGTTTTCAGCGACAAATGAGGTCACGTGGTACGATTTTGAATTCTCCGCCACTTTAAGAATTTTAGCGATAAAGCTAAATTTTGTTTAGCTTTTCTCTGCCAGGGTCTACCAGCATCAACGTAATTCGAACAATCGAAAGAGTATGACGAAAGTGTCGGCAACACAGCTTCAAAAAAGTCGCAATTTATATAATGGATGGACCAAAAATATTTTCTATTTATATCGCTTTTGTTCATTATGAATAGCAATATGATTAAGTAAAAGCGTGGTTATAACCCTATTTCGTCGAAGCCTATTAATTTGCGGTTGCCGGATAATTTTTTTGACACTGATAAATCCACATTTGATAAAACCATATTTACTAGACATTATTTTCTCTATTAATATATTACAATTATCATATTTATTGTTCACCATTGTATACATATACCTTTCGATACACATGTTTCATTTGTCGCTTAAATTTTACTCTAATCGCTGCAATTTTTCGCTACAATTCTTAGTGGCGGAAAATTCAAAATCGTATCACGTGACCTCATTTGTCGCTGTAAACGAGCGACTAGCGACTGCATGAAAATGCACCCTAATACTTACAACATGTCTTCTCTTCAGATAATTTTGAACCCATTTTCTTTAGTTCCAAAAAATGTCAATCGAAAACAAATACCGCATTCATAATGGACAATCTCAACGGCGAACGGGATTTGAAAATATTTATTATTAATAAAATATTTATTTGTACGTATCTGTTGCGGCCTTGATATGTCACCGTAATTTAATTTGTTTGATGTTATTACGTAATTCAAAACAAACAAAAAATAGTATAACAGCAATAATAATATTATTGATAATGGTGTCTAGTTAACAATTTTTCATCAGACATCTACGAACGATAGATATACTCGTATATAAGGGTTTTCGTTTATGTTTTGACCTCGACTGTTTATATTCTGATTTGATTTTATTTGTTTTTTTCATGGAAATCTAGAGTCCGACAATTCTAATATAGTTATTAAATTTTATATTTAAATATTAAATAACTCGCTTTAAATAACTTTTGAATGAAATGTCAATATTTAGTGGTCAATATAGCACACATTTTCTAAATCAATGAAGAGTTCTTGCAGAATAGTAAAAAATAATGCATTGTATGACTTTTCGATGTTCATATGTTAATTTTTATAAGCCTAAAAGATAATACAGAACATATTCTGCAATTTTTATATAAGTAGTTTTTTGTATATTTTGTATAATAGACCCTCTAGGTAGATGTCAAAATATATAAACGAAAACTACATACATTTTATTTTGTGACGATGTAAAGTCTTCAACTTGTTCTCAGTATCACATCATCTTATCGTTTTGTTATCAGTTTTATAAAATGCAATGGTGAAAAATTTCCATACTATCAATGAATCAGTGGCGGCTCCTGACTTTTTTTTGGGGAGTCAAACATATTTTGTTAAAAATTTTGTTTCCTAAATTTTTGTGATGGTAAACATTCTTACAATTAGTAATATGCCGCATAGTTAGGAGAAGGACCTCTATTTAGTCAATAAAATATATTAAGTACATTTGTACCTAATATATTTTATTGGTTCAACAAATCCATCGGGAAAGTGTAGAGTTTCCGTTAAATTATTTTACAATTAAAAGATGCAGTGAAATAAAATACGGATTTTTGCCAGGACTGCGTCAATTTAAATTTGACGGGCTGAATTGATCACATTCATAATATTTTGTTTACCAAAATGCTGTAATTTACAAACACGCCTAATATGTTCCTGACTTTTTGAATATGTCAACTGAACGAAATAGTTTTAAGATTTTATCAAATCCAGACTTTGCCCAAGCATATTCTTCACGATTTGAAAATAATACACGGCCAACACAATAATTTATTTAAAGTTAAAGAACCACTTAGCCATTTGCATTTATCATACCACATATTAATAAAACTACGAGCCGGCTTACCTTGATTAATTAAAGTTTTACTTAGATCTGGCAGTGGTACTCTTAAATCTTTACAAACAATTTATCCTCATAAGACAGGCGAATAAATTTGTACTTTATATGATACTCAACAGTATCATTTCAGGTTCGAATATTTATTTGAGTGTCATGCCTACTCGTAGTGTTATTTTTATGAAACAAACTGCTACACTCGCCAGTTACCTCCATTATAATTTTGTATAGTTAATTAAATAAAAAGTTCAAATAATGACTTACGTAGGTAATATGGTACACTTTCAATAAATTATTATCCTCCTACACCACACAAAATACTCAAAAAAACCGGCAAGAATAACGACACTTTCCAACGAAAATTTCCAAAACACAGAACAATAAAAGATATTAAATTTAGTAGGTTACGTTCATGAAATCAAACAACTCGCTTTCTGCGCTGTCACGTGTGAGAGGTGGAAGGTGGGCATGTTTGCCTCCGCTATGCAGTTTGTTAAATGACCTTTAATGTCATTGGAGTTAAGGGTTAAATTTGTTAACAACGCAGGTTGTTGCGAAAACGCGAAGCCCCCTATCCCGTATAAATACATATGTGAAAACATTGGCATCGGAGGCTTGCCACCACGGCGATAGACTAGGCGCTGGGTCGATATGAGAACTAATATGTTGCAAATAATAGTGCAGAAACTCCTTTGACACATGTTTATTACTATTTTAATTTTTGGAAATTAATTTTTTACCCGATATATGAATTTAAAAAACGAAAGGTAATTAAAGTATTATAGGTTTATATATATAAAAAAAAACTTATTTGTAATTTTCACAGGAGAGGCACTGCCTCCTCTGCCTTCCCTGACGAGCCGCCACTGCAATGAATGAATTAATTTATGATGAGAATATTTCATCAAATAGAAATACATACTCGTGATTGTGCTGGGGACAAAGAAAAAAAGAATTGAACATCAGAGACCCTGTACATACATAATGTCTAACATTTGAAATTTAGTACCTACGCTCTGTAAGTAACTATGTATATTTTTATCTAAGTGTATTAAAATATGGGAAGGTTAAAGAAGGTTAAAGAGGATTTATGTTTGGAAACTTGGTTTGATTAGAACTGAATATATAATTTAATATTTACAAGGAGATTGCTTCATCTGGACTACCCACCCTACTTTCGTAAACGGCTAAAGAAAATTGTAATCTGCGAAGTTATACAATTTCGCAGATTACAATTTCCTTTACTACAATTTACTCTGAGAGATGGTAGGAAAATAGTAGCAGAAAATTGTCGATATGTGTCTCGCTTTTAAGGGGACCGCCTACATTAGGAGGTCAAAATTAAGAACTTTTTTCGTAAATTTTTTACAAAGAAACTACACAATGGGTTGTTTTGAAATTTTTACTGTTTATTATGTATATCAAAATGTTTACAAAAAAATGTTTTATTAAATTTCATATGTTTAAATAAAAGTTATTAATAATTGAATGCCGATGCCTTTGAAAATTCCCTTTTCCACGGCGTGCAGGATAGCGTCCCATAGAATCATCTGAATCATAAAAATAAAAAAATTTTGTAAAGCTTATGAGTATAGCTTCTATTTGAACTAAAAATAATCATGAATTTATTAAAATAAATTAAAAAATTGTTGTTTTAAAAAAAAAAATTGATTTTTTTGTGGAACATTTTCATGTGTTTTTGTTAATAACTTTTTTTTTGAAAATAATTTTTACTGATTTTTTTAGTTCAAATAGAAGGTAATTAAATAAGCTATAATTAAAAAAAAAAACAAAGTCGATCCGTCCAGTAGTTTTTTGAGTAATCGTGCACGCCAATTTGAAAAACATCGTTTCGAGAAAAACTCGTTTAAAGTTTTCGTACATGAAAAATAGTCGATCATTTTTTTTTTTCGTTTATTTACCTTAACTTTTTGGTCAATCTGCTATCCCTGCTCCATAAGAAAGTCCCTCCTCTTCTTCAAACAGTTAATTCCTTTGCAATTGTTTCGGCTTGATTCGGCTTCATCTACCGACGCGACGCTTCGAATTTAAGCAAAAAAAAAAATCGATTTTTTTGACCCTCTAATGTAGGCGGTCCCCTTAAGGCAGTGGGGGGTGGCGAAGCGAGTGAATATTGAAATGGTTACGAACTTCAATATTAATCGATATTTGTGTTAATTCGAATAAAAATCTTCACATGACAGAAATTACATATCATGTACCAGTGGCGGTTATAAAATAACGTTTTTTTATGCTTTTTGTATTGTATTGTGTTTGGATAAAGAATATATATTTTCTCGTTTATTATTATTATTACTTTTGAGTCATCGGAGAGGTCAAAACAAAATTTACATAAGTGACGTTGGTTAAACTTAAAAACACACACTAACATTTATCTGCATAAACAAATCACATATGTAAGAATCACATAGTTAATCAAATACATTTATGATATTGTGGCAAACCATTTGTTTGTCAAAGTTAATTTCGAGAAAGTGATTTTTAATTTTCATCAATGAATAAACTGACTTCTCTAAGATTATCTGGAAAAAATTATTTGACCCATTCAAAAATATATTTTCCATCTTAACTTCATATGTGCATTTTTATCTTTAAATTTAGATTTTCACTTAAAAAAGTGAAAATTATGACATGTTGGATAGATAGATAACAAACGCCGAAGGGGTCAAAATTGTGGATCTAAGGTGGGTGACGAATTCTACTCTAATTTCGGATCTCGGATGACAAATCCTAAAAACGTTGTTCTCTGGTTAAAACCATTATTTTTATTCTGTAATTAATAGTGAAGGAATAATATAATTCTTTTAAGGAAACTCATTCAAATTAACTCCAGATAGTTTAGAGTTTAGAGTTTTTAGATTTAAAAAAATGTTTATCAACTTTGAGATTTAGAATGTGGCATATTTATGACGTACACATAAATCTTTATCATAAAATTTTATTACACAAATTTCATGACTACGATGGGAATTAAATTTTGTTTGATAAGAACTCCGCTATAAATAACTGGGTTGTACAGGTGTCAGTGCTGTTAATAATTTACAGGAATTCAGTCAGTTATTCGACCGTTTGATAACATGATTGAATTATGTCATATGTATTACTCAATACAAACATTGCTCTTGAAGAGATTAAGACCTTCGGTGAAACAAAGTATTAGTAAAAGAACATGAAATATTACTATGTACATCTATTTGATGCATATTATTATCCGATTATCATTAAAATATAATTAAAACCCATTTTCAGGTAAATAATAACGCCAGTTATGTGTTATTATAAGTGACATCTTAATAACATAATAATTACTTCCACATCCTCAAGTCTACTGGAATATAAGAATAGATTTGACAATATAATTTTTAAACATTTTTATAAAATGTAGAACATTCTATCTAGTCTACATCAACTTCTGGAGTGGGTACTGGAACCTTCGGCGTAGAAACAAAAAACTGAACGTTTTCCACGAAACACCGAACTACTACACTTTTCTTGATGCGCGTTTCGCCAACCAAGTTGGCATCTTCAGGAGAATATTAAAACTAAATTCTAGAATTTAGTTTTAATCTTCTTCTTCTCGTATAATTCTAGAATTTAGTTTTAATCTTCTCCTGAAAATGCCAACTTGGTTGGCGAAACGCGCGTCGAGAAAAGTGTAGTAGTTCGGTGTTTCGTGGAAAACGTCCATTTTTTTTTAGTCTACATCAACTTTGTGAAAGTTAGTTTCGTCGGTCAGTTTACCAGTTTGTGAATATTTTCTTGTATACCATCAAAATGATTACTGAAGAATGAAACAATATTTGAATTTTTCAAATATGATATTGAAGCCCCACGTATTGACCAAGAAGTTCAGAATAGTTAAAAAAACATTTGGTCGTATATGATGTTTTCTGTTATATAACTGTTTCTAACAAAAAACGACAATACCTGCTTGTTAGTCTATGATGTCGAATTGAACAGTAAAAAACCGTTGCTTAAGGTATCACTACTGCATTCACATATATTTTTCTAAATTGTTCTAGATTAAATATCAAAACTATTTATAATACTGCTGAAAAGCGTGATATCAAAATCTCTGTGCCATAAAAAATGCGTAAAAAATGCAAAAATTTTGTTTCACTTAAGATATATGGAACATCCAAAAAAAAACGTCATCAACTCTGGCTATGAACGAGAGAGATAGAAATAGCAGTCATGTCTAAGCTTTTCGGTTGTGTCAAACTTTTGACAAGTAACTGTCACAATTTATAAAATAAACAATGGCTGTCATATGATGTGACAGTTTTGATAACTAAATAAGGTTATAAATTCGAATAAGAATAGAAATACGTTTTTTTTCTTGGCCAACTTTGATGACGTTTTTTTTGGATGTCTATACATATATGCCCTCATATATGGTATCTCCCCCCTCATATATATACATACAGTGGACAACAAAAATATTTGGACACCATTATTATATTACGTTTTCATGTGTTTTTGTAAGGAAAATGTTAACAAAAAATAACAACCAGTAATAAATACTTTATAGTCTTCTAGCTATTTTGTATAAAAATGAAGGGGTTACCTCATCATACTGTTAAGAAAGTCACAAAATTATTAACGAAACCGAAAAGTAACGCAACAAAAATATTCGGACAATCATAACAAAGGAGACGGGAAGCGCTGCGCCGGAGCAATACGTATGTGACGCCAACTTAAAAGCTATGGCATAACGACTACTTCGGTAGTTCCCACGAAACTGCAGCGAAATAGCGCCACTGTGAAGGTGAATAATTGCGAAAATGGGCCGTAAAAGTAAAAATACAAGCTTCGAGATAAGACAATTAGTAATTTATCATTATGAAAAGGGGAAAACGATCCGCAACATCATAACAGCAAATACATATGTATATGCTCTCAAACGGTATAACACATTAACCATTGAACCAAAAGAAAGAATAACTTTATAATTTCTTAGGTACCACATGTATCTAAAATAATACGATAGTTTGAAACGAATCTATTTAGCGATATTTAAGCAACTGCAAAATTACTGTTTGGCTTAAACCAAATCACATTTCACCATTTAGTACGTCTTATTAAAAGCAGAATTTACACGTTTTCAGTGACTTGTAATGAGTCAAAATGTTGTTTGGCTTATATTTCAGATATGTATATTTCCCCTCAATACCAGAACTCTCCAATACGTTAAAATTTATATTTATTGTGATAGACCTAATCAAGTCACCATCGTAGAGTCTTGTACTTATAGACACGGAAAACGTTTATCATCCCTCTTTCATCTGCCAACATCTTCTAGTGTAGTGTCTAAACTATTTTTGCGATTACTTTGCAGAAAATCACCCTGCATACTACAGGGTGATTCATAAGTTGAGTCATAGTTTTTAACAATTTGATAAACTATTCAAAATTAACGTTTATTCCAAATAGCGTTTTTAATAAATTAATGATAAAAAAAATAAAAACAAGCTTTTATTTAAATGCTCTAAAAAGAAGAAAATAAATTTTAAATTGAATCAAACCCATCAATTTATTACATTACACAATTTATATGATATAAAAGCTTGTCACGAGATTTACTTGTGTAGACAAACAAGCAGTGGCGGTTGGTGATATTTCAGTTAGCCATATCTTGAAACCGACGCATGGGACCCACTTCACTTTTTAGATGATGACTATATACCTCTTACAGAAAGGATTTATAGTGAAAAAACCGTCAACAAAGTTTGCGAAAAATTTTCAAAAAAACTGGAGCACTCCCTGGGATCTCAGTAACGCTCTGTGGAATATTTGCAGCTATTTTTTTTTCATAAAATAGAAACAAATATAAGGAGGTTTTTCGATTTGTTCCAAAATATTTTTTTTTTTTAAAAAGATGGTATAAAATTAAAATGGCCATAACATTTTGAAAAAAAAATATTTTGTAACAAATCGAAAAACCTCTCCTTATATTTGTTTCTAGATTATGAAAAAATTTTACTGCAAATATTCCACAGAGCCGTTACTGTCCCGAGGGAGTGCTCCAGGTTTTTTGAAATTAGGGTATAGGTTGATATTAGTTAAGTCACGACCCCGCTAAGTCTTACTGTTTAGCCGGGCAGTAGTACACCATCTCTTCGAAGGGTTGAACGCAGACGTTAATTTATTCGTATTCTTCTTAGCAAACCCTTTCATTTGATACCCATATCATTGGAGTGCACAAAAAATAACTATTCAGCCATCTTGGGCGGTCCGACATATTGAATTTAGAGAAAATTCATTTTATTTTCTTGTTTCTTCTCAGCAAACCCTTTCATTTAATACCCATATCATGGGAGTGCGCAAAAAAATATCTATTCCGCCATCTTGGACCCTCCGCCATTTTGAATTTAGAATGACATAACTTAGCTAACCATGCATTGTCATCCAAACTAATAGTATGCAAAATTGCATCTCAATCGGTTGAGGATAATTATTTTAAAATTCAGTTGCAAGATTTGACCCGAACATACCTACATAATTATGTACATACAAACAAACAAACAAACATTGCAAGTTAAATAAAAGCTTGTAAAAAAAAATTCAAAAATAAAAATGTTACTACACTAATTTCGAAAACAGCATGTATCATCGGATAAATGGTGTTTTCCTGCATTAAATTTAAATTTAAATGCCTGCGTTTTTAAAAGAAAAGGTAAATTCAAGATTTCGTAGAAAAACATATGTATACGTAGATGTGCCATGGAATGATGTCAGGACAATTGAACGTTAACTGAAATCACTTAAACTTAATTTTGACCTAACTGTAGTTGACAATTTTAAACATAATTTCTACAGAAATAGCCAACCATAGAATATCAAAACTATCAAACACAATAATTATTTTGTTTCCAAATTCCCGTGGCAGACATAATTTTTAAAAACACTTGCGGACTCAGACCGCATACTGAAAACATGAGTGATTTTAGAATTTGTCGCAACAATAGTTCCAAATTGATTGAATTACGCCTAAAAAAAGCTAATTTTTGGCTTGTTGAAAAATGCATTGAAATGACACTTCTATAAATAAAAATTATTAAATAAAAAAGCCAAAAAAAAACTACCTATACCTACTAAAACGAGCTGATATGGAAAAAATATTGAAATATTTCTTCGCACACAAAGAAAATATTGATTCGAAAATGTAGTTTTAAGTTTAAGCGCCTCCAAATAATACTCAATTGTCTTGACATAATTCCATGGCACACTCGACTGGTCTATTTACAAAATATTGAATTTCAAATTCAAAACTCAACTTTGAGCTCGTATAGAAATAAACACATTGTATATTTTTGTTCAAATTTCACATATGAGTGTTTTGAAGAGTGATGATTAACGGTGTGAATTTAGATTTTAAATAAAAAATTGCTAAATGGTCATATAGAATTTCGGGGGTTTAAAAAACCGTAGCAGGTCATGAGGGTGCATCTTAAAAGCGGCGGTCAGAAGCAATTTATGCATTCAGGTTTCAAAGGGAAATAATTGTTTTATGATTTATATTTCTCTGAAACTATATTTTTTTCCAATTATTTGAATACATAAATGTGGCTATCATCTGAACTAACAATAAGATAAAGTTAAAGTAATAAAATTTAAATTCGGCGTGTGAATATAGGGTTTTCAACACTTATTTTATTAAAGTGGCACTTCTGCCACATGTTTTGTAATTAATGAGTTAACTATTCTAATTCAGACGATAGTCATGGATGTGCTGAAGTTGTGTGCAAAATTCGTAATATGTAATTTACTTTTAGCTCGATCCATCCAGTAGATTTTGACATAATACTCGTATATGTATGTACGTTGATCCCCAATTCAAAAAACATTTTGAGAAAAACGCGTTTAAAAATTTCTTTAACACGTAACTCCAGTATAACATGTTATTAATATAACGGGCGGTCAACTATTTGATAAATATTTGTATAGACATAAAAAAAAACGTCATCAACTCTAGCTATGAACGAGAGAGATAGAAATAGCGGTCATGTCTAAGCTTTTCGGTTATGTCAAACTTTTGACAAGTGACTGTCACAATTTGTAAAATAAACAATAGCTGTCATATGATGTGACAGTTTTGACAAGTAAATAAAGTTATAAATTAGAATAAGAATAGAAATACGTCTTTTTTTTCTTTGCCAACTTTGACGACGTTTTTTTTGGATGTCTATATTATATACATAAATAAATATAATTTAAAAACTATATGTGCACATGCTTGTAGTTCACAAATTCGTATAACCGGACATCTCACTTGACCGGGCAAAAATTGGAGTCCCATGAGTGTCCGTTTATGGGAGCTTTCATTGTATGTTATGTACTAGGGCTAGAACAAAAGTCTCGGATACTGACCGTCTTCCAGGCGGCCGCGTATCGGTATCCCGTATTCCAGGTAGCCATGGCTCGGCCAGCGGGGCGGGGGCCGGGACGACTGTGACGCGAAACAGGTTCTGTATTTATTTAGTCCTTTGAAGGTCGCGCTCCTGTAATTGTGCATTACTGATTGTTATACTTAATTGATATTATAACGATGGTTAAAACGCCAGCCCCATTTGCTTATCAATTAAAACAAATTGTGCACGGTTTTCCAGATTCGAAGTGTTAAAGCTACCACTGTGTACTGTGAAATATGCAAGTGTCACTTACATGTTTACAGAAAAGGACAACGTGAAAAGCACGTAAAGTCGCTAAAACAGGAAATAAAAGAAATGGAATTGAATTCCTATATGAGGACGACGAGGTGTAAGAGTGTGACAACAGATGCGGGAAAAGAATATTACTTACTAAGAGAAAACAATATTACTTAGTAAGTCCCTATTTATTCACTGCAGCATGCATGCTCAAGTTCGACCCTGGCATGTACCATTTGGTTCTAGCCCTAGTATGTACATATGTACATCACGTGATATACACATACATACATATGTATGTATACATATGCATAGCTCTTTTTATCCTGAATCTGAGTATGTCTGAGGTTATTGGATTTATTGTTAATACTTGTTGAGATATTTGACAATAAGAATGTGAACATACATTTAAATCATAGGTAGGCTATGTTCGAAAAAACAATAGTAAATCAAAAGACAACAAATACATTATAACTTGACAATGAAAACAACAGAGAATTTTATCCCGATTATTTCCTTTCAGGATTATCTCTTTTTTAATGTCAAAAATCTCAACAATTAGGTATTAATAACAAACCCATAAAATCTTATATATTTATATTCAGGGTAAAAAAGTCCACCCAAAAATGAATCGATATGTATATCCCGTGTATACCGTGTGTGTAAAGCCGACATCGGCCAGTTATGAAAAAGGACAAACAGAAGTGAGACGATAGATAAGAAGCAACCGCACATGCATTTTTTCATTAAAATAGTATAGTGACTACCCACTTGCACGCCCCTATTACAGTTGAAAAAAATTAACAGACAAAAATGCCTTCGGTTACAATGTGTAAGTAATAGAAATTTAAAAAGAAAATATTAGTCTGCTCCAGAGGTTTTCTAAAGAAAAAACCTGATATAAAAAAATTAAAACTTTTTAACGCTCTGTATCTCAAAAACTAGGCCACTTAGGAAAAAACTTTATATGACCTGTCTTGACCTATCTGACCTTGTCTTCATGAAATCACTTGAGGAGATATTATCTCCTTCAGTTTTTTTCAGATTACTGAAGAAACACCCTGCGAAGGTTTTTGGAATAATTTGTATAAGTATAATAGTGTTACGAACGCTGGGCCAGTCCGCCCCTGTCTCCCTCGATACCCAGCCGACCGCGTCGTCTGATAGACGTATGTGGAAGCGCCTCGACAGATCGCGGCGGCTCGCGAAGTCGAACTGCCCGGAAGCTTCGAGATATCTCCGCAAGGAGATATAACGCGGGGTTTCGACGCGGGACGATTCAGTTCTATTTACAACCGGCGCGGCTTACAACGCTCAAGATAAATTGTATAGAAATAAATTAGTGTAAATAAATAGTGTTAGTTTAAATGTACGAGTTTAATTTGTCACACCTCACGAACCCGAAATAAAATAAAACGTTACATTGGTGTCCGGTGTGAGTGTGGAAAAAAACTGAACAATAAAGACATTTAAATAAATAAATTCGCGATAAATAAATTAAGTGAAATGGCTTCAAGACAGGTATTTTTAAAGGACCTTAAAGTGGCGGATTTAAAAAGGGAACTTGAAGAACGGGAGTGCGAGACGACAGGGAAAAAGGCCGATCTGCAAAATAGACTTAAAGAAGCTCTGGAAAATGAAGGTGAAAATCCCGACATATTTTTATTCGACATTGCTGGCGATATAAATTCGGCGTTGCAAAGTTTGGAAAATAAATTATTAGAAAATGCCACCAAAATGCAACAGGAACTCCAGGAATCGTCTGGAAACTTAAGAGGGATGGAGCAAAACTTAAGAGGGATGGAGCAAAGGTTGGTCGAAAATTCTGATAACTTAAGAGGGATGGAACAGAAACTAATAGAAAATGGTAGTAACCTACAACAGAAGCTAGAGGAGACATCTGGAAAATTAGAAAACTTAGATAAAAAACTACTCGAAAATTATACAACTTTAGAAAAGAAAATTATGGAAAATTCTAGTTGCCTCCAGAAACAAATAGGCGAATATGTGGACGGAAAATTTGAGGAAATTGAAAATAAGTTAGTTACCGTAGAAGAATTCCAGAATAAGTTTCTAGAAGTAGAGAGAAAAATTGCAACGCTGAATTTAGAAAGTGGGGAACAACAACAAATGGTCAATACCTCTCTGAAGTCACCTGGTAGCGACAGCGACAGGTTGAGTAAACCCGAATTGAGCAGTCCTGTGGAAATTTCGAAAATTCGTATGAAACCACCACAGTTTGATGGTAAGAGCTCATGGGTCAATTATCTACGACAATTTGAGGCTGCAGCGAGGGCAAATGGTTGGTCGTTGGCAGAGAAGGCTACAGCGCTGACGTTGGCGCTACGTGGTGACGCCACAGATATTTTACAGACGCTTTCTTTGGAAGAACAAGATGATTACCATCAACTAGTTAAACACCTCGAAATGCGTTATGGTCAGTCCCATCTCGAGCATGTCTACCACTCGCAGTTGAAGAACCGCTGTCAGAAAAATAACGAATCTCTGCAGGAATTTGAAGCGGACATAGCGCGGTTAGTTCGTTTGGCATATTCATCTACGCCGGAGAACGTCATGGAACGACTAGCCGTGCAGGCATTTTTAGATGGTCTGCGTGATACTGAGACCCGTCAAGCCCTGACTCTCGCTCGTCCCAGCAAGTTGGTGGATGCTTTGGCGCGAGCTTTGGAATTCGAAGCTGCTAAACAGAGTTGCAGAGGTCAAGCTAAGGTCCGTAGGATGGAGGAAGGTGTTGAAGAGGGAACCTGCAATGAAGCAGAAATTAGGCGAGTCGTCGAGGGCATGTTGGAAAAGAGGCAAATTCGGTGCTGGAATTGCGGTAAGGTTGGACATGTCCGTAGTCGCTGCCCTAGAAATAAGGAAACGTCACCCTCGTCGGAAAACTAAAGGAGGTTGACCGTAAGGGGCAATCGTCAACCTCTAAGAAGCAAGCCCCAAAGAAAATTGCACGAGTCGCATCTCTTCAACACCCGTCTAATAGTGTTTTTATCGATGGACTAGTCGATGGAAAAGAGAGACTGTTGCTATTAGATACGGGTGCAACGAGAACTATCATTAGACCAGATATTGTTGGAACAGCAGCAAGAATTACTCCGACCAGCTGGCGACTACGTACTGCAACTGGAGATCCCGCTACCATTCGCGGTGAGACCAACATCACAATTGTCATTGGAAACGTGTCGTTTGAACATCGAGCACTGGTAGCTGAAATTGAGGATGAACTTATTCTTGGAATGGACATTATGAACACCAAGGGATTTGAACTGGACTTCAAGAATAATGTTCTGAAAATAAATGGCGAGGAAATCGTACTACATCGAAAGACGGAGGAAACAATCCGAGTTGTACTGGCAGAGGATACGGCAGTGCCAGAGCGAAGTGAAATGATCTTGGACGCTCATTTGGACGGTAACCCGTGTGTTGGAAATATAATGATGTTTGAGCCAAGATCTCACGACGGCGAGGTAGCGAGAGGAATAGCTGTGGGAAAAGCTCTGTTGCTGACCGAGAAAACAGTACCGGTGAGAATAATGAACCTGAATCATCACCCAGTAAATCTAAGAAAAGGAATCGTTTTAGGGTACTGTTCCTCGGTTTCCTCCGTCATCCGAAAATTAGATGCTCAAGAAAATTCAGTTAGGAAGATTACAGGCGAGTTAGCAAACCTCCTATCATCGTCCTCAAGATCCTTGAGAAGGGATCAAACGACGAAGCTAAGGAGTCTGATTACTAAGTACGCAGATATTTTCGATGATGGGCAAGGTGGAAAGGGCAGGACAAATGTAATCCGACACAAAATTGACACGGGCGACGCTCGGCCCATCCGACAAACAGCAAGAAGATTGCCATTAGCCAAACGCGAGGGAAGCCGATAAAATCGTGCAGGACATGGAAAAAGATGGAGTCATTGAACCATCTAATAGTCCGTGGGCTTCACCAATTGTATTGGTAAAGAAGAAAGATGGCTCTACCAGATTTTGTGTGGATTACCGTCAATTAAACAACGTGACAAAGAAAGACAGCTATCCATTGCCTAGAATCGATGACACCTTGGATACTCTATCAGGATCAAAGATTTTCTCAACCCTAGATTTGAAGAGTGGATATTGGCAAGTAGAGTTGGCACACCGGGATCGAGAGAAAACTGCGTTTACTCTGGGTACAGGACTATGGCAGTTTACCGTAATGCCGTTTGGATTATGTAACGCTCCGGCAACCTTCGAGAGGCTGATGGAAACTGTGTTAAAAAGGACTCTCTTGGAAGACATGTCTTGTGTACCTTGACGACATCATCGTGGTTGGAAAATCCTTTGAGGATCACATGAAAAATCTGGAGGAGGTCTTTCAACGTTTGCGAATCTCTGGCCTAAAGCTTAGCCCGAAAAAGTGTCATCTATTCCAGAAGGAAGTGAGGTATCTGGGCCATGTTGTTTCCAGTCAAGGAGTGGCAGTGGATGACCAGAAGATCAAAACAGTGCGAGAGTGGCCAGTACCCGGCAATAAGCATGATCTACGAAGTTTCCTCGGGTTATGCACTTACTATCGTCGATATGTGCCCGGATTTGCCAATATTGCCAAGCCACTGACTCGACTCACGGAAGGAGAAAGACGGTTCCAATGGGACGATGAATGCAGTGAAGCGTTTCGACATTTAAAGGAAGCGTTGACCAGTGCACCTATCCTGAGCTATCCTCTCCCAGATGGAAAATTCATTTTGGATACCGATGCCAGTAATGTAGGTTTGGGAGCAGTTTTGTCTCAGATTCAGGACGGCCAAGAGAAGGTTATTGGATACTTCAGTAAAACCTTGTCTAAACCTGAGCGAAACTACTGTGTTACCAGGCGGGAGCTACTGGCGGTAGTGAAATCTGTCGAACACTTCTATAAATACCTGTATGGGAGGAAATTCTTGCTGAGAACGGACCATGCGGCGCTAAAATGGCTTCTACAGTTCAAGAATCCTGAAGGGCAGGTAGCCAGGTGGATAGAGCGACTCCAAGAATTTGATTTCGACACCGAACATCGTGCAGGCAAAGTTCACCGCAACGCTGATGCGCTATCCAGAAGACCCTGTTTTGAGGAATGCAAACATTGTCAGCGGGCAGAAGAAAAGGACATCTTAGTATACAGAACGACGGCGGTGAACGATGATTGGCTGTCGGAAAAGGTTTTGAAAGACCAAGAGAATGACCCGAATCTGAAGCCAATTGTGAATTGGAAGAAAGAAGATCGGAAACCCACTTGGGAGGAGGTATCGCGGTATTCACCAACCGTAAAGTCGTACTGGGCTCAGTGGAATTCCCTCCTCTTAAGCGACGCTCTTAAAACGCGTTCTGGAGGAATCAGATGGTACCGAAGAGCGAAAACAACTGATAGTCCCCAGAAACAGAGTGCCAGAGGTATTGGAGGAGATCCACAATGGAAGCACTGGCGGACACCTAGGAGTAACGAAGACGCTGGGAAAAGTTAGGGAGCGTTTCTACTGGGTGAACTGCACTACTGACGTGAAGGAGTGGTGCAAGAAATGCGTGGTGTGCGCTGCGAGTAATGGTCCGCAACGGCACCCGAAGGCTCCAATGCGACAATACAACGTGGGTAGTCCGTTTGAAAGAATTGCCATCGATGTAGCAGGTCCGTTTCCGGAAACAGATAATGGAAATAAATACATCGTCGTCGTGATGGATTATTTCAGCAAATGGGTAGAAGCGTATGCCCTTCCAAACCAAGAGGCTTCTACTGTGGCGGACGCCCTCATCAAGGACTGGATCTGTCGATTTGGTGTACCTCTGGAATTACATTCGGACCAGGGGAGAAATTTCGAGTCGATTCTGTTTCAGAATGTGTGCCGTACACTCGACATCCGTAAGACGAGGACAACTGCACTGCATCCGCAGTCAGATGGAATGGTGGAGCGAATGAATAGGACCATCAACCGGTACTTATCCAAAGTAGTCTCTGACCATCAGAGGGATTGGGACCAGTTTCTCCACCTGTTCCTGCTAGCCTACCGGTCGTCAGTCCACGAAACAACTGGGCAAACACCTGCAAGCATCGTGATGGGCCGTGAACTGCGTCTACCCTGTGACCTGAAGTTCGGCTGTACACCAGGGGACGACGTGGCTGGAGAGGACTACGTCAGTACTCTACGCCAGAGAATGGACGACATCCACGAACGAGTCCGTTCAAATATCCAGGGCGCCAGCGACCGCATGAAGGAGACCTACGACATCAACGCCAACGATGGCAGGTACCAGCCCGGCAACCAAGTCTGGTTATATAACCCACAACGTCGTCGTGGGTTATCTCCAAAACTTCAAAGCTCCTGGGAAGGTCCGTATGAGGTCGTCACCCGGATTAACGATGTAGTCTACCGAATCCAGAAGTTGCCAAGAGGAAAACCCAGGGTGGTCCACTTCAACCGTTTAGCCCCTTTCGCCGGAAGCAATGACGAACAAGCTGAAGCCAGAGTTCGACACGTCAGTCCACCAGACGGCGAGCTCTCCTTCGAGGAATTCATGTCGCTTCATTCCAACGGCCAGAAAGCTCGCTACGGTGTAACGCGAGAAGAACCACGTGACCTGTTCCAGACTCCTGCTGACTTCTGTCTTGCTCACTGTGTGGCAGCGGACCTCCGAATGTCCCGAGGGATTGCACTTACCTTCAAGAAGGCGTTTGGACAGTTGGAGGAGTTACGCAGACAAAGACCAGAGGTTGGACGAGTCCTTCAAATCACGGCGGCCGAGCAGGAGAAAGAGAGGTCCGTTTTCTATTTGGTGACCAAGCAGCTATCGCACCATAAACCAACTTATCAAACTGTCTGGGACACACTAGTCGAGCTGAGGGATGTGCTCTTGTCCCAGAGCATAAGCAGTTTGGCGATACCGAAGATAGCCAGCGGACTAGATGGCCTGGATTGGAGGGTGATCAGGGAGTATGCTAGAAGTCCTCTTCCGGTTTACTGGAATTGAGATTCTGGTATGCTGTTACAACCCCAGGAGATCGCTCAACGAGAAGACTGTGGACTGCTTCTACCAGACCTCCCGATGCAAGAATGGGTCATTCTGCAGGTATCGACACGGACCAGAGGACGATACAATTCGAGACGAAATGTCTTTAAGGAGGGGGCAGTGTTACGAACGCTGGGCCAGTCCGCCCCTGTCTCCCTCGATACCAGCCGACCGCGTCGTCTGATAGACGTATGTGGAAGCGCCTCGACAGATCGCGGCGGCTCGCGAAGTCGAACTGCCCGGAAGCTTCGAGATATCTCCGCAAGGAGATATAACGCGGGGTTTCGACGCGGGACGATTCAGTTCTATTTACAACCGGCGCGGCTTACAACGCTCAAGATAAATTGTATAGAAATAAATTAGTGTAAATAAATAGTGTTAGTTTAAATGTACGAGTTTAATTTGTCACACCTCACGAACCCGAAATAAAATAAAACGTTACAATAGCATAAGAAAAGTAAGTAATATATGTAAAACAGTGCCACATTATACGAAACTTTTTTTTGTACCGGTTATAATAACCAAAATAAAGTGGAAGTCAAAATATAATACATAACCATGTACATAGAAAATCCCCCACTTTCCGAATTCGTTGAAAAAAATTATGTTTGTCCTTTAAAGAAAGGGCCAATTACGTTATAGCTCCAAAAAAGGAGATATGGATATGGCATTTATTGGAAAAGTGTATTTAAAAAAAAATCGACCTGTTCTAACTTTTTTTTTTGTAAAATCTTTCTTAAAAAGAAACATCGAATTTATTTCGTTTTGAAAGCATTGTATTTTTAGAATACTCATTACAATTATTTTGCGTGCTATAAATTTGACCCCATTTATGAAACATAAAGTTTAAGTTATGTGTATCATCATTTCTAGATTAGCATTTTATTATTACACTTATTATAACGTCGCAGTGAACAAATGACTACCGCATTATCTGTCAAATTATGATGTTTGTAAATACGAGCAAGTTAGTATGAAGGTATGGAAAATATTCACTTTGAGATAGATTAAGAGCTGAAAGATTCATGTGCAATTAATGTTGCACAATTTGAATCGATGCGACGTATAGTTCGTCGATTCAATTTCACCGTAACTCGTACACCTAAACATGTAGAAAATGTATTCACCCTCTATAGTAGGTACTGTAACGATTTTCTAGCGCCACTAAAACCATTTGAGTGGAATTAAATGCACACTTAAATGGAAATTTAAAAACGTTTAAATTATATTCGAAATTAAAACTTTTAAAAAAATATTTAGTATCATTGAACTCGGAAAATTATGAGGATTTCAAATATGCAATAATTAGGTATAGGATACTCTATTTGAAAATTGTAAGTTGGGACCAAGTTATATAAATGCCATTTATATGTCAAAAAGTTGTCATTTATTGGGTGCTTTCCATTTACCGACACAAGTCGACACGAGTCTCCGAAAGTGCTTTCCATTTGATTTGTGTCGCCGTGAGTCAACGACACAAGTCACCTCAAACAGACTCCGCTAGACAGCTGAGTTCACGCTGAGTGTGAGTGTAAAAGAAGTGAAAGTCTAAACGAACGCGGGGGTGGTGAATGATTTTTCAAAAAATTCCCGAGACACGTCAACTTTTAAATGTATTTACCTACATTTTGCAAGTAATGTGAAAAAAATAGCCCTTCAGGGGTGGCTGAAACCACCCTCGACATGATTTTTTCAAATGCAACCCTATGGCTTGTGACCCCTCATTGTAAAGCTGGTGGAAAGAGGCATCCAACGCACTTATCAAATTTTAATTTTTAGTATGTTTGTAGGGTTGCATACAATTAAAACGTAATTTTATAGTTTAATTTATTTTTAACGCAACAATTTCGTACTCAAAATGTCATGAGATGGGTCATGTCAGGAAAGTACCGAGTAAGAGGCAGGCTGTTGTTGATGACGACACGAAGTTGAATTTGTTGCTTGCTCTAGAAGAAGATCCAATCACTCCAGCCCGTC
Organism: Aromia moschata; assembly: GCA_029963805.1. NCBI lineage: Eukaryota > Metazoa > Arthropoda > Insecta > Coleoptera > Cerambycidae > Aromia > Aromia moschata. The sequence goes on from JAPWTK010000188.1 coordinate 825,258, forward strand.
AATTGGCCCGTGATAGTAATCTTAATCACAAAACAGTTTTAAAAACACTTAAATATGAGAAAAAACGCCCATATAAAATGCAAGCTGTTCAAGAGCTACTTGAAGTTGATCCAGATCGACGAGTGGAATTTTGCGATTTATTGATGACTTGTATTGATCAAAACCATAGTGGATAGTTTTCTCTGACGAGGCTACTTTTACATTAAATGGGCACGTAAATCGCCAAAATTGTCGTTACTGGGCTGAAGAGAACCCCCATTGGATGAGGGAACTTCATACTCACAGCGCCCACAGAAAACTAATGTGTGGGCCGGAATAATACAAGATAGAATTGTAGGACCATTTTTCTTTGATGCCACTCTTAATGGAGCAAGATACTTGCGTTTACTCCAGCACGAACTAATGCGAGTGCTATGTCACTATTTCCAAACCCATTGACCGACGAGAGGTTATGGTTTCAGCAAGATGGGGCCCCACCACACTATGCTGCCATTGTTCGTCAGTATCTGGACAGAATTTTTCCCGGTAGGTGGATTGGGAGGCGAGGTAATATTGAGTGGCCAGCAAGATCTCCAGATCTTACACCACTGGATTTCTTTTTGTGGGGACATCTTAAAAGTAGGGTTTACATTCAGAAACCCAACAACATAGCAGATCTGCAGGAAAGGATAAGAGAGGAAATAGGAAAAATAACACCGCAAATGTTGCATAATGTAAGTGACGAAACCTACCACAGACTGGGATGCTGCCAACAAGTGAATGGTGCACATTTTGAACAATTGTTACGTTGAAAATAAATTTAATTTTTAAATTGTTTTAATTGTATGCAACCCTACAAACATACTAAAAATTAAAATTTGATCAGTGCGTTGGATTCCGTTTCCACCAGCTTTACAATGAGGGGTCACAAGCCATAGGGTTGCATTTGAAAAAATCATGTCGAGGGTGGTTTCAGCCACCCCGAAGGGCTATATTTTTCATATTACTTGCAAAATGTAGGTAAATACATTTAAAAGTTGACGTGTCTCGGGAATTTTTTGTAAAATCAATCACCACCCCGCTAGCGAATATATTCCAGTTAAAGCCTCCACTGTGTAGTGAAGAGTTAATGCAAAATCTAATTGAAGAAAATGAAGGTAGGTGAAAAACGTAATTATTTGCAGTAATTACTTTCAACTACTTTTGCACGAAACCACTAGCCTAGCGAGCGTTCCATTTACCTATTTGATGAGAGTCAACACTAGTTGACACGAGTCGACACAAGAGTCACTGGGAGTCGTATAAATGGAAAGCACCCATTAGGAATATAAGATGTTGAAAACTTTAAAATTTTGTCTTAATAAATTATCTTTCTTTTTATCTATAATAAAAAAGAGGGATATCTAGAACAAGAAAGCCATGTCCTACCTCAGATACATATGTAAGTAGGTAAATTACAATTGATGGATACAAAACAATGTATTGTATTTTAAAATTAATATTAAAAGTACTAACATGATACAAAAATGTAAAACTTGTATATGTATACGTACATATTTGCAAAATGATGTGTTCTTAATAGTCTAACTCCGTTTTGAAAGTTAATGAGATAAATCTCTGACAAAATACGATAAATTGTAAAAAAAATAGTTTATTTTTAATATTATGATAAAATTAATGTTATTTGACTATAACTCATTTATCTACATTTATAATTAAACGAATAATTTTAATCTATGTAAATGATACTAATACAGTTTGTTCTGTCATTTAACAAGATCCGTCATTTTGTAAAGTCTTTACAAAGCCTAAAAAATCGGAAAAACATCTGATTTCAATAATCTGAATAGTGTTTGAGTATAATGAACTTGTTCAGACACTCATTTATATTTTGAATAAAAAAGTATCACTTAAAAAAATTGTTAAATTCAACGAAACATTATGTCAGCAGTCAATCATGCACTTTTAATTTTCTGTCCTGAAAAATCTAGAAAAGTTTGAAAGGAAATTGATTTTCATAAATTCGGAGAAACCTAATCTAACGAGACCTTTTAGTACCTTCTACTTCTAGTTTGGGTAATGGAAGTATAATTTTTTTTATAGTTATATGAATAGATAGTAAAACGTTCGAATTTTACAGTAAGCTGCAACCATAAAAAATACAGCGGGTAATGTAAAAATTATGTAGCGCCTTACTTTTATCTATTGTGTGTTTTATAAATATTTTATTTGGCGTTCGTTTATCGTAGAATTACATGAATATATCATCGTTATCTGGACGAATGATTCTTATAGTTAATCCATTTTATTTTGATATTCGTTGTTTAATTTTTCGTATGTATGTACTAGGGCTAGAACCAAATGATACATGCCAGGGTCGAACTTGAGCATGCATGCTGCAGTGAATAAATAGTGACTTACTAAGTAATATTGTTTTCTCTTACTTTTCCCGCATCTGTTGTCACACTCTTACACCTCGTCGTCCTCATATAGGAATTCACTTCTTGGGATTCCATTTCTTTTATCATCGTTATAATATCAATTAAGTATAACAATCAGTAATGCACAATTACAGGCACGCGACCTTCAAGCACTAAATAAATACGGAACCTGTTTCGCGTCGCAGTCGCCCCGGCCCCCGCTGCGCTGGCCGGGCCGCGGCCACCTGGAATACGGGATACCAATACGCGGCCGTCTGGAAGACGGTCGGTATCCGAGAATTTTGTTCTAGCCCTAGTATGTACACACATACACATGTACACATAGGTATGTACATATGTATATATTTTAGTTAATACTACACAGAAACTTAAGGCCGCTTTACAGTTCGCAATTTTTCTTGCCGGCAAGAAAAATTGCAGAAATTTTTATTGCGCGCACGCGTATTTATGGCGGTTTGGACAATTTCTTAACAAATAAATACAAATACGCGTAATATTGTCAATAATTCCCATGACAATTGGTTCACTCACTGTTTTACATTAAGATCCAAGAAGCTATTGGTAATATGTTTATTTGGTGAAAATAAAATAAAATTGATAGTTTCAACACAGTTCCAATGGAAAGAACTTTGCCTAATATTACATATTCGTACATATATATTTGTAACGTTTTGTCCACTTAGGGTTCGTTTGGTGTGAAAAATCAGACACGCACTTTCAACTAACACAATTTATTTCAATACATACAAATACGGATTAAGCACTAAATTAACTAACACTAATTTATTTATGTACAATTTATATTCGAATGTTTTACGACGTTCTCGACGACTTATTTCAAAAGATTACTTGCCCATTGCCACGTCGGTATGCTTTTATATTCCCTTTTGGGCTATACGCGTACATATATTCGGGAATTCGTCTGGATTTCGCCACAATATGTTCTGGAGCCTTTGCAAATAGTGCGTTATAGGAGGAGTCCGTGGCATCTGAAGAGCACCTACGATACGTCGCGTGTATAAAGGACTTACAATTTTCTTATTTTCTAATATTAACAAAGCGCTGGTGAAAACATTAAGTAGTTGGTAGTAGAAAAGTTAGCTAATACAGTTGTTCTGGGTTACTCCTCATCTGAACTTTGTCTGCTCTAAATTGTTTTATGGTTGGGGTTATTGCATTCCGTATGATGGCTAATATACTTACTTAGGAAATTGCATGTACCATATGAGATAACATTCATGGTCTGCACATGAATTGGTACGATAACTATTTTTTTGTTGCTAAGTTAAGAGTCAGTTGTGATTCGAATTTTATAGAGTTGTAATCGAGGAGTTGTAAAGTGTGAATAAAAGGATCTCAAGCAGAAAAGTGAGTTATTGAAGGCAGTATCATTAATCAGGAAAAAAAAATGGTTGCAAATCGTCAATAATAATTTTTTACATAACCTTACATTCTGCTGCAGTTAAACTGATTTGTCTATAGTTTTCGACAGAGTTTTTTTACTTTTTAAAAATCAGAATGACTGTTGGTCATTTTCCATGCTCCTGCAAGGGTAAGGGCTTATTAAGTAAATGCACATTTCATTAGAACAGACATTGGTATGGAAGTAGGACCTGGGATGGAAGTAGATTTTTTTAAAAGTTTAAGTCATAAACTTTTTCATGCGTAGTATCTACAAAGTCTAGTAGAAATTTAGCTTTAGTTTCAGTCGTATAATTGGTAGAAGAAAAAAGGCAAACATATCAGCTATTTTGCATCATCCATAATCATTACACCAGTTTCATCCCGCAGGCATAGAACCATTTTGCAGGCAGGCAAACTACATTTCATTACGTAGATTGTCTAACGTAATTGTAAAAAAAACTTTTTGTTTGAATTAACCAGGTTTTTTCGCAGCGTGATTTGTTGTCCTTTATTAACCAAGACAAGTGATTTGAAAAGTGTCAAAAAACTAAAAGGTCATAGTCATTTCCGGAACATTTATGCTTAATTTTATTAAATATATTCCCGACTATCCATGGCTTTTTGGAATTATGTTTTACAGAAATAATAGAGGAGAAATGCGGAACAAGATCAGTTGCTACGTTATCAGTTACTATATTGTAAACACATATCCACTGTTCATCAATATTTTTTTATTTTCCAGCACTCGAGCTCAGTTAATAAGTTATAGTCTAACTTGTCAAAATAATTTTTTTATGTATTTGAATTGTCTACTATAAGTAATTTCATCAATTTGTAAGTGTACAGAGCAAAACAACATGGTCTTTTTTCCAAGAGACGGGAAACTTTGAGGAACAGAAATCAGATTGGGTCACAGACTAATTAGATTTGACAGAGATTAAATCTAAAGTTGATGGTGTTTGATTTAGACCGAATCTAGTAGGCTGGATACTTATTTAATGTAATCCATTTCTGTAACATCCAAAAACTGTTGCGACCTAATTTCAGAGTTTGTACGAAGCGGATTTGGCCATTTCAGCTCTGGATAATTAAAATCTCCCATAATTACAATGTCTTTGCTAAAACAGCAGAATATGAAATCAATATTTTCAAACAACAACCTATCACAATCAATTAAAGCAAAATGTGGTCTTTAGATGCAGCAAAAAAATAAATTATATGGTATCCATTTGATTAAGTATTAAGCATACTATTTCGATACCAGGGGACTGTAAGTCTATGACGTGGATATCAGCATTTGAAAAATACTGATTATTTAGATATATAGAGACTCCTCCTTTTTTGGCCTATTGTGTCTTGGCGGTACTAAGTGTAGTTATTTAAAGATACCATTGAACTCGTAATGATAGGAGATTGGTATATTTCGGTGATCATGATTATCGCTGGTAAATTTAATTCAACAGTTGCTTGCAGTTCAGAATAATTACTTAAGAGGGAATTTATGGTAGTATACATAGCAGGGAGATCTAAGATCATAAATTTTTGCAGGAAGGACCCCGCACAAACTTCTGAAATTTTGATATGTTGTAGGTTATGACCTCCTGATTAAAAGTTCTCATGGACACAAGACCCACAAATGGACAGATTTTGAGATATAGAGGTTAAGAAGGGCATTAATTGCCTCTACGAGCGCCGTTGTGTGTGAATGAGTGTGGGTGTAGCTGTGAGGCTTTCTCTTGATTTATGGTTAGTGTTTGGTTCGCGGGAGTTTTCACTATGCTCCTACTCAACGTTTACAAACAAACGTCGGGATTTCCCCTATCCACCCCCTGGGGACGCGTCACGTCGAGGTTCACCTCCCCGCCCTCTTAGACAGTGAAGAAGGTTCGTGGTGTGACTAACCAACTTAAAGCAATATTGGCAATACTTAACAAGTAACCACGTCTAAACTGTCAGTTGACGACTAATAACCAACTGTAATAAATAACTTAGTTTACCACTTAAAAATATCAATGACTAATATTATTTTTTTGATCACTAAATATAATATATACGTGTAAGTAATTGTTACCTCAGTCGATACTTACTACCTAGATGTACCTACATGCACCTTATTTGAGCACAATGACTAAACATGTCTAACTGACTATTGATCAACTAATAACATTGTGTCACAGGCATGTCCAAGTGGGGCATCAAACTTTCATATTGAGAGAATAGATTCTTTGCTTGATTTTTTCATATCCTTACTTGAACAAAAAATACTGTACTGTGTAGAAAGATTAATGTCAATTATAATAATATACATAAAATTAACTTTTGAATGTTTCATTTATTGTCCTGATATATCCAAATCGTCCAGCACTTTTTTGAATATCAGTTAATATTTAATGTGTCATTAAAAAATTGTTATGTTATATTAAGTAGCCTCACAGCGACACCCACACTCATTCACACACAACGACGCTCGTAGAAGCAATTAATGCCCTTCTAACCTCTATATCTCAAAATCTGTCCATTTTTGGGTCTTGTGCCCATGAGAACTTTTAATCAGGGGGTCATAACCTACAACATATCAAAATTTCAGAAGTTTTTAGTGAGGTTAGAAATCCTATTATTTTGTGCGGGGTCTTTTTCGTAATTGTAGGCGTGCCTTTTATGTATTTAATTGTAATGCATTTTCTCCATATTGAACTCTATCCTTTAATTCGGATTGAACACTTTTTAAATATTTCTGGTGTCGCTCGGTGTGTTCATCTTGAATTTTTATATTAGAAGAAAGAGTGTTTATCGATGCCTGTTTTTAGCTTTAGGATTCTCCTATCCTCAAATGGATCAGTCATAACAACTTTTGGAGGTCTAAGTTTGTCCTGATTTACGGTTTTAGTTTTATATTTGGGGTACATTTAAATTTGTTTTTATTTTTTTATTCGTCATGTTATTATAGGGCTTATTAAGTTTAGGTGTTTTTCTTGACTATAGATAAGGTATACAAGGAATTAAATTTATAGGTTCTTGATATTTTATATTCAGTGGATTTTTGCGGGTTTTAAACGTGGATATGATGGATATCAATATTCAGAGATTGACAATATTCAATATTCGGAAAACAATATTCAGTATTTAAACACTGATTGCAATTCGGAAACGACGACGAGTTTGTTCTTGTCAGCGTTCGGACTGTAACTTCATGATTTGGCCGTACAGACTAGCGTGTGTTTGTGTTCGGGTTAAAGAGGTCGTACTATTTTCACACCTTTCCACCGCATATTTCAAGGTTATCTAGTGCTAAAATGAACCCCCCTATTTTTCTACTGAATTATCCAAATAACACCGTTGTTTCATAAATCGATATATTTCGAGGTAGGTAGGTATCTTGTGGCGTTAATTTTATCAAATTTAACAACCCCAGACAACATCCCAAGGTTATTCATACGTACATCTTACCAATAAGTAAAACTTAACGCCAAGATATTAAAACCGACCAACATTAGTTACATATTTTAACATCCAATGGTGATACATCATACATAATTATGTGTATAGCACTGAATGTTTGTGCGTTTTGTTGTGTGATTCCTGTTATTCGTTGTAAATATATTTTAATTATCGATTATTAATTAAAAATGTCCAATGTGCGCAAGTAACTAGTGATTTTAATCTTTAATAAACCTGATTAAACGTTATTTAAATTATTAAAACATTAGTTACACACGCCTTTGCTCAGACAGACGCGGTACTGTCTCAGAGACAGTACCCCGCTCTAATGATGATTGTATTTTTTTTTGCGTCGGTTACTGATAAATCTGATGTACATACCTAAATTTACCATTTCTGTGGTGTTTATTTAGTGTTTATTAAAATTTGTATATTAGGCTTACTATTTCTTTATTATTCTTATGGTGTAGAAACAGCGCCTTTAAATTAAATGTTAATAGGAACCTTGAAAAATTCTCAATTATAGGTGGTCTTAGTATTTAATAAACTAAAGTTACTTTGTTAGTAGGTAGAATGGTATTTTCCTTGACGACGTCGTAACTCATCTTGACAGCCTTCTTATCATTATAAATTAATGAGAGTTCGATTGCTCTGACAGTTCACTAGAATACTGCATAATATACATATGTATGTACTTATGTACTACAATTGTACATAATATGTATGTACATATGTGTTTCACATGTCTATTCGCCCGCCGTTCAAAGTGGGCAAAGTTCTTTACATTTTACTTGCAAATAGTGTTTTTATCCTTTTGTGATGTTCTTTTACACCACCATTTCTTTATGAAGTGCTGTCTGTTTTCGATGTTAAAATTTCAGTCTAATTAATCTGTAAATAAGTGTAAAATACTTTTTCATTTTCATACTTACTTTTGCAAATGAAAAAATAAACGTATTGTAGTTAGCTGTTTGTTGAGCATTTGAATATTTTTTTATTGGGAAAATACTTCTAATGATTTAATTATGAATCTTTATATTGCGATATTAATATGACTTATGTTTTTGTATTCCAGACCGCCCGGGTGTGTTGGATCTTAAAGGCAAAGCAAAGTGGGATGCATGGAATGCAAAGAAAGGACTAAGCCAAGACGTAGCGAAGGAACAGTATATTTCCAAAGCTCGGTGCTATTGACTCACTTGGACTTCAGTAAATGCTCTAACTAAACTCATTATTTAATTCCTATGATGTGCTGCACATTGTTAATATTTTAATAAAATTTTGTACACCGGAGCACATTTGTAATTTTCTTTTAGTACTGATAATACTTATGGGTGCTGGAGACTTCGAGAAAACGGTGCGACATGCGATATATACCGAGAGTTTCTAAATTTAGCGGTGGAGCGACCACTTCCATTAAAATGTGTTTTATCTCGCTGTATTAACCTAGCAGTATTACCTCTAATATTAGGTAGGTACAACGTATTGAACTGTTGAAGAGGTTTCTAATATATGATCTAATGTTTAAAAATAATTATAAAGTAGAATATATAAAAAAAAAACGATTAATTAAACACAAAAATTTAAAAATCTAAATTAATGAAACAAAAACAAAAAAAAAAGTTCATCTAATGATATGATATTATAAAAAATTAAAGGTCGAAAATACAAAATGATTTGAAATCAAATGAGGTGAAAATTAAATAAAATATAAAACTTATTTTTGTACTTTTAAAATTGTTCTTAGCATTAATAAATTTCCATTTCCAATTCTAAATAAACTCCATTTTTAAATAAAATTTCCTGCAATAGATAAGATTTACATATATATTTATTTTTTAATTATCTCCTGATGATGATAACTTGGTTAGCAAAAGCGCGTCCAGTATGAAAAAGTGTTTCGTTGTTAAGTGGTGAAAAGTGTTCAAGTATTCATGAAACAATAAGACATATATAGACAATTTTTTTCTATACAAAAAAGGTATACGTGTCAAAAGTTGTTTAAATACATTACCTATGTCAAATTTATTCTTGAGGGGACGTCTTTTGCAATAGTTTTGTTCAAATATCTTTTCATTCCTTAGCACTATGGCCTAAGGGCACTATACCCTTAAAATTTTAAATTGCATGATAGGGCAAAAGTGATACCTTATTTTAAAGGCTGTACATTGAGTAACATACTATTTTTTTATTTCAACAATTTGTTTTTGAGAAATTCAAAATTTACACTATAAAAGGATTTAGTTTTTTGTTCGCGAAACAAAAAATTTATTCCTGAATTTGGAGCAAAAATTAACAAAACAACTGATAAGCATTACTAATATAACATTTGGTAGCTATTGATAGATGTATGTTCTGATATTCTGTTGATTCACTGAATATGTATTAAATCCAGTTATTCAATCCAGTTTTTAAATTTTAATTATGCCATTAATTTTTTGCAATTAAATCGTGGGCAATGGTTTACACAATTGCTGAGAGTCGAAATAATCACTATATTTCAAAAACGGCGACAGTGCTAATCTCACTGCAAATGTATGGTATTTTATCAACGCCATCCATACGTCATTGTAACGCAAATATATGTACTGGAGTTGGTTAGAAGGTTTAGGAAAGATTATATAGAGGTGAAGAAACATTCAGTAAGAAATGAAGCATTTGAAATTGGACTTTTTGGGGCAAGTTGCTGTGGACCCAACCTTAAGCACAAGGCAACTAGTGATTGTCACAAACATTAGCAGAACATCTATTCGCCAATCTTGAAAGCTAGTTCATCAGTTAATTAAAGATGATTTTGATCGGCGACAGTAATTTTGTGAAGTTATGAATGGCGGGGAGATTAGGAGCTGATGTGAATTATGTTTTCAACATTTCATTCATCCGGAACAACTTTTCTATAATTCGGAAGAAAAGGATTGCATCTCAAAAAAAATGCATTTGTTTTTTTTTCCATGTGCAATATGCTTAATTTTGTTTCGAAATGATTACATTTAATCTCCTCCAAACATCTCCTTTTTTCGTTTCTGTGCAGTTTATCCCGTTTTGTATCTATTTTACTAAAATATCAAAAATAAACATTCAGTAAGCCTAAAAATGTAATCCAGTCCCTTAGTAAAAAGTAGAAGTAAATAATGATAAAGATTTAACTTTTAGTTCAAAAGAGTTGGGTACATGTATTCTTTTTTTTTTTTAAAAAGCAGCCAACTTAAAAAAAACAAAATACACCTATAACAGTGGCGGCTCGTGATTTTTTTCTGGGGAGGCAAACATATTTTGTATAAATTTTTTTTTCATAAATTTTTGTGATGGTAAACATTGTTAGTTATATACTGTACAGCTAGGAGAAGGACCTCTACTTGATTAGTAGAATATATTAAGTACTACTTAATACATTTTATTGGTTCAGCAAAGCCATTGGGAAGGTGTAGAGTTTCCGTCAAATTACTTTACAATTAAAATATACAGTGAAATAAAATACGGATTTTTGCCAGGACTGCGTCAATTTAGATTTGACGGGCTGAATTGACCACATTCATAATATTTTGTTTGCCTAAATGACGTAATTTACAAATATACCTGATATATGTTCCTGACTTTTTGAATGTGTCAACTGAACGAGATAATGTTTTAAGATTTCATCAAATCCAGACTTTGTCCAAGCATCTTCTATATAATACCGATGGCCAACACAATAATTTATTTAAATTTAAAAAACCGCTTAGCCATTTGCTTTTATCATACCACATATTAATAAAACTACAAGCCGGCTTACCTTGATTAATTAAAGTTTTACTTAGATCTGGCAGTGGTACTCTACAGTGGTAATATTTACAAATAGTTTATTCTCAGAAGACAGGCGACTAAATTTGTACTTTGTATGATACTCAACAGTATCATTGCAGGTTCGAATATTTATTTGAGTGTCATGACAACTCCTATTGTTATGTTTATGAAACAAACTGCTACACTCGCCAGTTACCTCCATTATAATTTTGTATAGTTAATTAAATAAAACGTTCAAATAATGACTTACGTAAGTGATATGGTACACTTTCAATAATTATTACCCTCATATACCACTCAAAACACTCAAATAACCCCGGCAAGAATAACGGCACTCAACGAAAATTTCCAAAACACAGGACAATAAAAGATATTAAATTATGTAGGTTACATTTTTAGGTTCATGAAATCATATATATATAATTCGCTTTCTGCGCTGTCACGTGTGAGAGGTGGAAGGTGGGCGTGTTTGCCTCCAATGCAGTTTTTTAAATGACCTCTAATGCCATTGGAGTTAAGGGTTAAATTTGTTAATTTGTTAACAACGCAGGTTCGCGAAGCCCCCTATTCCGTATAAATACATATATGTATGTGAAAACATTGGCATCGGAGGCTTGCCACCACGGCGATAGACTAGGCGCTGGGTCGTTTATGAGGGCTAATATGTTGCAAATAATAGTGTAGGAATTCCTTTGACATATGTTTATTAATATTTTTATTTTTGGAAATTATTTTTTTACCCGATATATGAATTTAAAAATAAAAGGTAATTAAAGTATTATAGGTAGTACATTAAATTTTAATTTTATTAAATCAAATTAAAGTATAGTAGGTTTATAAAAAAAAATATATTTGTAATTTTCACAGGGGAGGCACTGCCTCCCCTGACGAGCCGCCACTGACCTATGATCAAGCATGTTTTAGCGTTGATATTAAAAATAAATTATGAATTTAAGTTGATTTATAACCAAATAGTACGCAATTACTTACTAAAAAAAATGTAATTGCTTTCTTGTGTAAAAATACAGATTTTGAGTTCTAACTGTTTTCTTCCGAATGAACAATTTGTTTTTCTGACAAGTCCACGTTTTTTTATACTGAGCGGTTAATCGTCACTTGTCGATATTGTCAGATATTAATCACATATATTTGATAAGTCCAAACTCTAAACTCCAAAAGCTAAATGTATGAGCAGTAATCTTTGGCTATAGAATCATTCGTCCTATTTTTCTCGACGGTAATCTAACAGGAGAACATTATTTACATTTAATTGAAAATGTTGTACATCCATTACTTGCGAATATCGTCAAACATGACGACCAATACTTAGAAGACCGACTGACTTTCCAAAAAGATAATAGTCCCTCCCCCCACATCCTGTAAGACCAGTTAAAGAGTTTTTGAACATGGCTTTCCCTGGGCAACGGATCGGACGTAGAGATTCTTTGGAATGGCCGGCTAGATCTCCAGATCTTAGACCTTTTGATTTTTTCTTTGGGGGCGTTTAAGAAGTAAGATTTATGCTTTCACACTAGGGTCCCTTGCAGAGTTGCAACAGAGAATTATAAACGAATGTCGTCAAATACCTCCTCAAACTCGCCCAACACGTGAGAAATCGTTTTGAACTAAATTTATATTATTGCGTGGGAAGTTGGTGGTGGTCAATTCAATCAAATATTTATTGAAGTAATAAATGTGAATGGAAGTAATAAGTATTTGTTCATGCTTATCAATTATATTAATAAGTTTTTATTCTAAATTCACGTATAAATTTTTGTTTCGCTAACAAAAAACTAAATAAGTACTTATATAAATTGTAAATTTTGAATATCTCGAAAACAAATTGACAGATTAAAAATGTTATTAATGCGAAGAACAGTTTTAAAATTGAATGGAAATTTTTAAAAAAACTATGCAAAAGATGTTGCCTTCAAGAAAAAATTTTGAGTTGTTGGAGCGTTTTTCCAAATGTTAACTTTAACTAATCAATAATAATAATAATAATAAATGTTCTTTATTGGATACATAAAAATAATATTACATATCCGAAGGGCTATCGACCCGGAGTCCTTCCGCCCCACATTGGTTTAATAAATTGATGTGATTAACATTTTTTTATATAAAGAACTGAAATACATACATATACGAGCCCAGAATCATATCGTTTGGCCCAATGTTATTTTTGGTAAGATTTCTGAAACAAAGACTTCACACTATGGATACGACAATTATCCTTTATTACATTATATATCATATTATTTATTCTATTATTTATCCTATAAATTGCCAATAAAGGATAATAGTTGTATCCATAGTATAAAGTCTTTGTTTCAGAAGCCTTACCAAAAAATAACATTGGGCCAAACGATATGATTCTGGGCTCGTATATGAAAAAAGAAAAAAAACAAAAAAATATTTGTAATGTGAAGAAAAAAAAATATAAAAAAAAAATAACTGCTATTCTGCTGCCATCATTGTCAGTTTTTCAAACAAAGTCTGCTCTGGGAATTTAAATAATAATAATAATAATAATCTTTATTGTCCAAAAAAAATACCAATACAAAAGTACATACGGCACTGGACTAGTCAGGTACTTTTACAAAAAAAATTAAACTAGTACATTTAACAAAACCCATTAAAAACGACGAAACACGAAAGAAACCTTAAATAGAATCATCTAATTAAAACATAAATATTCATCAACATCATAAAAACTATTTTCAATTAAAAAAAATAATAGACTTTTCTTGAATTTTTTAAAATTGTCTAAATTTCTTATATATGCTGGAAGTTTATTCCAGAATTTTATACCTATATAGACTGGATTAGATTCATAAATAGACAAGTTGTGTCTTGGAATAACAAAGGCCATAGCATTTCTTGTATTGTAATCGTGATTGAAGTTGTTTGTCAAAAACGAGGAGTAATTACTTTTAACAAAAATTAATACTTCATATATAAAGATGCATGGTAGGTACGGTTAATATTTTAAATTCTTTAAATAAAAGTCTACATGAATGATATTTATGTACACCTGCCATATTACGTAAAGCTCTTTTTTGCAGTCTAAATATTTTTAACATTTGAGACGATGATCCCCAAAACAAAATACTATAATTAACTCTGGAATAGAAATGTGCGTAGTAGTAAGACAATATTATTTTAGAACTTGTTAATTTTTTTAATCTATAAAGCACATAACACACTGATGACAATTTAGTATATAATTTCTTTTTATATGATTATCCCAATTTAAGAACTGATTTATACTAACACCCAAAAAACTTAACATTGTCAACTTGTTTTATTGAAGATTCATTAATTCTCAATAGATGACTTTCAACAACTGGAGAAGTTTTGTTTTAAACAGCATAAATTCTGTCTTAGAAATATTTAAGAAAAGTTTATTTTTGTTAAACCATTCAACAAATATGTTTAAAATATTTTGACTCTGTTTCATGACCTCATATTGGTATTGAGCTGAGCAAATAAAAGACGTATCATCAGCAAATAAAGTTAAATTTTTCCTGTTGACAACATTTGATAACTCATTTGTAAAAAGGATAAAGAGCAATGGTCCAAGTACTGAGCCCCTGAGGTACGCCGCATTCAATATTTTGTTTTTCTGAGTGAGAACCATGTACGTCAACAAACTGACTCCTTCCTGATAGATAAGATTTTATCCAGTCATAAATAATACCTCTTAAACCATACATATACAATTTATCTAACAATAATTCATGGTCAACTAGATCGAAAGCTTTACTTAGATCCAAAAAAATACCAACACATTTATTTTTGTTATTTAAATTTTCGAAAAGACACATTAAGAAATTTGTAATAGCAGACTTCGTTGACTTGCTTTTTTGAAACCCGAATTGACAACTCGAAGAATATTATGCTGAGAGAGAAACTTTACAAGTCTATTAAATATGATTTTTTTCCAATACTTTTGAGATGGTAGATAGCAGTGAAATTGGTCTATAGTTATCCATTTTGTTTTTATCTCCTTTTTTTGTATAGGGGTATAATTTTTGCAACTTTTAACAAGTCAGGGAAGATGCCTTTAATGAATGATAAATTAATTAAGTAAGTTAATGGTCTAACAAAAAAATAAACATATTCTTTGAGAAAGTTAGATGAAATGTTATCAAATCCCGAAGAATTTGATGTTTTCAATGAGCTAATAACATTAAATACTTCGATCTCAGTGACTTCATCCAGATAAAAAGTTGGATATTGAGTATTTACCAAAAGGGACATATTTCGACTCATTTTTTAATTGATTATTTAAATGTTTAGGGATATTTATGAAAAAATCATTAAACATATTAGCTATTACTGAAGGATTACTTTCAGCTTTATTATCTATAACTATTTCATTTATGTAATTAGAATGTTCTTTTTTGCTAGGCACACTGTCATTAATAATTCTCCAAGCAGCCTGGGACTTATTACTAGAACATATAAAAGTTGTCGTTATACAACAGTTTTGCCTTCTCAAGTACTTGTCTATAAATTGTTTTATACTTTTTATATTTACGTTTATCACTTTCTAAATTAGTTTGCAACATTTTTTTTCTGTAAAATTTTTAGTTGTTGCGAAGATGTTTTTTATACCTTGAGTTAGCCAAGGCTTCGATTTTTTTAATATGTACTTTAATTTTTTTAAACGGAAAACTCACATTTAAGTAGTATGACATAATACCCGAGAAGGTTTCAAATGCTTCGTTTACATCATTACATAAATAAATAGTACTCCAGTCTTCCCCTACTTATTAAAGACAAAAAAGTTTGATGATTCATGTTGTTAAATAACCTTTTTGTTACGTATTTAGGGGAATTTGGCTGTATATTTGTAATTGTTAATATTTGTGCAGAGTGATCTGAAATACTATTGTGAATAACTTGACAAGACACATTACAAATATTTTCGAAATTAACACACATGTAATCTATAGTCGTAGCAGAGTTTGCCGTTACTCTTGTGGATTCATTTACTAAATTATTTAAATTGTAAGACGACATAACATTTAGGAGATCGTTTTTTTGAGCCGAGTCTATGGAAAAATCAATATTTAAATCACCACATAAAATTAATTTTGCACGCCTTGAGCAAATCTGGCTTAGCATATGATCATTTTTGTAAAAACATGTCAATACGTTCATTTGGTGATTTATATATAGTTACAATATTTATAATATCATGGCGATGATATTTATAATATCATTTTCAATTTTTTTCTGAAGTATTGGACAACATAATATATCGAAACAAGAATGGTTTACGTCAAGTTTCGATTGAGATTTTTGATTGACATCTAAACAGTTTACACATTTTGGAGAGTCACTGTTGCATTCTTCTTTTTTATGATTTTTGCTTGCACACTTTAAACATCGATCACTTTTTTCACTGCATTTATTCGCACCATGGTTGAAGCCACCGCAACGATAACACCTGTAGATGCTGACATATTCGAAAACACGACATCTTGACCAATTCATATATATTTTTCCTTCATTAATTAATTTAAAGTAAGTATTTGGGTGGCATTCAATTATGGCCAAAAAATTTTTCTTCATTCTTTTCATAGTAACAACTTTTAACATCACATTTTCATTATTTAAATAGTCATTTTGGTTTTTCATGTTTTTTATTAAGTCTTCTTCACCAAGTTCTACATCAATATCCAAAATTTTTACACATGGGTTCTTGGATTTAGGAGTATTTATATTATAGTTTTCACTCAGTTTTTCATTAGCAGCACTCTTAATTTTTTCGGCCTCTTCCCTTGGTGTCACATTTTATTATAATACCGCCTTCTTTAAA